>ML660216.1:6652493-7131806 GCA_007570785.1 Antilocapra americana
TTTAAAAAAAAAAAAAAAACAATGGGAGTTACACAGACAATAGGAAGGAAGGTGCTGGCTTAGTGCGCTGAGTGGTAACCCCCACACAGCCATCTGCGGTGATCTGAGCCCAGCCACTCCTGAAGCCGTCAAGTTCAGGGACAGGCTGGTCCTCTATTCACTGCTTCCATGGCTCCAGCAGAGGAAATCCAGTGGGGGATATGGCATCCTCATATCTACACGTAACAATTCTCTGTTTAAGATTTCTCTGGGTGCCACACTAACAATGTCAGGCTGCCAACAAAATGAAGAGAGGGGGGGAGTCGAAACCACTGTGTGAATATTTCAGGCTCATTTCCCCCTCCCACTGCACCTCCTCCCCACAAAAATCCCCTGCCTCCAAAGTGTGAGTCATTCAAGATAATCTGCAGAATATGAAGATGGCGCAAGATCGTCTCACCGTCTTCCCTGCGGGAGTTGAAAGCAGCGGCATCAATTTCATCGCCCAGGTCAGACACCCGACAATCATCCTGACTCTCACAGCACATCCAGTCAGGCGCCGATTCCTGTTGTCTGACCTCCACAATGACGTTCTCATCTCCAGCCTCCTCCTCCCATCCAGTGTCCCTGCCCTGGGCCTGGTCCTCACTGCCTCTCACCTGAGCTACTGCATCAGCTCCGTCTGGCCTCCCTGCCTCCTGCCTCTCCCCTCACCACCCACTGCCATGGCGATGATTTAGTTGCAAAGTGGTATCCGACTCTTGCAACCTCATGGACTGCAGCCCGCCAGGCTCCTCCGTCCATGGGAGTTTCCAGGCAAGAGGACTGGAGTGGGTTGCCATTTCCTTCTCCAGGGGATCTTTCCAACTCAGGGATCAAACCCCAGGTCTCCAGCATTGCAGGTGGATTCTTTACTGACTTAGCCATGGGTTCCTCCAAACAGAAACAAACCTGATCACATCCATCCTCTTAAGAGCTTGGGTGGTTCTCCCTGATCTATGGAATAAAGTCTCAACTCCTTGCCCTGGCAGATGAGCCCCATCCCAGTCAGGAATCTATGAGCCTTGCTGTTCCTCTTGGCCCCTTGAGGATTAAGAAATAGCCCAGAGTCTGGGTCAAGGTGAGGCCCACCCCTCAGGGGGAGCCCAGCTCATCCATTCATTCTTTATCCTGCTCAGCTGCTCGACACCAACCATAACTGCAGCGATGTCAGGGAGAGGGACACAAACACATCTCCCAGCGCTGCCCCCCTCCAAGGGGATGCCGCAGCCTGCCCCACAACACAAAAGGCCTGATGTTCCGGAGGAAAACAGCACCTGTCAGAGACGGGAAATGTCAGAGCAGGGAACGTGGCAGTACGTGGTCTGTTAATCATGTTCATGGAGGGAATGTGAAAATCAAATTTGTCTCGATAGAAATTAAAAACAAAGAAAAATAATGGATGCCAAATGGTGGAGAGATTATTCCACCACATCCCAGTGTGCCTCCCGGGGGAGAGTCACACCTGCTGACACTCCAGGGTCTGTACCCTGCCCTGGTCTGTTAACCCTTTGCAGCCCTCAGTGCCCAGGGGGCACTCACTTCCTATCTCTCTGGGCCTCTGCAGTGTTCATAGCTTTCTGGAACAGAGTCAGAAAGCTACCCCTACCCCCTGCCCTACTCAGGGGCCCCTGATTTTTCCTCTTAACAGACAGTTGCAACTTGGACAGCCCAAACCCTGCATCCTGTGAGTCTCTATTCTGCCAACAGTGGTTATTCACTGGTTCCAATCTCACTTGCACTTTCCCAGCTCCAGATGGTAAAGAATCTGTCTGCCAAGCAGGAGACCCAGGTTTGATTCCTGGGTCAGCAAGATCCCCTGGAGAAGGCACTGGCAACCCACTCCAGTATCTTTGCCTGGAGAATCCCATCAACAGAGGAGCCTGACAGGCTACAGTCCGTGGGCTCACAAAGAGTCAGACACGACTGAGTGACTAACACCACCCCCAAACGCCTTTCATCCGCCAGGGACCCTCCAACCTCCCCCTACATACATGGCTCCACTTCTTCCTGGACACACCCATCTCCCGTCCCCAGCTCTCAGCGCAGAACCAATTCCCATCACATGTGACCTAGGATGGGAAGGAGGATCCAGAGAACAGTGACAATACGGGGGACATCATTATGTTAAATAATATGTGTGTAGGAAATGCACCTCCTAAGGGAATTTGTATGGGATCAGACATGTTTAGGAATAATGACTATGTGTGTAAGTGGTAGAAATAGGTTGAACTGGATCAGTCGTATTAAAATTAAACAAGTATGTCCAAGTTAGCAAATCGCAGAAAGCTGAGGAAAACCAATACAGTTTCTGAATTTTGACAAACATCTTAGGAAGACCATTGTCGACACAGGAACATCAAAGAAGAAGAGACTTGTTTTGCCATTTCAGGGACCACAGTAGAGATAGGAGGACCAGGGTGGAGCTGGACATGAGCCCAGAGGACGGTCGCTGGGGTCACCTGGGGAGGGACGCAGGCTGCGTCTCACCCTGCCCGGTGTCTCCATCACTGCCATGGCCACGGAGACCAGGAGTACATGTCAGTTCTCAGCACTCCTCAGTCATGGCCATCAGCGCCACCTGCCATAGCGGCCTCTCCTCCTCCTGGGAGACCTCCGTCATTCAACTTCCAGAGCCCATGCTTTTCCTCTCCTTCACTCGCACAGCATCTCAGACTTCTACGTTTCTTGTTTCTCTTCTCCACAAGCTCCAAATGTGGGCGTACCCAAGGCTTTAATCGGCAGACATGTCTCTTCCATCAACACTTTTTCCTTGAGGGAGTCTCTTCCATCTTCTTTTTTTCAGCTGCACCTCGCAGCTTGTGAGATCTTAGTTCCCTGACCGAGGATCAAATCCATATCCCTTGCCGTGGAAGCGAGGAGTCCTAACCCCTGGACCACCAGGGAATTCCCTCTTCTATTTTCTTGGCTTTAAACCCCATCGATGTGCTGATGGCTCCCACCTTGATATTTCTAGCCCAAGCCCCCCCACCTCCCCTTCCTCCATCTGCACCTCAGTAACCACTAACTTCCTCTTTCCAGCTGCTTGAGTCAGAAATGCCTGCATCCTTTTTACTCATCTCTTTCATATCCTACATCCGGTTGCCAGAATTCCCAGATCCTACATTTCCCACTTTTCACCACCTCCACCCCATCGTACTGACCCAAGCCAGCACTGTCTCCCATCTGTACCTCGAGACAGCTTCTAACTGGTCTTGCTGCCTATCCCACTCCCCATCAAAGTCTCTTCTCAGCACAACCATTGGGATCATTTAAAAATGTAAGCTAGATCATGCCATTATGACCACTCAAGACCCTTCCTTCCTGTCTCAGAGGTCAAGCTAGAATCTCTGACTGTGCCCTGTGAGGCCCTCCCTGGCCTCACCTCCCAGCTATGGGGCCTCCCTGCTGGACCTCTGACACTCAAGGCAACATCTGCCCCAGGGCCTTTGCACCAGCTGCTCTTCCACACAGGATGCACCTCCCTCAGATATTCACGTGGCTTGATCACCCACCCTCCTCAGGTAGCTACAAGTGTCTCCTTCTCTGTCAGGCCTCCCTGGACTCCCTGTTTTCACCTCTAACCCTATCACTCCCTATCTTCCATTCAGCTCTTTAAAATTTTTTTTAATTGATTTAAAATTTTTTATTTATTTATTTGGCTGTGCTGGGTCTTAGTTCTGACACACGGGATCTTTGGTCTTCACTGTGGCATGTAGGATCTTTAGTGCTGGCATGAAAACTCTTAGTTTCAGCATGTGGGATCAAGTTCTCTGACCAGGGATGAAACCCAGGCCTCCTGTATTGGAAGCATGAAGTATTAGCCACCGGACCAACAGGGAAGTCCCTCTCCCCATTCATCTTTATTTTCCCTCTGTACCATTTATCATCTGATACATTTGTCAAAATTTGTATATATACATATATGAGAATGTAAGCTCCACAAGGACAGGAATTTCTATGTCTTAACCACTGCTGTATTTTCATGTCTAGGACAGATGCTAAATAAATATCTGTTGGCTGCATTGCAGTTACACATTGGTTCACCTGTGTCACTTGCCATCTTGATCACATAGGACCTCAGGGGACAGGATGACAAGTCATATCCTACCGTAGTACCCACAGTGGATCTTGATGGCACTGGAGCGATCTGTCCACCTTTTCTGTGCCTGTTATATCTCAGGATTTCCAGAGCCTACCTGTATGTGTGTAAGACACCCAGTCATGTCCGACTCTTTGCAACCCCATGGACTATAGCCTGCCAGTCTCCTCTGTCCATGGAATTCTCCAGGCAAGAATACTGGACTGGGTAGCCATTCCCTTCTCCAGGGGATCTTCCTGACCCAGGGATCAAACCTGGGTCTCCTGCATTACAGACAGATTCTTTACCATCTGAGCTACCAGGGAAGCCCCCAGTTACCTGGGGCCTGGAAAAAAAAATGTGAGTAAATGCTTGTTGAATTAGTGAAATCCAGGTAATTCAGGTTAAAGAGGAGCCTGAATTAAGTGAGATAATAAGAAACCACAGACATGGGTTAAAAGATCCCTATTCATGTTCTTCCCATCCACTGGTGTTTGCTCAGGCAACTGCATCACTATGTATAACACACAGCAGCAGTATTTCACTATGGGTACAGGAAGCTGTCCACCTAAGTTTACCAGGGATGTGGAGTTCCTGAGTTTCTGCCCACATTCACACTGGCTCCCGCCACTGTCCACACATGAACTTTCTCCATCATGAGTGGAAGGGGCTCAGGATAAGTTATCATATGCCCTGGGTTCTAGTCTTCCCTCCACATTTACCAGACTTAAGTATGACTTTACTCTCTGCAATTCTCTATTTCTTCATCTGAAGTTAATTCTCTTACAATAAAAGAATAACTGGCTTGTGAGTTTGGGAGAAAAGATTCAGGATTAGCTGTTAAAGGAGATGTATGGTTTATGAACATGTAGAAAGCCAAGATCACTAGGACCCACAGTGGACTCGTAGAGGGAATGCTCGGTCAGATAAAACTGTTTTCTTCTTTGACGGGCTTAAGAGACTGTATAGAAAGGAAGCAAATCAAAGATATATGAATTCAGTTGGTAAGTTCAGGGGAGGCTGACCTATGGACTGAATGCAAGGACTCCTGAGCTGGGTGTAAGGAAGTTGTTTCTACAGTATATAAAAAGCTGCTGCTGCTGCTGCTGCTGCTAAGTCTCTTCAGTCGTGGCCGACTCTGCGACCCCATAGACGGCAGCCCACCAGGCTCCCCCATCCGTGGGATTCTCCAGGCAAGAACACTGGAGTGGGTTGCCATTGCCTTCTCCATATAAAGAGCACTTACAAATAAATAATAAAAAGATAACCCAGTGCTAAAATGGGCAGAGGATAAGAATAGACATTTCTCCAAAGAAATTTTACAAATGGCCAATTAGCAAGTGAGAAGATGCTATCATTAAATATCCATGAAAAGCAAGTCAAAACACAATGAAATATCACTTTACACTCAGGAGAAAGACTATAATCAAAAAGACAGATTAACGGTGGTTGGCCAGGTTATGGAGGAATAAGTACTCTCATACACTGCTGGTTGAGATATAAAATGGTGCAGTGGCTTTGGAAAACAGTCTGGCAGTATCTCAAAAAGTTAAACACAGAGTTACCATGACCCAGAAATTCCACTCCAAGGTATATACTCAAAAGAAGTCAAAACATGCATCTGCACAAAATCATGTATGTAAATGTTCACATCAGTATTATTCATAACAACCAATAAATGGAAACAACTCAAATGTCCTTCGACTGACTAATGAATAAACAAACTGTGGCTTCTCCATACAATACAATATTACTGAGCAATAAAAGGTAGTCAAGTACTGGTATATGCTACATTATGGATGAATCTTAAAAACATTGCACTAAATGAAAAAAAAAAACAGTTACAAAATGCCACACCCTGTATGATTCCATTTATATGAAGTATCCAGAAGAGGCAACTCTTAGTATCAGAAAACAATTAGTGTTTCCCATGGTGGGGGTTTGGGGAGGGGGAATGGAGATTGACTGCTATGGGAATAGGAGATTCCTTTAGGGGTAATAAAAACATTTTAAAATTGATCTGGTGATGGCTGTACAATTCCATGACACACTAAAAATCATTGAACTGTACCCTTTAAATGAAAGAACTGTATGGTATGTGAATTGTAGCTCAATAAAATTACTATTAAAGCAGGGGGCATATCAACAAACTGGATCTCAGAATGACAAAAGACTGTCTCCAGGAAGAAAAGCTGAAGACACTGGGGATAAAACAGAAGATTCTATAGTCAAAGGGCTCAATGTGGAAACGGAATTAGGTGCTTGGTATGGTCTCCAAGCAGACGCTGCTCCTCCTTCTGGATTGTTCACTGCCCTCCCACCCCCAATATCTCCTACACATTTACAAGTCTCAGCTTAATGTGACCTCCTAGGGACATTCTCCCAACTCCCCTCCCCCATCGACTTTGCTGTGCACACCTGCTCATCACAACATGTTTATTTAACTATAGAGTTATAGTCTGAAGAACTCGATGAATTACCAGCTCCATGAAGGGAGCATCCAGACTTTCAATCACCTTCATCTCCCCAGAATTTATCACTGTTCCTGGCATAGATGAATGCTTAATATGTATTTATTAAATGAACAAAGAAACAATAAATATAACTATCAGAGACTACAAACAGACAGTCTGAGAGTCTGAGTTGAGAGAGACACAGTTCTCTAAAATTGATCTGGTGATGGCTGTATAATTCCATGATACACTAAAAATCATTGAACTGTACACTTTAAATGAGTGAATTGTATGATATGTGAATTGTAGCTCAGTAAAATCATTATTAAAGTGGGGGTGCATATCAACAAACTGGATCTCAGAATGACAAAAGACTGTCTCCAGGAAGAAAAGCTGAAGACACTGGGGGTAAAACAGAAGACGCTATAGTCAAGGGAGAGTGGAGAGAGAGGGAGAACCTTCTGAGAGTTGGAGTTGCCAGCAGGTTGGATAAGTTGCCCTAAGTACCTCTGCATCTCCCTTCATGGGAACTGTTCAAGCATGTGGGGGACAGAGGTGTCAGGGAACCGAGCAATGCACCAAAGAGATGGTTAGCTGGGATCTCTGTCCCTGCTGTTGGAAATCTCATATATAGTTCATGTGCTCCAGAAAAGTCCTGAAAGGCAGATATGTGCACACTTAGTCACTCAATCGTGTCTGACTCTTTGTGATCCTATGGACTGCAGTCCACCAGGCTTCTCTGTCCATGAGGATTCTCCAGGCAAGAATACTGGAGTGGGTTGCCATGCCCTCCTCCAGGGGATCTTTCCAACCCAGGAATTGAACCAGGGTTTCCTGCTTTGCAGGCAGATTCTTTACCAGCTAAGCTACCAGAAAGAACGTGAAGTCACTCAGTTGTGTCAGACTCTTGTGACCCCATGGACTGTAGCCTACTAGGCTCCTCTGTACACGGGATTTTCCAGGCAAGAGTACTAAAGTGGGTTGCCATTTCCTTCTCCAGGGGATCTTCCCAACCCAGGGATAGAATCCGGGTCTTCCACATTGCAGGCAGACACTTTACCATCTGAGCCACCAGGGAAGTCACTAAGCTACCGGGGGGGGGGGGGGGGGAAGCTACCAGGGAAAGGCAGATAACAGAAGTAATTTTTCAGTTGAATCACCCATAAGCTCTCTACGAAGCTGCAGCCATAGATAACAGAGCACATCCTTCTAGATGGTGGTAATGCAGCATTTCACGCGGACAAATACTGCTTTAGTTAATCAGGGACAATGAACATCTCATAACCTCTCACATAGCTCATGCTTACTGGATGCTTAATGGGTGCCAGGCACTCTGCTCAAATTTCATGTGCATCTGATTCTCTTCAAACCCATTGAGGCAAATATGTAATATCATTCATAGTTCATGTCACAGATGGAGAAACTGGGGTGTAGAGAATCATGTAACCTTCTCAAGATCACAGACTAGAACATGGCAAAGCCCGTTGAGATCCCCTGACACCTAAGTCCAGACTCCAGCAAAGGTTCCACTGATGCCTGCTGAATGAATCACTGGATGAATGAATGAATGAGGGCTCAGCTCCCACCTGAGGAAGAACTGAGCTTCTCTTAACCTACTGCTTTGTTCTTATCTCACAAATGCTCTATATTTTAACATCACTCTTTGCTTCCCGGATGACCCTATTCTAAGGCTAAAAATGGGGTCATTTGACAGCATTTCTGGGGCTCTAATTCCCACCTGCTGCTGGAGGAGTCTTTCTCCAGGGGAGCCTCAAATACCTCCTCGGATGGGCCTCCTCACTGTCGTCCAGGCTTCTGTCTCCCATGGAGCCGCTGCAGGGCCCTCATCAAGGGAGGCAGAGCCACTCTGGGCCGCGGCCAGCCACCCCCGTCCGCCTTGGCTGCAGCGGACCGGCCCCTGCAGCCACTGCGATGTGGCTGCGCCCACCTGGAAGGTGCGGTGCCACCTCCTGCTGGTACCGGTGCTGCCTGCGCTGGTGCCACCGCCCCCACGCAAGTGCCGCCAACACTGCCAGCGCCGGGCTCACCGCCTCTGCTGCCGCTGCCGTCACATCGCTGGGGCCGCCGCCATGTCGCCGGGTCATCACCGCAAGGAGCTGGCCCAGCGCCCCCCTGCTCTCAGAATGGGAAGTATGTGGGGCAGCAAGGGGCTTCTGTCAGGCTATAGACAGGTGAGGGGCAGACTGAGTAACATCATGACATACTCAAAATGACCCTCTCCTCTGAGAGAGGCATCACTCTGCCCTACCTTGGGGTTTCCTGGGAGACGACTAGTTCCTCATGCAAACAGTTTCCTGGAAAACCCAACTCATGTTCCTGACATCTCTGCATCCCACGGGGAGATAGCAGAGGCCAAGCTGGGACCTGCTGCCTCCTCCTCCCCCTCCAGCTGCCGTGCAGAGGCTGAGACACATGTTCGTGGCTTGTCTTTCAAAATCCACAGGACCTCACAGTATGCATCTGCGATCTCACTTTACCCTTGACTTCGCCCTTGTTCCCTTTCAGTCCTTTTTCTCGGGTGTATCATTCTTATTATGGTATTACATGTATGTCTAAAAAAGTCCCCTTTCAAGATAGGAGAGATTACAGAAGTGAAAAGAAATCGAACGAAGAGTGGGAATGAGAACTTACACACACATATTTGTAAAAGGAAATTCTATTTCTAAATTGGACTGAGTTCTTTCTGAAGAGTTCAGACAAGCAGAAATTCTTGCCCAAATGACTTGGTGTGTACATGCTCATTCGCTCAGTCTTGTCCAACTCTTTGTGACCCCATGGACTGTAGCCTGCCAGGGTCCTCTGTCCATGGGATTTTCTAGGCAAGAATACTGGAATGGACTGCCATGCCCTCCTCCAGGGGATCTTCCAACCCAGGGATCGAGCCCACATCTCCTGTGTCTCCTTCATTGCAGGAAGATTCTTTATTGCTGAGTCACTGCAGAAGCCCAAATGACCTGGTAGTTCCATGTGCAAAACAGGGCTCTCTCAGGAAGCCTTGCTGAACACGAAATACAGAACAATTGTTCATTTCCTGTGCTCTGTAGACAGACATGAAGAACACTGCTGTGCGTGGCTGATCCTGGGCAAAGCTGGCCTTCAGGGCCCCCAACCTCCTTGACCTTGCAGCACCTTCAGCCTATAACTCCTTCCTCAAAAGAGCACCAAGGCTCTCGTTAAGCCCTGGGTAGACCACAAGAGACAAGTCCACGTGCTGGCCCTATGCTAGGCACCACAACATCAAGTGATTTAGTAAGAGTGTCACCACCCTCCAGGACCTCACCATCCAGAGAGGAGAAAACTGAAACCACACCCCCAGGCCTATCAGCATGGCAGCTGCTTATAATGGGAGGCTGCGTAGATGGGTGGGAGTGGGTCTAGGTGGAGGGTGGTTAGTGTGTGTGCTCCAGGCACACTGGCGGGGCTGCTCCAGTCCTCTTTCAAGGTATGTGACCTTAAACATGCACCTTGAGGGTCCTCATCGGTAGTGGGCACCTGCCTGCAACAGCAAAAGCACTTACACTTACCTGGCAAACAGAAGGCCCTCAATAAAAGGGAACCTGCACCACGATTATTCTATGGCTACTGAGAAGAATGTGAGACTCTGCAGCAGGATATTAAAGAAGGGTCAACCTTACATGGGGGTGTCAGGAGAAGCTTGGTGGAGGAGGCGGCACTATGAGTAGGTGCTTGACAGGCAAACAAGAGGGAGAAAAGCATTCTAAGGATAAAGAAGAATCTGTTCAAAGGCCCTGAGGCATGAAACATCCTGAAATGTCCATAGAACTGCCAGTACATCAGGATGACCAGAGGAAGGGTTTAAGGTCAAAGAAAACAATGGAAAAACAAAATCAGATTTGCCTTTCAGAAAGGCTTAGGTAATATCTGTGTGTGCTAAGTTGATTCAGTTGTGTCCGATTCTCTGCAACCCCTTGGAGTGTAGCCCACCAGGCTCTTCTCTTCATGGGCAAGAATACTGGAGTGTGTTGCCATTTCCTTCTCCAGGGGATCTTCCTGACCCAGGGATTGAACTGGCATCTCTGATGTCTCCTGCACTGGCAGGTGGGTTCTTTATCACTAGTGCCACCTGGGAAGCCCCAGATACAGCTGAACACAATTCCAGTTTTCCAGGGTCGTCACTGTAATGATCAGTTATCATGCTTACAGTTGGGGGATATTAATGCCAGAGGACTTCTTGTAATTCACGTTCTTTCCTCTGTTGGTAAGTTCTCAAAAGTGTTTATTCTGTTTCAGTTTTAGTAACTAATTGGCTTATTGTTCCATGATGGTTTAGTTGCTGCATAAGATTTTCTTTACCACTAATATCCAACAGAATGATTTTTAAATGCTCATCTTCCTAACCATGAGGCCAGTCTTAAGTGGCCACTTGCTGAGCATTTGTAAGAGTGAGAGAGCAATCACTTGCCCTCAGAGTACACATCCAGCCGCAGCATTCTTGCAGATCAGGACTTGAGACAAACGCAGATGCAAGAGGCAAAGAACAGACAAGGGTCAGTACTGGGACCAGAAGCAGAACCACATCCCAGGATAGAAGCAGTAAGAGGAAACACAGGAAGCTGCTGAAGAAGATGAAAAGGAGCATGTGCTGCGGCACAAAGTGGACAGACAAAAATGCAAAGTGGGTCTTTGAAGGGAATTTAGTGACAAAGGGGCTTCTCTGATGGCTCAAATGGAAAAAAAAATTCACCTGCAAGGCAGGACAGCTGGCTTTGATCCCTAGGTCAGGAAGATCCCCTGGAGGACAGCATGGCAACCCCCTCCAGTATTCCTGCCTGGAGAATCCCATGAACAGAGGAGTCTGGCGGGCTACAGTCCAAGGAATTGCGGAGTCAGACAAGACTGAGTAACTAACACTTTCACTTTTTCTTTTTTCAGTGACAAAGGTGGTCCCTGGAGGGAAAGTGTGAGACAGGCACCTAAACTGGTTGAAAATGTCTAGATTCATCTGCTCATTCACCATTCATGAGGTCAGCCTATTAGTCGAGTCTATTAATTCTCTTTGTTCAGATATGTCCTGGGTATTGAGAAAATAACCTGACACCACAGAACAGCACATGGTCTCCAACCAAGAAGAACCTGGCACAGCAGGGAGGGAACTTAGCGCCATCCGGCACCTGATATATGCCAGGCACCGCCCTGGGTGTGCTCAGTACACTGTCTCCTTTATTTTCACAACAATCCTTGATAAAACCAATAGACAGGCTGTTTTTTTTCTGGCCCTACTTTTCACTGTTGCAGTTAGAGAAAACAGGGCAGCAGGTGGGCAAGGCATCATTGTGTGAAGAAAGGAAGCTGCAAAATTAAAAGTTTCAGACACCCATCGCCTGAATCTCCCATCTCCTTCTCAGAACTGCAATCCTGGGGTCTGGTCTTAAATTTTCGCAAGCATGGCTTTTTTCAGTTCACATTTTTCCCTTTAACACAGCACTGCTCCGAAAACCCCATGTATTAATTCAGTCATTCCTTGTCTACCAGGCCTGCTAATAGGCTCAGTCAGTGTGTGTGTGTGTGTGTGTGTGTGTGTGTGTGTGTGTATGCGCATGCGCACACTCAAGTGCTAGTAGGTTCAATTCAGGCACAAATCGGCCACGGTGTCAACCTCAAATTCTAGACACTGATGTCCTATTACTGTTACTGGGCTGCCTTTTTGTGTCATAGTTGCTGTAGCCCAAGGCTCTGGCGCCAATGGTATTTCGCTTGATTTAAGTTGTTAAAAAAAAAAACAAGGAAAGAGAAAACAAAAAATAAGATAATCATATCACCCCATTATGTGGTACATCAACTTAGCATGTATTTCATGGTCAACTGAGAAATTCAAAGAGCACTGGGGAAACAATGAAAGTAAGCATGAGAAATGGCAGGATCTCCATCAATCACTCTTTGCTTCTCAGTCAGTGATTTTTCTCCTAAAAAATTAAACAATAAATTATTTATTTAGCTCCTACTATGTGCCAGGTTCTTTATATCCAGTGGAACATGTTAGGATTTTTCACCATTGTCTTTTCTGCAGTGAAAGATTAAAGGCATTGATTAAAGCACTGATGCTTCAGCTGTTTTCTCCTCAAGGAATTTTATTATTATGAATGTCTTCAGAAGCTTAATGCTTTGATGGCTATGCAGAGTTTTCTGGGTCTTTTCCAGTTTGTTTTGTTTTCTCCTACTATTGTTTTTCACCTAAAACTTTTCTTTCCCTACCCTCTGATTTTTTAGGGAGAAAAAAAAATGTAGCATCTGGGGTCTGAGACCACTTGAAATGTCTGGGCTGGGGATTGCTAATGACCTCCCAGAGATAACCCAAACTGCTGATTTAGCAAAGCCCATTCTTGACCTTGACACAAGACAAGACAGGCAAAGGGGAAGGACTTGGGAGGGAGCCCTGAAAGAAAAAGGATCATAGAAGCGCTCAGATCTCGCCAGGCTCCCTCCCCCATTCAGCAAACACCTGGCTGAGTTGGAAAACATGACCAGCCCAACCTTCCTATTGGCATCAATTGAAGCTGTCAGCTCTCGGCTTGTCACCAGTTGCACTGGGAGGCCCCGGGCAGCCACAAGAGCCCTAATTAGGCAGAAATGACACTTCTACAACTGACCTGCCAGGACCTTTGGCAAACCATTTAACATCATTAGTTAACATTTTTAAAAAGTGTGAATGTAAATGAACAGCCAGCGGCTTTCAATGGAGTTTGTCGGTGGCATCTCTCCCCCCTCCCCTGCTCACTCTTTCTCTTGTTACATGAATAGTCTGCTTGTTTTCTCCAGAATTGGGTGGGGTGGGGGCGGTGCAGTGGGGAAGAAGAAGAAGAGGACCAGTCCTCTGAGAAGAGAGACGTGTTAAAGCATAAACAAGCTTGGCTGAGGGGAGAGACCATCTCTTCCTGCCTTAGCCTGGTGCCCGGAGAGCAGGGGGCTGGCGTGCACCAGGCAGGCTACACGGATGCCAAGTCCTGCTCCATGAGCCGTGCTTGTGAGCGTGGACCCTGACCACCCTGGGCTTCGGGTAGGTGGGAAATGACTACATGACCCAAGTGCCTGAGATCCTCTTTCTCTCACACCTCTCATCACGTGTTGGAATTCTGAACAAGTCGCGATTTAGCAAATACCTTAGGACTCATGCACAGATCTAGTAGTACCTCCTCCCTCTCTAAAGGAATGGCGTGCTGCGGGAGTCGGGGGGACCACTTCAGATGCGTTTGATACTTACACACATCAGCTCATTTCCTACCTGAAGCAGTCATCTCCCACCTTGAATCACACTTCATTTTGTTCTTTGCTGTACACCCACAGAATCTGTACACACCAACACTCTCCATCTGCAGGAGAGGGACGAGAGTTACACTGTGAACGCATCACTTCGGGTGCCTCTGGGCTGCTCTCAAACTGTGCTCAGGGGGCAGACAGGCTGAGAGGCAGCCCAGGGTAGAAGGGAAGCCACAGTTTGAGGGGGAGGCGGCAGGGGGGCAGTTGCTGTGGGCCTTTGACTTACCCCTGTTCCTTGTGGGGCCCTGGGCAAGGTGCTTTGCCCTGAATCTCAGATGTTTTCATCTGTAAGATAGAGATAATGCCTTACTACTTCAAGGGGGTAAAAAAGGCAACAACATGGAAATATCAGAATTGAAAAGTGGTGGGTGAAAGTAAGGAGTTTGGACGCTTAGGAGCTGCCAAAATCAAGGGGTTATGCCAGGTTCTCCTCTATCATTTATCTTAGAGATTTGAAATTGCCAGTCTGTCCTCTCGACTCCCAGGGCAGGCTCCACAAAGCCACCGCACCACCAACATCTCCCAGGTCCCTCCCTGCCCCCACCTCCATTCCTGCCTATTCTCAAAAAGGTTGCAAGTCTTTCCTTAAAGACATTACGGAAAAAAACCAACAAACTTTTGGGCCAACCCAGTACTACACAGAAAAGTGCATGGGTGCAAAATAAATGCAGTTATATTAGCCACTTTCTCCCTCTGCTGGATCCTTAAACAGTACAACAAGGGGAGCACGGTCTTGTTCATGTCTGGGTTTCCGAGAGCCCCAAGGACAGCGGTAGGTACACAGTTGTTTGCTGTTTGGTCCTTCAGTCCAGTCCAGTTCGTTTGCCACCCCGGTGGACTGGGGCCTGCTAGGCTTCTCTGTCCATGGGATTTGGCAGGCAAGAATACTGGAGTGGGTTGCCATTTCCTCCTCCAGGGGACCTTCCTAACCCAGGGATGGAACCCACACTTCATATCCTGCACTGCAGGCAGATTCTTGACTGCGAAGCCCTCAGGGAAGGTACTCGGAAGATGCACAAAAAACATCTGCTAAGTTGAAACGCAATTGCCCGGTCCAGACCTGTGCTTAGGGCAGCCAGGATGCCTGCGCTTTAGGAAAGCGGCAGAGACCTTCAGCGTGGAGAGCTTTACTTGTCCCTGAATTAAAGACGAGTAAAATCAAGCGGGCAGCAGCAGCAGCGTGTGATGGAGAATGCCTTAAGTAGTCACGAGAGAGGAGCGAAAGAAAACAATCTTAGTTTGGGGGCGGAAAGCGAAAGAAAATACGGGGAAAATGTCCTTAATAACAGTAAATGGGAAAGGGAGAGAGCAGCTCGTCGTGATGGAGCATTTAGTGCTTTTAAGCTAAATACCTCAGCATATTAAGCAAATAGAGAAAAGCCTGCTAGTGGATGTCAGCAAATTGAACCGACGGGTGCGCAGGAAGCCAATAGGAGGTGGCTGGCGGTGACCCCTTTCCCCATCACGTGCCTGCCCCGCGCCGGCTTGTTTGGTGTTGCTTCGTCCCTCCAGCTGCGGAGCTTATTGAAAAGCTCACGCTCCCTGCCTGGTTTTGGCACATTTTCTGCAGGTGCCTCCTACTGCGGCCACAATGGGCTGCTAGGGAGGTTTAGACCTGTCAACAGCGACCGGGGAGGGGGCGCGGGGGGCGGGGGGTGGGGGGGGAGCCCTGCCATTGTCTTAAAGGGCCAGCGACATTGTGCGGCGCCGCCGCGGAGCCTGCAGCCCACCTGCTAACGAGACGAGTCCTTTTCTCCCCGCTCTCTCTTTCTCTCTTTAATGATTTAACTTGATCGCTTTGGTTCCTTTCTGGAAGGGGAATTGCTCCATTGATCATATAAAGTAATTGCCCGTAAAACATGGCTCTGCAACGACTGCTACTTCCCTGGCTGAAAATGTCACGGCAATTGAAAAGCTCTTAGCCCAGTTCAAGAATGGGGTTGCTCAAGAGAACAATCTTTGCAAAGGTTCCCGCCCCCCGCGCTGGCGTGTCGCGAAAGTTACAAGTTGTGGGTGCGCCGGATGGATGTGTAGGACAATTTCCCTGCCCTGTAGCGAAGCATGGTTTTGCCTGAGACTGTGGGACACGACGCAAACTGAGCTTAAGAAACAGCCTCAACCTGAATATTGGATATATTCGTTCAAGCCCAAGAAACTGTATTCTGATTCACCCATGGCTTCCTTTTCTCAGAAGCCCTGAATTCCGGCGCGGGAGGGAACCGGGGTGGGGGTGCTGGGTCAAACTGTTCGAGGAGAGCATTCGTCCTCAGTTCCTGTCACCCAAGAAGACAATCTCTCTGTCTAGGGGTTGCAGGGGCCTTCGTTTGGAAAGAGGAATTGATTCTCTAGTTGCTTAAGATTTGCTGATTTTTTTCCCCGAACTGTCACTTGGCGGCGGCAGTGACACACACTGTGGGATCGGGGACCACACACTTAAGGAGTTTTCATAAATAACTTTATTAGTCATTGCCGCACCAATGTGAGGGAGTAATTCACCTGGGGAAAAATTACTTTGTCGTAGGCATGAAGCTGCCAGCGAAATAAACAGTGGTAAACAGTGGTTAGCGGTGGTTTCATTTTCCTCTGACAAGCGAAAGCTTAAGTTTGTATCAGAATAAGACGGGGGCGGGGTGGGGGTGGGGGGTGGGGGGTGTATTTTTCCCCCCAGTTGGCGGGAAGCACCACTTGCTAAAGGAGATGCTGCCGAGTTACTAATTTGGGAACCAAGCTTCAGGTGATTCACTTTCCAACTTGATGAGCCATGAGTATTTTTTGTAGCTGATGAAGGGCAGAAGACATAGTTGTTATTGCACTTCTAAAAAAAGGCAGAAACATCTGCCTGCTTACTTAAAAGAGAATAGGGAACTTGGCTATAAAAAGGTCATTTTAAAAGTATAAATCTGAAGAAAGCCATAGAACTTTTTACATCTAAACCCTCTAAAAGGTCGTGGTACAAGCTTCGTAACTATAAACAGGTATGACACTTTTTTTTCTGGAAATTCTGGATTTTAGACTTTTAAATCTTTTAATATTGTCAGACTATACATGATACCAGGGCAATTAATTACACATATTAAACCAAAATACACTATATATATATATGTATATATAATAAAACGTGTTTTCCCTTTATCTATGCATATGGTGAAGAAAAGTTTAAAACTCTTTACGTTTAAACCCATTAAATAAACTGATTCCTGCATAGGAAGAATTACATTCAGAATCTTTCACCAGCAACAAGAATTTACTTTTTTCTATGAGACTATTGTAAGGGAAGGTCTTTTTCTTTTTTGGGGGGGAGGTCTGTAAAATGAAGGGGTGGAAGTTCTGCCCGGCTCTATGATTTACTTATCTATAAAAATGATTCCTATCATGGCAAATAGTGAGATGAACAGTAAACACGATCACACAGTTATTTCTAGCCGCTCTGCCTATTAGACAGGCAGTCAAGACAAGAGGAAAAGTGGGTTGAATTAAGTAAGACCCTGAGGCCAAGACCAGGAGCACCCGAACCATCAAGGCCAGATTCCAGATATCCTTGTAAAGCATAGCAGGAGCAGAATAGGGCAGGGAAGGTGGCGTTCATGGAGGGGGGGAGTGGGAGGGTGGCTGGGCTGCGGCTGATGCCCCTGCCCGGCGTCGTCTACGTGAACTCCTGGAGTGGGACCTGTATAGACACTGTTCACTCTGGTTCACCATATTTCTGGAGGGGGGAAGAGAAAGAATATTTGAGAAGGAAGGAAACAAGCCAAACCAGTGCATCATCAGGGAATGAATATCAAATCTGCCTGAAGCCAGGACTGGTTTCACTTTTGCTTCTTCACTGCAAGAGGTCTGCATAGAATTCCAAAGTTCAGAGACAACAAAACGGGGCTGCACATCCTATTCCTCATGTAGGTCTTCATAGAACATGTTAAACCACCTGACTTTACAAGGTAGAACTTAACCTTGAGTTACATGTCTTTGAACTTCATACTAAAGAGAGTTTGTCAAGGTGTTTGGCATGTGTTTGTTTTGCTTTTGGGTTTGGGGAGGGGTTGTTTCTTTTGTTTTTAGCCCTGCCATGCAGCTTCTAAGATCTTAGTTCCCCAACCAGGGACAGAACCTGGGCCTCTACAGTCAAGGTGCAGAGTCCTAACCACTGGACGGCCAGGGAATTCCCAGGCTTGTGTTTAAAAAAAGAAAAGAAAAAAGAATGCATTTTAAAGTGCTACATCATCTCTATGTCTATGCACACCTATCCGATGAAAGGTGCACACTTACTGTTCTGAAAGGGAAGACCTAACATCCTTCATAATCAGATTCTGTAAATTTACTTTCGCAATGAAAGCCACAGGCTTCTCAGCCTGCATATTTACTCAGTGTTCACATTCGTTACATGACATGGATTACATCCACTAAAAATAATGCACAGAAATGTTAAGACCCTTTGTGCTTAAATAAAAAGTTAACACCAGGCAGGTGGGTAACAGTACCTGTTGAAATGTTTGTATTCTCTATATAAGGTATGCTTGCTTTCCATTTAGAAAAGGATGTCAATTGAAACTTGCTTTATAGTTCCTGAATTAATACAGAACCACCAGCTAAGGGAAGAAAAAGATTTTACTCTTTTATCCCTTGGCCCAATGCATGTGATCATCCAGACCCACACTTCAGCTGCAGTTTTTCATGACTAAGTCAGATATCACAGAAGTTATACAAGCAGGGACTTCACTCCCTTCCCCCATGAAAAACTCGAGCCTACTTTTCTTGTGCCTTATAATCGCCTTGCTGCAAAGTTTCCTTCCTTTCAAAAGTCAGAAAGCACGAAGTGCTCCCATACTGGTTTTCTCCAGTTTGTTTGATACAGGATCATGGCCCCTTTCCTCCCATCATATTCTTTCAGAGTTATAGCTTATTACAAAATATCTACTGGAAATAGTCACACATTAGTCATCAACACAAGTATGACAGACAGACCCACGGGCCTAGTTCATTTAAAAAAAAAAGTAAAATTTTAGCTATGCGTTTTGTCAAAAATGGATGAGATAGGATGGGTAAGGTGTACAGTCCTAAAGTCTAAATTCAGAGAGCAAGGTGAGTTGCTTATAAACATAAAAAGCATGTAGGCTGACTCAGAGGTGGCAGCTGAGCCTTTACCCCAGAGGTACAGGCATGTGTGTGTATGTGTGATGGTCTCTGGTCCACCAGCCAGGGTCTGGTTTTATGTCAAGTAGGGTAGTATATTTTTATCTTAGCATCAGGGCTGGGAAAAGAGTGTGAAAAGTTTGAGGCATCCCCTGGTGAGTCACAATCAAACGCAGGCAACAGACACAGGGGAAGGTAAAATGGTTATCTTTCTAGTTAAGAAAAAAACACACGTGGTGATTCCTTTCATTCTCATAGGACAAATAATACTTGGAGACAAAAAGTCTATTGCAAATATAAATGAAAGGAGAGCTTATACTTTTGAATTCTTCATTTTGATTGCATTTTTGCTTTTTTAGATTTGTAATTATCCCCAAAAAAGAAAACTAATTTTCTAACATTAGGCTTATGAGAAATATACAGAAAAAATATTAATTGGATATCTGCATGTTTATATTTTTCTATCGATGGTCTTAGTTAAGAATTCAAAATGACTATTTTCAGTAAAGTAATAAATGATACATAGGACAATATTCATAACCTTATAAATCGATAAATATCTATTTCAAATATCATACATTAAAAGCTTTATTTTTGTTCTTATGCTATAAAACATACTCTTTGATTCTTACCCTACAAAAGACAGCCTTTGATTTTGTATGCTCAAAACCGGCACAGAAATTTTATTTTTCCCTTATATCCTGTCAGCTTGGCTATAAAGAAAAGAAAGCAGTGATGATTAGGCAACCAAAGTTCAGGTCAAATCCACAAGTGAATAAAAATTCCAGTAAGTGCTGGCGTGGAATAATTTTACACCCCCAAAAAAGAAATCTGGTACTAGTTCTCTCAAACAGGGACTCTAATTTAAAAATTTTAGGGGTAGAAAAATTCTTTAGAAGGTACAGACCTCTACAGTTAACCGAGATGGCTGTTCTCTGTGAAATTCCTTGCCTCGTGAGTTCATTTCACAATCTTCTTCATTTTCAAATTCCCATAAAGGTCATACAAATATATGGCCATGAACTTTGGAAGAGATGGTTCCTTAGGAAAGCTCAGGGACATATTAAGTCACTCTGTTGGTCATAAATCAACTCACATTCTTAAAACAGTCTGACAGTAGCCTTTGAACAAGTGCAGCTCCTTCAGGGAGCCGAGGAGAGGGAGGACCCCAGATTATTCTCGATCCCGCTTTTGGCTGCATCTCTGCACACAAAAAGAAATGGACACCAGTGGGAACCCCGATACTTCTATTCCAAACCTTACTTTTGCCTCAATTGCTTATTTCAAATGCAGATACCATCATACAAAATCATCCTAATACACCTCAGCTCTTTATTTCTGTCCGAGTATTACTGGGTTAGATTCTCTTGTGTGTTTCTTTTCCTTCTTTCCCCAGTTGTATAGCATTTAAAATATATTTATGCTGACTATAGCCCAAGATGAAGATAGGCATCACTAATGATGTATTAAAATTTATTTCATTTTAGAAATAATATTTTAATTTTTCACTGTACTATGTCTCTCCTTCAAGTATTAATGAAAACAGTATTTGCTTTTCTGAAAAACTGATTCTGATGAGTACTACTTTCCTTTCTATAATATCCTCCTAAGGTATTTAATGCACAATCACAAAATGTAATAATTGTATTACTTAATTAAAAAAAGGATCCATTACCCCTTGCTAATATACAACACAATTACATATGTTTTAAAAAAAAATCTGTACAGGAATTGAATCTAACACATTAGATCTTCATTAGAGAATCATTCACAAGTGTCTCCTTAAACAACTTTGGAGACCAATGACAAAAATTTACATATGATTGTCATATATGAAAGAGATGTACTTAAATCAATATTGAGGAATTTGCCTATTTTATTCACTAAAAATTCATGGGAATTTACTCCCTCAAGTCACAATTCTTCAAGAAATAATTCTCATTGCATCTATACTGGTATTTTTTTTTTAATGTTCAAAGAACTTCTAAAATATGAGAAAAAAGGCAAATCAAGGAATAAAAAGAGAAAACAACATGAACAACAGTCCTACATTTTGCCAATAATAAATGTGAAGAGTCAAATCCTAAATTTTTGACAAGTGAATTTTTCAAACCTCCCAAATAATTTTTTTTTGAAGGTTTACCATTACCATGAGATTCATGACCAGGCCTGTAGAAATCATCAATTACAAACGAACAGACAGTCTTTTGATTTTGCTAATATGAAAAATCCCTCTGAAGCAGACATTTTCTAGGAAGCAAAAATTCCCTTCAGTTCGATTCTTACGTTTAATTACAAAAGTCAAACAATTTGTTAATATTAGCTCTCACTCAAGCACAACAACAAAATAGGCAGGCTCACAACTCTCAGGGGCCAAGAGACAAACCCAATCAATATTTGTGCCAGTAATAAGAGAAAAGATTTTTAGCTATAATTTGATAAAACATCTAACTGGTCCTCTTAACCAGGATTCCTCTCTTCTTTGCCGCCCCCGATGTGGAAAATATATTTAACTTTTTCTTTGTTCATAACAAATTCAATTACTTCATTTATTTTGCCCCTTTCATGTTAAGAAAAGTACAAATTAGAAAACCTGGCCTTTGTTGAATATTTTATATGCATTCATTTTGCTTTATGAGCCCCGTAATTATGTCACAAAAATACTCTTTAAGTTGTATCTATTTCTATAGTTAAAAAGTATGTATTTAAAAATGGCAAAATAGCTTGCTTAAAACAATTTCTTTTGCCTGATTTTTTCCTTTTCTCCTTACAGTCTGAACTCTCTGGATTAATTGCCCTGTTTCCAGTTTCATTCTGCCTATATAGAAATCGTGTGTCTACACCCTGAAAAATACCAATTAAACTGCCAGCAGCAGCATCTCCAACAGGATCTTTTGGTCTTGTGTCAAAGCCCTTTGAACAAATGACCAGAAGGCTGAATCGAAAACAGCCTTTGACAGGATGCCAGCTTTGAACACTCACTTTATGACTCCAGCTTCCTGCTACACTTGGGAAGCAACAGAGAAATAACACATCAACTTTATAATTTTGTAAAAATGGTTAAGGTTTAAAGGCCACAAATATTGTTCTAAGGGGGGGGGTCCCTTTATCATTTAATTCAATTCTACCTGAATTCCTGTACAAAGCTAAATGAAGGTTTTCAAACAATACCACCAAACTGCAAAAAATGCTACATTTTCCTTTTCCTTAATTTCTTTGGTAATAATGACATCACTTACTATGACTGAGGCACAGCAGGAAGAAGGTCACATGGATTTTAAAATTTAAATCATAGCAATTCTGTAGAATTGAAAATACTCATCAGTGGGAAAAATGGGCTCAGAGAGTAAGTAACTTATACAAGGTCACACAGCTGGGAACTAGAAGAACCAGGACTTGAACCCTTGGGGTCTGATTCAAGACCCAATACTTCCAGATCATCTTGGCAGCATCCATTATCAACCCATTCCTGGGTTAAGCTGTAATCATTCTCTTCATGACACAATCCATGAAGAAATCTTTTATAGTAGTGGTTCTCAACCTTGGCTGCACATTAATATCACATATTAAAAGAAAATATTCATGCTTGGGTCCCATTGCAGGAGATTCTATTTTAAGGGCCCAGGCATCAGCATTTTTCAATACTACAGCAGTGAATAGAATAGGTAATCCTTCTTGTGGTACTTAATTCTAATGGTGCTAAAATTCTGGCAGAATCTAGTAGAATCCCCAGGTAATTCTAGTGTATGGCCCCGACTGAGAACCAGTGATCAAGAGATTACCACCTTTACCCAGGCTCCATTCTCTAAGCTCAGTGTGAGGAACCCAACTGACTTCTCTAGAGAGGATGGCCGAGAGTCTTGCAAAAGATGACATGAGGCATCAGAATCTGCCTGAAAGTTCTAGATTTGAGAGGCAGTGGACCACAGTAAGAAATGTGTGGGCACTGGAAGTCAGCCAGCTGCTGCTGCTGCTAAGTTGCTTCAGTCGTGGCTGACTCTTTGCGATCGCATAGATGGCAGCCCACCAGGTTCCCCCATCCCCAGGATTCTCCAGGCAAGAACACGAGTGGGATGCCATTGCCTTCTCCAATGCATGAAAGTGAAAAGTGAAAGTGAAGTCGCTCAGTCGTGTTCAACTCTTAAATGACCCCATGGACTGCAGCCTACCAGGCTCCTCCATCCATGGGATTTTCCAGGCAGGAGTACTGGAGTGGGGTGCCACTGCCTTCTCCGGGAGTCAGCCAGACCTTGGTTCAAATTCCATCTCTACTGTTTATCAACTGTGTAACCTTAGGCCAATCACTTACCTTTTGTGACTGTTCTGCTGATTCAGTGGGACAATACAAGGAAAGACCCAGGCATATAAAAGTGATCCAGCAATGATAGTTGCTGTTGGTTTTTGTGGTTTTTGTTGTTAGTCCTATTACACTGGAACTGACTACTGCCAGGAGGCATCAGTAATGAAAAAATTGAGTTAGGAAAAACATTTTTTATTAGTCAAATCATTCCTACTTTTATTACTTAGCATTTCATTTACAGCTATTTATATTGCAATTAGCTTGGCAGTCATATTTCTTATTCATGACAACTGGGTGAGGAAGGGTTACATCATTACTCCCATTTTCTAGATGAGGAAAATGCAACATCTCCATCTATTCTGTCGCCAGCTCCTATGATTCTATGATTAAAGGCACCTGCAATCATGTTCATTAGTTTCCTATGAAAAATGATACTCCCCACAGATGGGAACTGCAGGAAAGAAGAATTAACAAGCACTTGATAGCAACCCTGAAATAACATCTAAATAATCACTTTTGAAGATTAAAGTCATGGCAAAAAGGTTCTAATTTATATAAAGGTGTTGGAAAGGATTAAGGAAAAATGAACAAATATATCTTTATTCATCCCCATTCATTTTGGAGAAGTCTGATATAGCTTAGAAAATCTTTTTGAAATACAGACTGAAAAATGGTTAATTTCCCCTACAAAGGATCTTCAGTTAGCAGATAGGAACAGACTAACAAGTCCTGGTATTTTATCTTGACTCAGAGCTACAAGTAGTGCAGATCTAAGATGTAGAGACCCAGTTCAGTGCTTCTCAGTCAAGGTCCATGAGAAACCCATGGACGTGGGCAAGTGGCCTGTAATTCCAAATGCTCACCAAACACACCCCCAACACTGAAGAATGGCTTGCCTATAAATGTATTTTTGTTAATATATACAAAGTTTCCATGAATGAAATACAAATGCCTCTAGAGGGACCACTGAATTCATAGACACTATGACAGTCAGCCAGTGTGACATGGGCTGTGGAGAGGGAGGGAGCTGTCTCAAGTTTTTGTTGCTTAAAAGAGTCTTCATAATGAAAAAGGTTAGGAAACACTGATCTAGTCCAACCCTCTCATTTCATTCATGAGGTCCCAGAAGATCTCGGAGATTGCTGGAACTCCAATCTGAGTTTTCTAATTCACAGACAAATGGTCCTTGTCCCACACTGTCCATCCTTTCCAATGAGGAAAATGTAACAATGGGGCGGATGGATGCCCCATTCTCTAAAAGAAGAGAGTATAGTCCAACCCTCTCTCACTGGATATGTTCCAGAACGTTCTATATCACCTGAGCCTTTCCTTTCCTTCATTTCCCTCCCCTCATGTATTCCCCAGTTTGCATCTTTAGGGTGAGCTGCACTCAATCTTTTTCAAGTTCTGATGCTCTGTAAGTGCCCTTGGACATTTAGTCTCAAGATGAAATGGAAATATAGTCACCAAGGTACTGACACAAGACATGTGTTAAGTCTATAACATATGTATAAGCATAAATGTATCTTATAGCTATAACCCTAATATTTCTAATATCTATGGGAAAGAAACAATTGGAATATTCATGAATAATAATTGTATTTACTCTGGATCTGTCAACACTAATAGGCTATTGAACCCCCAGCATACCAACTTTTCAAAATGCTTTCACATCTACTATTATTTCAGTTCAGTGTTCCAGGGGTTCACTAGGATGTAAGTGCTACTGAAGTGCCAATAGAACTTAAGTGGCATGAAGAGAAGAAATGTTACCCATTCTATTCACTGTGTTTCCCCCAGGGCCTAGAACAGTGCCTGACACATATTAGCATTAAATAGATATCAGCTGATTGAGTGAATGAGGGAAGCAAACAAGGAGGTAGATTCATTTACTTATTAAACCTGCCTGTAGTTTTTATTTGAGAAGATGGAATGATTCATAAGGGAAGAACTGAGTTCCTAAAAATATCTTTTCTGTCTTCAATTCTCCTACAACATTTGATCTAATATCTGTCTCTGAAAAATTTTTAATGTAACACTTCGAAGTGACAGAAGTGATACACTCATTTCAGGGAAATCAGATACTACCAATATACAAAGAAGAAACCTCATCACTTAAGGATGATACAATTAACATGCAAATGTATACGTTTTTAGACTTTAATTGTGCATAGGTACACACACATCTAACAGAGTCCCAAAATTTTCTGCACTAGACTCTGGGATGTGCACTTTTTTCTTCTTTTTTTCTCTAAGTCTTTTTAGTTTGTTCCCCCTGTCCTAGGTAAATTCATTCCTGAATATTTAGGTCCTGAGTTCAAGACGATTGATTTCTCTTTTCTTTCCAGGGGATTTATCTATTCTTATTCAACTGTAAACTCTTTGTGGATGCCTTACATCTGCCTCATTAGTCCTCAGTTTCCTCTGGGATACCCCAAGCTCCACACATCTAAAACTAAATGCAGCATGTTCCCTTCATCAAAACCAGATCACTCTCTCACTTACCACATTTCTGTCGACCAAAAAAGAATTCTACAAGTTATCCTCTGGAGTCCTCTTTGGTTCCCCAACCTTACATCCAACCACTCAGTGATTTCATCCTCCCTTCCTATTACCTATCTCCTCCTTCTCTTCCCATTGCTACCATTACTGTTTAGGCTCTTACATCTGTTTTCTTTTTTTTAATAACCAAACACTCGCCAAGCCTACCCACTGCTGCCAGTTAACCTCCTCCAACAGACTTCCATCCTGCCCAGTCTATATTTACAAGGTTGGGGGTGCTCCCCACTCTTACAGAATGGTATTCCAGTTCCTTCGTGATCCACCTCAGACTATTTTTCCATTCTTATTTCTCATTGTTCCTGAAAATAGAGGCTTTGCTCAAGCCAGCCTGGTGTACTCATTACTCACCCATTAACCACAAAACCTTTATGAGTTAAGTGTTTATTATGTGTAAAATACACCCATTCATTCAACACATTTACTGCATTTCTATTATGTCAGATAAAGTGCTGATGCTGGAAACGCAGTGGTGAACAAGACAAAACAAGTCCCTGTCCTCAAAAAATTAATAAGCCAGTAGGTCATAGAGGGAAGGCTCTGAGTCATCATGGTCCCAACCCAGGATGCTTCCAATCTTCCAGTAAGACGTCACATGAGTCAAGACATCCCTGAGGGCTGAACTCTGTGGCCCACACTGAGAGCAGGAAAGGAGTTCAGAAGAAAGGAAGGGCTGGCCACAGTGAGAGCCAAAGTGTAGGGCATGGCTTTTTTGAAGATATGGGACTCAACAGGAATTGAAGGATGGGTACATGAGAGAAGGGGGAGGCTTCTATCTTAAGAGATATGAGGAAAGGTGCATAGAGGAATGGAAACAGCAGCAACAGCAACAGTTTATTCTGAATAAAAGTTCCCTCAACACCTATTCAGCAGAGGACATGTTCTGTCCCTGCGAGAGGCCCAGGCTCTGCTGTACTTGTGAAGATGACTCAGACTTGGCTCCTCCATGGAGGAATTTCCATCTGCTGGGGACAAGGTAGGCCCATGATCAATCACAACCCAGAAAGTGAGATGTTCCATAGCAGCAGTCCCCAGCCTTTTTGCACCAGAGAGGGGTTTTGTGGAAGACAACTTTTTCATGGACTGGAGGTGGGGGGATGGGTTTGGGGTGATTCAAGCACATGACATTTATTGTGCCCTTTGTTTCAATTATTACTATCTCAGCTCTACCTCAGATCATCAGGCATTAGATTCCAGAGGTTGGGGACTCCTTCATGAAAAAACTGGAGAAAACACCCACAAGAGTTCAGAAGGAGGTACACCTCTGGGTTCCTTAACAGTATTTATATAAATACTGACCTCTACTGAAAATAACTATCTTGTTTCAAAGTGTTTTCTCACTCACCTTCTCATTTTATTCTAACTAACTTGTGAGTTAGAATAGGTAAGATTAGTTAGTAGTTAGGAGCAGAGTAGTTAAGATTGTTTTCCAGATGAGCAAAAGTGCAGCATGAATGTTTTAAATGGTCTGCTTAGGCCAGGACCAAGGACAGAGGGGAACAAGGATACTGGGTCCATCTCAGCCCTTGTCTGCAGTAGAAGAATCTAGAACAGAGGGCGCACATTAAGAAGCTGTATAGGTGCACGTGACACCTGGCAGATGTAATGAAGCCCAGCAGACAGTCTGGATTTAAAAGGGGCAGGACGCAGGCAGGCTCTGAAGAAGGTTCTGGAGAAGGAACGTGACCCAATGACAGTTCTCCTTTCCTGCTACTCAAGTCTTGCCTGTAACACCTCCACCCCAGGCCGGTCCTTAAGGTACATCCCAAATTGGGGGGGGGGGGGCACATTGTTCTTCCTTCTACGGTAAAATTTCCCCCCACGAGTCTCCCAGAGGAGGGCGAGTAGCCGGTTCACTGCTGAACATCCACAGCCACACGCTGCTCTGCTCAGGGCAAGTGAACATCAGCCTAACGAAGGAACTGCGGGGTCCTCCACCGCTTAGGGAAGGGCGCCCAGAGTTCCTACAACCTCCCCAGAGAGGGGGCCGGCACAGGCCGCCGCCCGGAGGGGCCCCCCGATCGCGAGGAACGAGGGGGAAAGTGGGGAAGGCCCGAAGGCCCGAGTCCCAGGGCCACCTGAGAGCTGGTGCCACCCGGGGTTCGGGTCCCCAGCCGGAAGCGGAGGGGTCACCCCCTCTCACGTCTCCGTAAAAAAAAGAGGTTCATGAGTGTTAACCGTTTTCCCATCTGAAGACTGTCGGGGAAACACGTCCTGGAAAACGACGCCAGGAGCGCGCTTGTCTCGAGAGTAAACAAGCCCATAACCCGGGAGGGTCAAACCCTCAGGGAGCGAGAGGGAGGTGAATGGAGTAGCCATTGGCGTCTGCGGCAACCGGGAAGAACCGCAGGCTGGAAGCCTCGCGAGATCTGAGGTCGGGATCTCGCGGCGTTGCCTAGCGACAGGGAGGACGCTCGCGGGCCCCCAGGCTAACCCCCGCTTGTAGCCTTAAATCTCCTACCATGGGGGAAGAAGGCGGCGGCCGCAGCTGTGGGAGCCCTAGGGAGCTGCAGAAGCTGAAGCAGCAGGCGATGGAGTACTACCGCGAGAACGACGTTCCGCGCAGGCTGGAAGAGCTGCTCAACTCCACCTTCTACCTCCAGCCTGCCGACGTCTACGGGCACCTGGTAGGGACCTGGGACCAGAACCCCCTTCCCTCCAGCCCCTCTCCCCCCGCTCCGCGCTGCGGCAACGCGGGGCGCTTGCGCCGCAGAGTCGCGCACGCGCGCCGCCGCCGCCGGGTCGGAGCTGCGTTGACGCGGCGCCGGGACCCAGAGCGGAGGAAGCGGAGCGGAAACCTGGCTAAAGGAATCTCGAGAGAGAAAGTGGTGGACTGGAAACTGCTGGAGGAAAGAGGGCTCTAGGCGGATCTGTAGCTCCGGTGCGACAGCTCGGGGGCTGGCAGGCATCCTCACTACCTCTGGGCGGACCTGTCCGGCTGCCAGTTATCTGCTTGCATCCCAGTCCTTAATACCTCATAGCTCAGTTTACCAACCTTCAGCGGCCCCCTTTTGACCACGGAGCGAATGCCTTTGGCTTTCGCTACAGCGTATCCTCCAGCCCACCCCGGGGCCTCGTACCCAGCAGGCTCCCATCGCTGCCAAGTTTCGGTCGATTTCAAACCTGGGCTCCTTGGCTTGCGTGCCCTGCGTGCGCTCCGGGGATGCCCATCCCACCTGACCAGCTCGCCCCTACACTTCAAATCAGATCAAAGTCTTGCCCACTTCTCTCTGGACTGATCGTTCTGCAGCAGCCTTGTAGCACCCCGTATTTTGTATCGAACCCCCGCCCCCCAGGCAGCTTGTGATCTCCTGTGGAGAGGGGTGGGGGGGCGCCTTTTTCACATACCCCTTAGCTCCTCTGCTCAGCGCACCATCTGGCGCATATTTAGTCTTAAAGCCGTGGGCAGTTGAAACAAAGGCAGGCGTTTTCTCACTTCCAGACCCGTTAAGTACTAACCAACACCCACCTTCTGAAAGGTATCATGGTTGGAACTGGTAGGGGTTCGCACTACAGTGAAGCAGAATGACAGCACTAAGCAGGGTATGTAAGTGCAGTGAAGAAGCATGATTTGTCTACCGGGTGCAAAATCACATCTTGTCAGGGCAGTTAATATAGGGGATCTTCCACAAATATTTGTTTTTCTCCGTCTTGGCCGATACATCAAATCGAGGGGAGGTGGGAGGGGATGTTTATTGACGCACCGTGTGTTACGTGGCTACAAGGATAATCACTTCATCCCTAGGACCACGGTGAAGTAAACCTTATGATTCCTATTCCAAATAAAGGAACCGCGGCCCAGTGAATTCAGATGGTTTTTTCAAGGGACATTGTGAATCACAGAAATCAAACCAGGTCTGTGTCCCTAGTACCTAGCAGAGTGCATAGTGGACACTCACCATGAATGAGTGAACACAACTCCCAGTTCCATTCTCTTTCCACAGTCTCTGGCCAGAGGAATTCTTGAAAGCTAACTAGTTCAACTTCCTCGTTTTAGGAAGACCCCAAGCTCTTGTCTCACAATGAATTAGTGCAGAAGTTAAAACTGGAAACCTGGACTCTTGCCCCCAGTGTAATGCTCTTCCTAGTCTATTAGGCAACTAGGACTTCGGTTTGCACAGCTCTTTGGGAACTTATACCTCAGTTAGGGACAAGGGCCACAGATACATAAAATAACTGGAGTAATAGATAAGGTAATACAGAATTGTGTGCCAGACTGAGGAATAGATCACTGTGTGTTTGTTAAAGAAACTCAAACAAGGTGGGCAAGATCCCTGCGGGCTGTAGCATCTGGGAGTTTTGGCCTGGGCTTTGATGAATATTCAGCAGTTGGCCTAAAGGCACCTCCATTTCATTTTCTCAGCTGCTGCTCCAGTTCTGGCCCTCTTTATTCTCAGCTAGTCTCTCCCTACCCCCCAACCCCTGCATCAAGTTCATCCCACTTATGCTGCCAAAGCAGTGTTCCTCATCCGAGATCTAACCATCATTCTCTCACTCAGAACTTCCTGTGGTTCCCTCTTGCACACTTAGTAAGATCCAACATGTTCCAGTGTGTGTGATTCACAGCCCTTGCCCCTACTTTGGTACACAGGCTTATCTATGCTTCCCTCTGCTGCTCCTCTACATGCATCTGCTGACTTTTTTTAAAATGTGAAGTTTCCCAATTCCCTCCCCTTTGCTTATCCTCTTCCCTCTACCTAAACTTCTTTGCCTCAACTTCTCCCTGTTTGCCTTTGAAATACTACACAACCTCCTGTGTACAGGTCAAATGCCATTTTTTCCATGTTTCTCTTACATTTTAGAGGAATTCAGGAATGGAAGAGATCCCTGTGGGCAATAGCAATACTATTTGCTCCTTCATAAAACTTATGATTAAGAGTTTGTGATTAGGAATCAGGCAGATTGGATTTGATCCTTAGCTCTGCTGCTTTGTAGCAGTAATGAACTGTTAAATTGATGGTCCCCAATGAACCACACCACCGGAATGAACAGTCTTATGGAAGTCCCTCCTATATTGACTAGGATCATGGCCTTATGACTTGCTTTGATCCATAGGACCTTGGCAAGTATAATGCAAACAGAGGTTTGGTAAGGGCTGGCATGATGTACTCTTGGAATACTCCCTCTTGGAAGTTAGTCATGCTGAAAGGAAATCCGATTGCCATGCTAGAGAGAGAGATCCTGTAGAAAGAGACCCTAGCAGATGTGAGAGACCTCTCAGATACGCTGTGAGAAAGACAGATGGCCTGCCAGCCCCTGGATGTTCCAACCATCCTGGCTGAGACACCACACATATGAATGAAAGAGAGCATTTTGGGTACTCTGAACTGAGTCAAGCCTACAGATGACTGAATCTGTATAGGAGACCCCAGGCAAGATCAACCAAAGAATTGCCCAGTTAAGCCCAGGCTAGATGGCAGAATCATGAGCAAGTAAATGGCTTGAACCACTAAGTCTGTTACAAAGCAGTAAACATTGGTTATTTTAAGACATTGGTTAATGAAGATGTTGGTTATTTTATCTTGGACAGGTTTCCCCCTGGAATTCAGTTTGCTCATCTGTGGAACTGAGGTATACCACCTTATAGAGTTGTTTTGAGAAGTTAATAATGTAATGTATACAAAGTGCCCAAGATTGTGTCAGACAGGTTGTGTCTGGCCTTTATTAATGTATGCAGGATTCAAATTTTGTTCTTGTTGTTCAGTTGCTAAGTCATATCTGACTCTTTGCAGCCCCAAGGACTGCAGCATGCCAGGCTTCCCTGTCCTTCACCATCTCCTGGAGTTTGCTCGGACTCATGTCTATTGAGTCAGTGATGCCATCCAACCATCTCATCTTCTGTTACCCCCTTCTCCTGCCCTCAGTCTTTCCCAGCATCAAGGTCTTTTCCAATGAGTCAATTTATGGAATCCCAGATACACCAGGCACTGTGGAATGTGATACAGTGATAAACAAGACCAAGTCACTCCTTTAAGGTACATATTAGTTAATTAGTACATAAAAGTTAGTTCCATTTCCCTCATTACACAATATGTGGTACAGTATAAGTGCTCATTACTTGTTGAGTTGAAATCACTAATACACAAAAGTTAAACTAGATAATATTTTTCTTCTCCTGATTCTCTTGACTTCATTTCAATACTTACTCTATGTTTGGGCTTCTGAGGTGGCTCAGTGGTAAAGAATCTGCCTGCCAATGCCGGAGACTCAGGAGACTCCAGTTTGATCCTTGGGTTAGAAAGATCCCCTTGAGGAGGAAATGGTAACCCACTCCAGTATCTTTGCCTGGGGAATCCCATGGGCAGAGAAGTCTCACGGGTACAGTCCGTGGGGTGGCAAAGAGTCGGACACAACTAAACGACTGAATACACATGCACGCATGGTAATATACAAACCATCATCCTTAAAAGGCATGGATGGCTTGAAAATTGGCATTTGCTTTAGTTCTGCTGGGCACCACCTCAGTGCTGGCACATTGCCGATGGATATGAGATGACCTGTTAGGTAGGTTGTAGTCATTGGATTTTGCACTGAAAGGTCAGAGGCCTGGTCTGCTATGTGGAAATAAAGAGCAGATATTGTCTGAAGATAAAAGAGGGTGAGGAGGTGGGCCGTCTGTCACCCCTCTGCCTTCTCTCCCGGCTCCCGGCCCTCTGCACAGAGGCACAGTCGTGAACCTTTCAGCTTTTATTTGTGTATCTATGTGACCGCGCTGGGTCTTTGTGGTGGCATGTTAGTTGCAGCACGTGGGATCTAGTTCCCTGACCAGGGATGGAACCTGTACCTCCTGCGTGGGGAGCTCAGTCTTAGCCCTGGATCAGCAGGGAAGTCCCTTGAATCTTTTTACTCAGGCTCCTTGAGAGGGTTTTCTCCCTCAGCTTCATTCTTTTTCTTCTGTGTCTTTGATCAGCTTCCAAATGACCTCTGCTCTTCCACATCAATGAAACCGCTGTCACTAAGGTTCCAATAGTCCTCTTGGAACGTGTAGTTCTATGCATGAACTGATGGTAAATGAAGTATAGCCTATGTATAAGTCTTCACCTTTAAAATATCAGGTGCTTTGTTAGGAGGAATAATAATGAACCCACTTAAGGCTTCTTAGGTTTGAATGCATCGCAGTTTTCTAGAAGCCAATTGACTTCAGCATCTTCGTCGGAAGGATAGGTTACGGCCCATAAAGAATGAACCAGGACCTTTAAATAAAGACATGCCTTCGAGTTTCCAGTAAGAGTTCAATAGACAAATTGCCCCATGTACCAGAGGCTAAATCCAAGTCTCTTTATGTTTCCACAGAGTTGCTAGACTAATCCCAGAATGAGGACATTCACAGAGAGGTTTAGTAGAAACTAGAGTAAATGTGAATGACCTTTCAAAGATAAATTAGATGTGGTATTTTTGTGTTTTTTTACATGTGTGTTGAAGGCAAACTTCTTTTCTAAACTTGCAAAACCTCCCACCATATGCAAAGTCGTGGGGAAAAATGTGCTGGATGGACTTGGGCTTCCAACCCTCCAAGTGGAAATATTCTGCACCATTCAAAATTTTCCCAAGGTAGGAAGCAACTTAAACCTGTTCTTCTCTTTGTTTTGGCTCCACTGCATTTATTAGCATTTACTGTCTAAATAGTGGGAAATTTAAGTTTTGAAATTCATTGTCTGTGAAATACACATACAATATTTGTAGGCAGTTATGAACACAAAGCATGAATCATACCATCTGCCATGATGGTTTACCATGTGCACTGTTGGTACAGACCTGAAGGTGATCTGAAGACTGAGACCTGAAATGGGCAAAAATAGTTTTAAAACTCTGACACTGTTAATGTCATGAGTTCTATAATCTGCAGATAGGGTTATAGATTCATGTATTTATATAAAGATTTACGTAGACTTGGTGGCTCAGATGGTGAAGAATCCACCTGCAGTACAGGAGACCTGGGTTGATTCCTGGGTTGGGAAGATCCTCTGGAGAAGGGAACAGCTACCCACTCCAGTATTCTGGCCTGGAGAATTCCAAGGACAGAGGAGCCTGGCAGGCTACAGTCCATGGGTTTGCAGAGTTGGACATGACTGAGCGACTTTCACTCACTTACATAGATTTATAGATATGTAGACTGATCTACGTGAAGAAAAATCATTGTCATCCATGAAAATAATTATGATTAAATCTGTCTCCTTTTTGCTATTTTTGGGAGAGGCAATGATAAAAATGAAGTTCAATGTAAGGTTTCTGTAAGAGTATTTTAACAAGGTAATAATTTTAAACATTTCTTGAAGTCGGATTCCACCATGTTTCAATAGCTATAAAAATATCTCAAAGAAAATTATAGATTCTCATTTTCTCTTTGAAATTGGTGATAAAATATCATGTACCTTAAAGCTGGATACATTCAATTTCCTATTTCCTGTGAAAGGCAGGGAAAATGTAGAACACATTTATATTGTTTTCAGAACATATGTTCTGTGGTGATCTCAACTCACTTTGAAGTCCACGAGAATGCTTCATCCGAGCTAGTTGAAGCCGAGGAATTAGAAAGGTTGGAAGCCGTCAGCACCGCAGTGCAGTGGGTCAACGAAACCATCACCGAGGAGCTCCGGGGCCTAGAGCCCTCCAACCAGGCTGAGGTGGATCAGGTGCTCAGGTAAGTATGAAACTTTGAAACGTAAGTGTCCAGTATAATTATGTACCTATTTTCTTTCCATTTCACCTGCCAATGAAACAGGTGTGTCCTATCTATAGGGTGCAGTCGGGAAGTCAATAAGGAAACATAAGCTAAAGCATCAACATGTAGCATAAAATGTTGTTTTTCTTCTGAAAACCCTGTTATTAAACTTTGACTGTATAAGGCCTTTTGGCCTCTTTTTATGCATAGGGCTTTCCTAGGATTCAGTGGAAGTTTCTCTGAAAAAGGATGAAGAATTCAGACATCATCTGCACCTCCTCGCATGTGTCATCCCCATGAGCCTCTCTTATCCTTTTATATGACCCAGTGGGTGGTGCTTATGTTCTGATCTCCAAACACAGCCAAATATTCCAGGCCTTGCCCACAGTTTGACTTTAAAATGTGAAAACCAAGGAAGTATGGCTATGTGAGCATAGTTCACATAGCTAACCTAACCACATGTGGGTTACCATTACTTTTCTGTGGCTCAGCTGGTAAAGAATCCGCCCACAATGCGTGAGACCTGGGTTCAATCCCTGGGTCAGGAAGATCACCTGGAGAAGGGAAAGGCTACCCACTCCAATATTCTGGCCTGGAGAATTTCATAGACTGTACAGTCCATGGGGTCGCAAAGAGTTGGACATGACTGAGCACTTCACTTCCTTTTGTGCAGATCAATGCCACAATCTTCATGACCAAAGAAGGTCAACTGGATTCTCTTTCTTTAGGTTTTATCATTTGCTTGATTGTACATAACTTCACATTTTAGTTTGCATCAGAATTGTATCATGACCTTATAAAAAACTTGTTTTGAGTAGCTTTTTACAGGTTTTTCAATGCTATATAATTGTGTATAACTGCTAGTTATGTCTTTGATAAATAACATGTGTGTGCGTGTGCATGCCTGTACTCAGTTGGGTCCAACTCTTTATAACCCTGTGGATTGTAGCCCTCCAGTTTTTGAATGCTATTCCACTTCTTGGTGTGTGTTATTTGCTATTAACATATCCTTAATTGTTTTCCTAATCTCTCAGTCATACCTTCTATTTTATTACATTCCTTTTTTTCCTGGAATTTTCCCTCCCAAATCTCCCATCTTGAGTTGTTCCTCTCTAGACCTACTACAGAGATGCCATAAGATACCCCTTCATTGTTCTCCTATTTCCTGAGTCCCATATCTTCCTCTTTCTTGAATTGTTGGATTACATCCTATTAAAGCAAGGATGAACGCTTCTCTCTTGGTACAGTGGCTAAGTGTCCTACCAATGCAGGGGAACACAAATTTGATTGTTGGTCAGGGAAGATTCTACATGCTGCTGAGCAACTAAGCCCATAACTCCTGAGTCCAAGCTCTAGAGCCTGAGAGCCACGATTAGTGAAGGCTGCGTGCCTAGAGCCTGTACTCTGCAAGAAGAGAAGTCACCGCAAGAAGCCCACACATCGCGAGAAAGAGTCGCCCTTGCTTGCTGCAACTAGAGAAAATCCTCACCCAGGAATGAAGACCCAGCACGGCCAAAATAAATATATGATTCTTTTTTAAAGTAAGGATGAGAAAAGAGTATTTGGGATATAAATTTTTGTAAAGGTATTCTTACATGCGTGAAAATGTTAGCATTTTGCCTTCATGTTTGACTGTTTATCTGAGTATAGAATTCTCATTTGAAGTTGGTTTCTTTCAGTACTTTAAAGGCACAGCCCCACCAGCATCTGATGCAAATTTGATTCCCATTTCTTTTTTTCCTTTGGCTTGTTGTTTTTTTGTCTCTGGAAATTTTTAGCCTCTTTTTATTCCAGGGAGCTGAAATTTTATTTAGAGGTACCTAAGTTGGGGTTCCTCAACATTTTTTAGTGGTTCATTTTAAGCACCCACCTCAAATTTAAAAAAAAATTAGTTCTGCATATAGTGCTATGTATTTCACTGTCTATGCTTGCCTCATTTTTTGTCTGATGGTCATTTGTTCAAAAAGAAAATCCAGTAGCCCTTAATCAAATTATTTCTTCAAATTTTACTTTAAAAGTAATAAACAGGGCTCAGATAATTTTTAAAATGAGCACCTGAAATCTTTAAACATTTATTTCCAGGCCAAAATGATTTTCAGTTCTTGAATATGGTTTTATAACAGTGTCATTTTTTAGTCCTGGAAATTGAAGCAGATTTGTTCTTAGGTAGCTTAAAAAGCAGAATTAGCTACTGAAATATTTTAGGGTCAGCACTAAAACATGACCAAAGTTACAAGTGATATTCCTAAATAATCTCATTATAAATCTATACTTTCTTGCCATTAAGGACATTCTTTGAAAATAAAGTACAAGAAGATAAGGAGAGAAAAGAACTGGAAAAGAACCTAGGAGGCTCAACAGCGCCTTCACCCCAGCCACCACCACCACCACCTCCTCCTCCACCTCCAGCCAAGAAAAAAGGACAAAAGCAAGGTCAGTGGCTTATCATCTTGTAGAACCAACCATAAGTAACAAATGTGGGGGAAGAAAGGCTGAAGCTTGGACTGCCTTTTCAAGTTCAGGTCTCTCTGCTGCACACCTGGGTTGGGTTCTCACCAGGTACCATCCATCCTCCATTCCATTTCCATTGCTTGAAGCTACAATCTTAGGTCAGCATGGTTTTACCCCATCTTGCCCTCCATTTTTATTTGTAAGATAAAAAATATTTCTTACCCAGATGTGAGCACTTAGTAAACAAAGTACTCTGAACAGTACTTTGAACAAAGTACTCTGAACAGGACTCTCTGCCCAAGGCAGAGAGGGTGGGGAGTGACAAGAAGACCTTCACCTGCTTCTCAAATTTCCCCTTAGCTCATCAGAAAGCCATTCCATATTTTAAAAATCAGTGGTATCCTTTGATATGCATAATCAACATTTCTGCAGTCCCAGGAAATACATTAATAAAAACTGTCTTTGGAAGACCGTGCCATTTTAAGGCATATAATTGAAGTTACCATGGCCCTTTGCTCCATGCCTTCCAGCATACTGTTCACCTCAGTTCTTCTAATATGTTAATTCCAGAGCTGCTGCTGGTGTTGTAACAGTGTTTTGTATGTCCATCCAATTACAACATGCTCCTTGAAGGCATGAATCATGCCTCATTCAATTTAGAACTGCCAGCTCCTAGCATGAAGCTGGGAATAGACTAAATACCAGATGAGTGTGCATTCCATTGAGTAAGAAAGGGCCAGAACCATGGACCAAAGAGATCGTGAAGACAAGGTCTCTTACTTCATAGATTCAGATGCTGAGGCCCAGACAGAGGAGGAGACTTGCCTAGGGCAGAAGAGTCGTGTTAGACCAATATTATGGAAGATGGGGATGGCCACTGCCGAATCATCGGTAGAGACCACCAGTGGGTGTTCATTTGGTGGTTTCTTTTGACTGATAGAACTTGGAACGTAAGACGGGAAGGAGTAGGAGGGAACCGTATTTTGCTAAACATTTAATGTGTGCTGGGTACTTACACATCTGACTCCACTTACTTAACATACCTGACTCAGGTCAGCAGCTGTGGGAAAGCAGAGAACAGGAGGGGAACAAGAGATTTATTATGGACACTCTGGTGCCTGATCAGACTAAGTGGCTGAGAATATATGAGGGTGAAAAATGGATGGGGATTCTGGGTGGATGGTTAGATCTGGAAGGAATTCCTCCTAGAAAAAGGCATCCGCTTGGGGTTGGCAAGCAAGATAACCAGTTAGAGATACACACGAGATATTCAACACAAAGCTGGGTATGCAAGAGCAATGGTGGAACATAGAAGAACAAAGGGTTTGGAATTCAGAGACTGCCCAAATGCTCTCCTTAAATTCACACTCTGTTGAATGTGGGGCAAGTCTTTGGGTCTAAGCCCTCATTTAGATGCGATAACAATTTCTACCCTACATGACTGTGGAAGGCGTTATTACTGAATATTCTAAAATTTCTTCAGCAAAATCCACGGCTGAGGACTCTTTGGATGTTAGAGAGTAGTGACATCAGACAGAAACATCTCAGGGGTGGAAGTGGTGAATACGTTCTTCCCAGCCTCAGTTTTCATCCTTTCTTTATGCTTGGCCTTTGCATCTGCAAGTAAAACATTGAAAAATACAGTTTTATCATAGTCACACTTTTGCTTTCTGGAAAGCAATCTTTTTTTTTTTTTTATTAGTTTTGCCATACAGTGACATGATATCGCCATGGGTTTACATATGCTCCCCCTCCAGAACCCCCTTCCCTCCTCCCTCCCTCCTCCTTCCCCCTGGGAAATCTCGATGCACCAGCCCAGAGCATCAATCCTGGGCTGGCGATTGATTACACATATGATAATTAACATGTTTCAATGCCATTCTCCCATATCATCCCACCCTTGCCCTCCTCCAGAGCCCACGAGTCTGTTCTATCATCTGCGTTCCTTTTGCTGTCTTGCATGCTGGGTTCTCGTTACCGTCTTTCTAAATTCCATATATATGTGTTAGTATACTGTATTGTTGTTTTTCCTTCTGGCTTACTTCACTCTGGATAATGGAAAGCAATCTTTTATCAATAGTTTTTTTCTTTAGGAAGGATGGAGACTTCTGCAGAAAAACCAGTTATACCTGCAGAACCTCCTGAGCCTGTCCTCTGCGGCAGCATGGCCGTGGGGGCCGTGTCACTGGCTGTGGCCAAAACCAGTGCCATGCTGGACAATAATCCTCTCTACCTGAACATTGCGTTGTTGAAGCACCACCAGGTTAGTGCCCATTACACACCTTTACAAGGACCGTGAGCATCTCAACACGAATGAACGATGTTCCTCATTTCCCCCTGCCCTGACCCCCATTTCAGGAACAGCCAGAAAAGCTAACTATACCTCTGCTGATGGTGTCGCTGGTCAGCTGTGGGAAGTCATCACCCGGGAAGCTGAATTTGATGAAAGAAGTGATCTGTATACCCCATCCTGGATTAACAGCTAAACAAGTACCTTACATTATCTCAAGCTACCTTTTCTTTTAAAAAAACTTCATCATTAGGGACTTTTTAGTGGATGCCCCTAAGGCTTATGATACCAAGAATTAAATTAAAAATGAGAAAAAAAATTTAGGAAATTAGGGAAGAGGGAAGAAAACATGACCACAAATGAAAGGGGACCACATTTAGACCACCTTGGATCTCCAGCTCTTTATAATATTTCACACTAGAGGCCCACAGTTGAGTCTGGGCAAGCTCAGGGAGTTGGTGATGGACTGGGAAGCCTGGCATGCTGCAGTCCTTTAGGTCGCAAAGTGTTGGACATGACTGAGCGACGGAGCTGAACTGAGAGGCTCACAGAGAAGCCTTGAGAGTGCTAGAAGGATGCTCTTTGGGGCAACTGAGATCTCTCTATTTGCTAGTCTATGCACCATGGCTGCCACAAGAGGAAGCTGGCACTTTCATAGGAGCCCTTCTGTTAAGTAGGAGCTGCAGAGCCTAGCAGATTGCCTGGCACGTAAGAGAGGGTTAGTGCATGTTTATGGAATATGGAAGGAAGGAATCCTAAGTGGCATGTTTACTATTCAGAGGTCTGCTAGTGTCTCACTGTTCTTCAGCAGCGTAAATGAGTCAACATGCCTCTTTATATCTTCATGAAATATTCTGCCAATTAGGCATCAGGGAGAACTAAGCATTCGTCTTCTGTAGTGGATGTTTACAGGAAAAGGACAGGAAGCTCCGTCCCCTCTGGGCAACACAGTGACATATTTTATCCAACCTTGTGAAAATCATTTTTTTTTAAATCTCAAGATGATTTCTTTATGATAAAGAATTCTTTTTATTTTTATTTTTTAAGGGGAATAGGCATTACCTCGCTTTTATCAGTTTGGGAAGGATTTATATCTGGTGCACCATCTGTCAGATCCCGTGCAGATCCTGGCGCCAGGATCTTGCCTTCAGTTAATATCTGTGGTGCTATTTGGGTACCAGAGCATTTGGCATGCCATTCTTCGTCTGTCTCCATATGCAGATCCCACCGTCAGCAGAATACATCCTCCCTCTTTCTAAGTGACAGTGGATTTATACTAATTCAACACTCCCATGCAGAAGCCCTTGATGACCTGTGACATGTGTTGCAAGAAGGTTGGTCAGGAGACCGTGAAAGAGAGTGAAGTTAACGTGACCCAACCAACTAAACCAGCCAGTTCTGAACAGTGAAGAGAGGATAACGAGGAAGAGCCTCTCATTCATTTTCACCCAAATAAAAATGGAGAGTTGAAGATGAGCATTTAATCCTCTGATATTGTAGGCCATATGTAATTCACTACCCAGAATGTCTTATCAAAGACCCTACAAATATTCTGAGTCAGAAATATTCATGTGTGGTGTAAGGGTTTACATTTAAAATTCTGGACTGCAGTTGTGAAGTGCAGACATGTCCGACACAGCCCAAGGAATTCTCCAGGCCAGAATACTGGAGTGGGTAGCCTTTCCCTTCTCCAGGGGATCTTCCCAACCTAGGGATCGAACCCCGGTCTCCCACATTGCAGGCAGATTCTTTACAGGCTGAGCCATCAGGCAGTTGTGGAAGATCACGGCTCTTCTGCTTACAGGGTGTGGAGATGCTTCTGGAAATTCAGAAACACATCAACAAAGCAATTGAAATGGTATGTAAGGAGGATATATGGTATCTAATAACTGGTGCTTATATACTTTCTGGTGTTGAGATTATAGTTCATTTTGCAGTGTGATCAGTATTGTTGCTATAGATAGGAGAACGTATTAATCTTCTTTGTGTTACCCTGATGACCCAAGCTCACACGTTCCCTCATTGGCTATGGGGCCAGTTTCTAATGGAACTTAATCATCTCATTTTGATTTCTGAGGCAGCTGGCCCTGTGTGGAGATCATGAGGGAAGGATCTGGCCCCTGGGATCATGAGAGGCCCTTTGGTATGATGGTGAAGGCACAGCACCTTCTCAGAATCCCAGTGTTGGGCAACCGAGTACCCTTGACTGAGAAGCCCTTGAGGGGGATGTCACAGAGGCTGGATGGGGGCACCTATAGAGGCCCCAGGTTGTTCCATCATATCCTTTTTTTGTTACTAATTTAAATCGGGAGATAACTGCTTTACAATGTTGTGTTAGTTTCTGCCATTCAACAGTATGAATCAGCCGTAAGTATATATATATATTCCCTCCCTCTTGAGCTCTCCTCCCACCCCACCCCCGTCCCACCCTTCTAGGTTGTCACAGAGCATCCTGCGTTACACAGCAGCTTCCTATGAGCTGTCTTACTTACGGGCATGTATATGTTTCGATGCTACCCTCCCAATTCGTCCCACCCTCTCCTTCCTCCACTGTGTCCACACAGTGTGTCTCTCTCCACGGATGCATCAGGAACACATGTTCAGATGCAGGAGTGTACTATCATGTTCTGACGAGGGTCATGCATGGTGAGGTGGCGGGCTGAGGGGCCTGATCCTTATCTTTCACTCTGGAATAACACTGCATTTATAGAGAAGCTGCAGAGTCAGTGCAGAGAGTTCTCAAATACCCCCTCACCCCAGTTTCTCCCGGGGTTAACAGGATACATCACTGAAGCACATTTATCACAACTAAGAAACCAAAAGGCTACGTTACTACTAACTGAACTCCAGACTTTATTCAAATTTCACTCATTTTTCCACTAATATCCTTCTGTTCCAGGATTCAATCCCAAGCCCACAGTTACATAGTATGAGGCTTTTAAACTACATGATTAGGAAGCACTAGCTGATTCTCCTGCAGGATGGGGGCCAAGATGCCATCTCAGTATGATGTGAAGGAACTTTGGCTCCAGGGCTATCTTGCCAGGACTGAATCAGTGATGGGGGTAAATGGCTGGGGCCCATGCCCTACAGTTGATCAGAATTGCTTTAAGCACCTGGCTACCCACTCCAGTATTCTTGCCTGGGGAATCCCATGGTCAGAAGAGCCCGGTGGGCTACAGTCCAAGGGGTCACGAAGAGTCGGACACCACTGAGTGACTAACAGTTTCACACATTCATACTGGAGCCAGTTTCCGGGGTGACTTCTAGGAGGCCAACTTCCTTATGGGTGACCAGCCGCCAGAGACTCAGACTTGGACAAGTTAACCCTCACCTTGCCTTTTGCGTTGCCCCTTTACTAGCTGTGTGCCCTTGTGCCAATTACATAACCTCTCTGCCTCAGGCTCCTTGTCCACAAAATGTCTGTGATACATTGTGAGGAGTAAACAAGATGAATAAATGCAGTGTGCTCCGAGCTGACACAGCCATGAGCAAGGCCTAGCGGTGGTGGCTGTCAGAGCAGGTGGAGGAGATCCACCTTAGAATATTAGAAATTCAGGATATTTGAGCTTTCTGCAGTCATCCTGACTTCCAGATTTTAATTATACTTTTTAATTATACAGTTTATTTTTAATTATAAAAGTAGCTCATGCAGGTTCTTATGAAAATTCAAATACTGGTAGAGCTAGTCCCCGACACCACCCCACGCCTGTGCTAATTCCACTTCCCTGGACCCCACACTCACTACCACCCTTAGTCCAAGTTCCATCTCTAGAGCTGACCACTGTTAAAAATTGAGTGTGGTCTTCTAGCCTTTGTTCTGTATTTATATACACAGACACCACACATACAAGTATATAGCATGATTTGTGTTTAAAATCATGTAAAATTCTGCACAGATCTCTGCAGATCGCTTTATTTCTTTACCCTTTTTATTTGTGTTCATCTTTTACTGATAATCTAGGAGTTCTTTCTGTAATGAAGGCTTCAGTCCTTTCTACATGTTACATTAATACCTAAATTCCTCTACCACGTTGCCTGCCTTTTTAACTGTATTTTATGAAGTCATAGAGATATCTTTCTTTTTCAATTTTGACAAAGTAAAATGTATCAGTGTGTTCTTCTAAGGCAGTGGTTCTTAGTGGGGAGTGATTTTGCCCAAAGGGACAATTGACAATGCCCGGAGATGTTCTGGGTTGTCCCAGTTTGAGGCTCTCCTGGCATCTAGAATGCTGAGATCAGGGATGCGGCTACACATCCAACAGTGCACGAGGCAGCCCTCCAAGCAGAGGATCACCCAGCCAAAGTATGAAGAGTGTGCGGCTGCAAAACGCTGCCCTTGCTCAGCGCTGGGCCACTAATACGCTGCTCTTTGCCTGGAGGGCTGACACTCCCACACTCCCCCCTCCCACCAGGGATCAGCTTCTTCCGAGTCCCCTTCCCTGGCTCTTACACAGGCAAGTCCCCTAGCTCTGCACTCCCCATCACACCGCCTTCCTCCTCATTGTTACCTACATCTCACCTATCTGCCATCACTAGGTCACAGCTTCCTGAGCCAGTGCTGTGTGTGTGTCTCACTGTCTCTCTTGGCACATCACTTCACTTCCTATATTATTTTTATTAAACCAAGGGATAGAAAGCTCAGCTGACTCCACAGTGAAAGGAAGCAGGATGACGTCTATATTTGTGTATACTTGAGTATGAACCTTGTTGATTCTTGACAAACATGCCCCCGCTTATAGAGGCAATAACTGCTGGGCATTGGTGCATTGTCTTTTTGGGGGGACGGCTGTGCTGGGTCTTTGTTGATTTTGCACAGGCTTTTTGTTGTTTTGCTGAAGCTGACACTCCAATTCTTTGGCCACCTGATGCAAAGAACTGACTCGTTAGAAAAGACCCTGATTCTGGGAAATATTGAAGGCAGGAGGAGAAGGGGATGACAGGATGAGATGGTTGGATGGCATCACTGACTCTTTGGACATGAGTTTGTACAAGCTCTGGGAGTTGGTGATGGACAGGGAAGCCTGGCGTGCTGCAGTCCATGGGGTCGCAAAGAGTCAGACAGGACTGAGCCACTGAACTGAACTGAGCTCGTTGTGGAGCACAGATTGTAGGCACATGGACTTCAGTAGTTACAGCATTTGGACTCAGAAGTTGTGGCATACATGGGCTTAGCCATTCCATGGCATGTGGAATCTCGCAGAACTAGGGATCGAGCTCATGTCCCCTGCATTGGCAGGCAGGTTTCTGTCCACTGCACCACCAGGAAAGTCCTAAAGTGCATCCTATAAAAGGCTAAATCTGTGTTACAGTGTGCTGTCAATACCACAAACTGTGGGAGCATCTCATTGGTAACTAGCTTTGCTTTTAATGTCACATGACATTAAATACATCGGATCCACCAGATTTAATGACCATCAGCTATTTCCAAAAGTCAAACCTATGCTCTAGGCGAGAGTCTTTGCACTGCGAGAATATTTAAAACAATCTGTTGGGCTTTTAAAAGCAAATCCCACACTGGGGTTATTCCTTATAGACAAGAAGGAGACTTAATACCCTCCTGTAAAAAACAATTCTTGCACACATAACGAGTCAGGACATGATGAGAGAAAAATTACTTATATAAGTAAAAATGCATGAACATGTATATCCATACCCCCATACGTGTGATCGAAGACAGAATGTAAGAATGAATGAAAGGAAACATGTACCTGATTTTGAGAAACAGTTTGAGGTTTATGAAGTTAAAGAGTGGTTGGCATCATCCCTCTGTGTGTGTGTGTGTGTGTGTGTGTGTGTGTGTGTGTGTGTGTGTGTGAGAGAGAGAGAGAGAGAGAGAGAGAGAGAGAGAGAGAGAGACTCACAGTGTGATCAGCTCGGCCCCAGAGCAGTCGCCAGGTCAGAGGACCAAAAGCGCTGCCACGGACATGTCTGAAAATCCCTAGTGACATATCTTTATCTTCTGTCCCACAGCCCCCTCCTCCAAAGCCAGAGATGAAAAAAGGTCATGATGGAGGCAAAAGAGGCCAAGTGAGTAAATGGGTATCCCACACACTATATGACAGGTCATTTATTCCCCGCTCCCTCCCCTCCCCCATAGTCACTCTGCTCTAGGACCAGGCCTCACATAAACAGAAATCGCATGGTGACGCGGCTTCAAGGAGAGTGACCCAGGCAGCCAGCCCCCAGAGCTGGGGTATCATTCTGTCCCTGCCTCTCCGGCAACAGGCTGCTGGGCCACCATTGCCCGCAGCTGTCTGGCCCACCGAAATCTGACTTTGACCTTTCCCCGAGGTCATTTGGGTCCTCACACCTTCTTCCACTGTCGTGCACCCTCTGTGCTGTGTCCTTTCAGCTGGAGCCCCTTTTTAAAATAAAACCTTCCTTGAAGAAGAGTTACATTTTTTTAACTTACATTTTTACAGTTGTGCTGAGCTGTGCTTGATCAGTCATGTCCAACTCTTTGAGACCCCACGGACTGTAGCCTGCCAGGCTTCTCTGTCCATGCTGATTCTCCAGGCAAGAATACTAGAGTGGGTTGCGCTGCCCTCCTCCAGGGGATCTTCCCAACCCAACAATTGAACCCAGGTCTCCTGCATTGCAGGTGGATTCTTTACTGTGTGAACCACCAAACAAGCCCTTTTAACAGTTCAGTTCCGTCGCTCAGTCAAGTATCACTCTCTGTGACCCCATGGACTGCAGCACTCCAGGCTTCCCTGTCCATCACCAACTCCCGGATCCTACTCAAACTCACGTCCATCAAGTCGGTGATGCCGTCCAACCATCTCACCCTCTGTCGTCCCCTTCTCCTCCCACCTTCAGTCTTTCCCAGCATCAGGGTCTTTTCCAATGAGTCGGTTCTTCCATCAGGTGACCTTTTAACAGTTACATCCTTCTAAAGGAAAATGGGACACAGGAAAGAGCAAGTCTAGAGGAAGAAGGCAGAGTTAGGGATAGGCAGGACAGACTGAAGACTCGCCAGCCTGGTGGTCGTGGCTCAGGTCAGCCCGTGTTCAGTGGTAGAGCCAGCAGAGAGACTACATGGGCAACTAAAGAGAGAGGAGTGTGTTTCCAGGTCAAACTTGAAAACCTCAGGAGTAAGAAAACTATTCCCAGATCCTGCAGAGCACTCATCTGCCCAGAGGTCATGCAGACATGAGTGGGAGCTAGGGACAGGATGAATAGAGAGTCTAAGGACCTCGTGTTTGGAGAGCTGTGTCTGGTTATTAACTGCCAGCCACCAGAAGCTCCAAGAACCGTACTGTGCTATATTTACGTGCGTGGTTTTCTTGATCCTGCAGCAGCAGATCACCGGCAAGATGTCCCATCTTGGCTGTTTAACCATGAACTACGACACTATAGAGCAGCCACTGCTCCTCATACAAGGAATCTGTGCGAACCTGGGGCTAGAATTGGGAACGAACCTGCATCTAGCCATCAACTGTGCTGCGCATGAGCTGATGGACTATGTAAGTTTCCGCTCCAGAGTTTTTGCCTTTTGTTTCAATCCCATTATTTTTAAATTAGAACTCAAAAGAAGAACCTATCTGTTTATATTTCCAAGTAAATTCCATTTTTTTCATGTAATATCACGGAAGGGTCCAAACATAAATGGAGCTGGGAAAGCCAAGTTAGCGAATGACCGTAGTGACTATGCTGTGCTTAGTCACTCGGTCGTGTCCAGCTCCGGCAGCCGTATGGACTGTAGCCCGCCAGGCTCCTCTGTCGATGGGGATTTGCCAGGCAAGAACACTGGGGTGGGTTGCTATACCCTTCACCAGGGGATCTTCCCAGCCCAGGGATCGGTCTCAGGTCTCCCACATTGCAGGTCGATTCTTCACCATCTGAGCCATCAGGGAAGGCTGTAGTCTTTTTCTGACAGAAAATAACATAGCCATATAACTTTAAAGATGAACAGAAAATGTCATAATAATTATATAGAGAAATTCTGTAGTAAAAGTGACTAAAATGGGCTACTTACAAATCATGAGAACTACTGAAAAATAATTTAACAAATTGGTATGTTCTGCTGAGTACATTCGCTTGGTGAATGCTGAATTGGTCGAGCATAAAAAGTGAGTCAGTTGTAACTATGACTTGACAAGCTCTTTTAGACACATGATTCTTGGACTTTCTGCTGGTGACTCACTTTTTAAATATAGAAAGTATTTCCAAGTTATTGAAGTTTTGGGAGAATAATTAGTAATGGTAATTAATGTCAAATTCAGGGGACATGACCAAATAGGATTCCACTGTAATTTGCAATTCTAATTTTTACCTTCAAAGGAAATCTTGAATAGTATATTAGAAACCTAAGTATCAGCTGGCTTCTAAAGTTTTTAGTTTCCTAAAGAAACTAAGCACAGAAAAGAATGTTTAACGTAATTTTCTATTCTTTACATAATGACTGGTTCCTAGGCATACCATTAAGAAAAATAATTGCGTGTTTTCATCTACAACATATACCATGAACTATGAATATACTGACTGCTAGCGCTAACTAGACTGGATGTTTATTGCTTATATTTGGTAAAACGCATTAACTAGATAGCAGATTATTCTTCTGATGTTAGTTCAAAGTCATTGAAAAAGTTAGTTCAAAGCATTTCCTCTCTGACAAGATTGTGTCAGTTTTGCAGTATAGAAACTAAGAGTTCTTAACCACTTTTTAACGTGAAAAAAGGACAGAATCTTTTCAGTGATGGACTTCTTAGGAAGCTGCTTAATTCTAATGGAATCCATTCTGTTAGCAGCCACAGGAAGGCATTAGTAAACCAGTCATTCTGGTGCGCTCCACCTCCCTCCCTGTACCTCAGTGCCCCAGGTACCACTGCTGGATACAGATTTGGGCTGGACATAAGGGTGCTGTGTTTGCAGACATCACACTAAATTCTCCAGATCCGTTCACTCCTGTACTTAAGTACCTGGGGGCATTCAGATGAACAGGCTACACTAGAATTCCACTTTCAAAACAATAATTACTATGAGAAATGCCTGCTTGCTTTCACCTAAGTCTCTTTACATGTCATACTGACTGTTCATATCTCAAAATTCTAGCCCTGCTTTCAAATTTAAAATATTCACAGTAAAGGAAACAAGTTAAATTCATTCACTGTGAGCTGAACAATGGTAGTTCTAGTGAGTAGCCAGGTTTGCACTGCTATTCTGTTTATGAATTTATGTGATTGCCCATCTTCCAAGCAGCCAGGTATCTGGCATCGCATCCTAAAACTGAAGTAAGGAATTACTCCTCTCCTACTATGCAGGCAGTTGTTTTGTGCAGAAGGTTTCATCTGAAGTCCGTGGGAAGAGCTGTATGGGGCATCCAGAAAAGTGAGGACTTGGGATTTTCTCAGGTTGATATTTAACAGATATTTAAAGTAAAAAAGCACAGATTTCTCATGTGAGGGTGGCCTGAAAATAACCTGCAGTTTTTTATATGAAATGAATGAAAATGAAGTTGAATTGCATCTTTAATGTTTGAAGAACTCATCATTCAGCCTTTATTTTAATATCTTCTTTACACTTATCAGAGTAAAGGAAAGTATGAAGTGATGATGGGGACCTACAAAAATGCAGCTGAGATGGTTGACCTGTATGTGGATCTGATCAACAAGTTTCCTTCAATTATTGCCTTAATTGATCCTTTCAGGAAGGAGGTAACAGGATTCATCTAGAATTTTATAATAAAAGAACAAAGTCTCATTCTTTTGGATCTGTAGATTTGAAATGTAATTTGGGCTGGGATATTTTATTTGGGCATTTATGAGAAAAGGCACTTACTGGTCAAATGACAAGCAGAAACAGAATTACCTAGGAGTGTGCCCATGTGCAGAATCAAACAAGTCTCCCCCAGCACTTCAGAGTACCAGTGTATTTACCAGCAGCCTAATGCCTGCTGTGCTAGCTGGTGCTTCAACAGGTTAATTACACATCATTTCCAAGTGCTCATGGAAACAGAACTTCAACTAGGCCAAATGCTTTTTAACCTAAATTCAGTTACTACACATGTGTAGAAGTTAAAAAACCATGTTTTTTTTTTTTTTTTAAAAGATTTGAGATATTGGGGTTTTCTGACCTATTCATACTAATGCATCTGACAAGGATTGTCTATGTGCCTACAACTGTCTCTCTTCCTAAACCACTTTAAAACTTCAAAACGTACATTCTTAATTTTATGAACTTGAGAGCCATTAGATATAGTGAGCAGATATCCTCTTTGAGATAACTCAGCTATTAAAATTTGAGGGACAGAAAGAGAGCTGGATCTTACTGGAGCCCCGGGATCTCTCAGTCCCATCTTTCCTTTCACAGCCTGGGCTACATCCCAGCACTTGTGGAAGATGCTGAGCCCACATCTTTCATCCTACCGGACGTATCTTCTGCTTCTTGTCCCCAGGCTCTGGCCACAGCTTTTTTAATGTGATAAGATGCATCTGTATTGTCTGTCCTGGGAAGACTGTATATTACTATTTAAATGAGCATTTCATTTGGTGGTCTCACCAATTAAAAATAAGGGTATTGGGAATGATATAGGTCTACAGCCCTGCAGGCTCATTTCTTTCCATTGTCTTTTTACCAGAAATAACATTGACATCTTCCAACCAGCCAGTCTTTAGGAGCATCGTGGATAACACAGTGGGTGGGAAGAGCCTGTGTTTGAAGGATGTCAGAATCAACGTGGAGAAAAGCATTTAATGTGTATTAACATTTTATTCACTAGATCTTTAAGCTCAAATTTAATCACTTCAGGTTTCTGTTCCATGAAGCCTATTACCTTGTCTGGCTGTGGTATAGGCAGCATTCAGCTGAAAAATGCAAAAAACAAAAAACTCCCCCTAAACCCCTAGCTTGCATATCTCAGAAAGGTGTCTAACTTTGATTATCTACTTTGTGATTCCTGTTGTTTTGTGATGATGCTCCATACACTGCAATGACCAATTCTTAAATATCCATCCAGGACTCTGAACAGTGGGACAGCATCTATAATGCTCTTGGTTCCAGGTGTTACATAATTGCAGGCACCGCATCCAAAAGCATCTCTAAACTGCTCGAGGAGGGCAACATCAGCATCCTCAAATACAGCGGGCTGATCATAAAACACACAAACCAAACTACGATGTCGGACTTGGTGGGAATAACCAATCTCATTGATGGTGAGTGGAAATACAGATCTGAAAGACTCACGATGAACTTAAACACACAATGTTTCAGGTACTAAAAAGCATGGAATCCATCTTGGAAGAAGAAAACACCCCAGCCGTTTGAGAGTGATTTGGTGCTAAATAGCAAAATGCACCTTACTACCGATTCAGTTCATAATGTTCTAAGAACAGCCCCATCCAGGAGGTTGCCCCATTCAGGGAGGGCTACCAGAAACAAAATATGTGGCCACTGTTCTCTCAGCTTCACAGGACACCACAGTGATTTTTTGTTTCAATCATTAGCCTACAAGGGCTTTTTTTTTTAGTTCCTCAAAAGCTTCAAGCTCTTTGACCTACAGGTCTTTGAACGTGCTGTTCCTTCAGCCTAGAGTGCTTTGCCCTGTACCATTTAGTTGGCTAAGTAGTCCTGATCCTTCAGAACTTCTTGACCTAAATGAAACCTCTTCAGATGCAGATGCCTTTCCCTAATTTTCCCCACCCCTCACTGGCTACTCTGAATCTTTCTCATCCTATATTTTCAACTGTAGTCCTAGCCACACTTTGCTCAGTCGGGTCTGACTCTTTGCGATCCCAGGCTTCCCTGTCCTCCACTATCTCCTGGACATCAAATTCATGTCCATTGAGTTGATGATGCCATCCAACCATCTCATCTTCTTGTTGCCCCCTTTTCCAGGGTGTTCTTGGGAGCCTTGTTGACTTATGCACGGGGCCTGAAACATGAGTATTGTGAGTGGATCTCAGGAACTAAGCAGAAGGCTAGTCTCAGAGCTGGTGAAAGACTCAGGGAGACTGGGAGCCAAAGGCCTGGGCTGGTGGCAGAAGGTGGGATGAAATGCCTGTGAGCCCTTCGCCTGCAGCCTGTCCTGCTCTAGGACCCAGAGAGGTGGTGGAAGAGACACCCCGGGCCTGGCCTTTCCTCCTGGGCCTGGCACTCAGCAGACATTCTGTCCCACGCCAGATCACTGCTGTAACTCGTGCCTGTAAGACACAACACTGTCACCATGGGAAGCACTCTGGATTGCAGTCTTCATAGGCTTTGGCAAATTTTAAGGGGTTTTGAGATCTTTAAAACTGATTGATTAAGTAGTTAACACTGCTCTTCTAATAAGTCAACATTCAGAATGACAGTTTTCCTTTAAACAAAATTTTACCTGAATTGTGAAATCTGTTATTTAGGCATATGATGCCCTTGTACTTACCATGTATTTTGACTCTAAGATGTACGTTTTTCTACATTGAACGTGGATGATTGTGTCTTACAGCTGTGGTCTGAGGAATGTGTCAATCTAACTTGAGCATTTTTCCTCTTTAGTGGTAATAATGGCGCCTCTTACAATCGAGGGTATCTTAAATTTGATGAAACATGGTATTCATTTAGTATTTATTATCTAAACAGATAAAATGAGAGTACTAGAAATGCAAATGTACGGGTTAGAATTCTCATATGGTCAGTGAATTGACTCTTCAGTTTTAAATCTCTGGCAAACTTTGTTTTATTCTGGAGGCTTGTATTTCCTGATTAGATTCATACCATCTAAAATTAAAAGAATTCCTCTGCTTACAGGTAAGAAGCTCATCGCTGTCTTTGGAAGCACAGAAGGAGAGTCGTCTGATGACAGCCTTGTCGATTTGGTAAGTGCTAAAAACCGGTCCGTTGCAGAATTACCAAAACACTGCTTTTATCATGAAATGGTGATTCAGAAAATGGTGGACCTTGGCAGACAAAGTCATGTAACCTTGTATGAAAGACTTGCTTCTTTCCAGACAGCTACTTTTTGCAAAGAGCTAACCTTTGAACTTTTAAAAAGAAGAAAAATTGAAGTCCTGGGAAAGTTATGAGCATACTTAAGTGACCGGGGTGTGCACTTGCAATCTTACCTCTTAAAATGAAGTGAGAAAGGCCAGAGTGTTTATATAAAAGCCAGCGGGCTCACGTGACCAGGAGAGCATCGGGTGTACAGTCACACTATCTCTGTACCTCTGACTCTCTTGGCTTGTAAGCAGGCCACTTTACTGATAAAGATGAGAAACTGACTTCAAGGCTGCTTTACACATGTAAGACGAGAAACTAACTTAAGAGAGTAAAACCAAAACAGCACACAGGGGCAGTGTCCCCTCTCCCTAAAGAGTTTAGTTTAGCAAAATATGACTCCATTTAAAATAAGTTGTTCCCCATCCCTTTAGGCTGTTGGGCTTGGTGTCCGGTTTATCAAGTTGGGAGGTCTTTCTCGTGGTGAACGGGTGACTAAGTACAACCGCCTCTTTACTATAGAGGAAGAACTTGGCCAGAATGGAACACTGGGTATGTGCTGCTTTCCGCTTTGTTTTCCTTTAGCCATGAATAAGAGAACAAAGATTGGGAGAGGGAGGAATAGAAGTCTCTCAGCAGGAGGGCAGGGGAATCCAAAGACTATAAATAAGTGCTGACAAAACCAGGATGGCATTTGCCACAGTGTGCATTGTTTTCTTAATGGATTATCTATTTACCTGAATGTCTAAAACTCTCGCCCTTTTTTGGATGAATAGGCTGTGTGATGCTTTTCAATAGACTTAATTGATTGGAATTTCCAAGCCTACCTTTTGTTATGGTCCAAATTATACTTAAGGTTTCTCTGCACAGCCCAGGAAAGTTAAAGACGGATGTTTCCCTGGTGGTTCTTGGCAACAATTTGTCTTACTTAAGTAGACATCATGTTAATTTAATGTACCTTGGAAAGACTACAGTCTCAGGAGAAAGGAACCAGTCATTTATGACATCAAACTTTGTAAATATGCATGGATAGAAGCAGCTTACGTACCAGCTACCTGGAGAGAAAACCCTCAATATGCACTTTTACTCTTCACGGATTACTGTGACAGCCAAAGGAAAGCATGCAAAGACATTTAAAGAGACCAGTACTTGTCTTTGCAAAATTCTAAAAAGTATTTCTAGTTTAAAATGCAATTGATAGACTGCAAAAAAGGATGTTATTTAAGTAGTGCTGACATACTTGTATACCATAAATCAGGGGTCCCCAACTTGCGGGATCTAATGTCTGATGATCTGAGGTGGATCTGATGTAATTAATAACAAAGTACACAATAAATGTAATGCACTTGAATCATCCCAAAAGCATCCCCTCATGGAAAAATTGTCTTCCATGAAACTGGTCCCTGGTGCCAAAAAGGGACCCGCCACTGCCATAAATGTAATTCTTGAACAAGATATATTATGGAAAGTATTGTAGAGCAGCAAGGAAGTCCTACTTTATGACTCAATACAGAGACCAATAGAAATAGTAATTATAAATCTGTCACATTTAACATATATAATGACCTTGACACACATCCTAAGATTTCTAGAAAAAAAAGATATAATGGGGAGACTGTCTAAGTCACGTAAGGGCAGTCAAAACTTAGTTTGTATTATTTACTGTGTAACATGAGGGCTTTTTTTTCTCAAAATGTGTAAAATTGTATGGTTCCTACCCATTGTCTGATTGATTTTTGCCATCCTGACTCATGGAAGCTTTAGATTCCCTAAATGACCAATCACATTTCCATCCAGATTTTACCACAAGGGGAACAGCTGCTTCGGGGCATCAAGGAGGACTTTAGTGACCGGAGGCCCAGCCCCTCCGGGGTGACGGTGCCGGCCCCTGAGCATTCCGGAATGGATCAACAGATTCATGAGGATTTTGCTGACATTGGCAGTGGTCAGTCCATGTGAAGGGGGGACCAAAAAAACTGGAAAAGCAAACCACACCACCGAGAGGTTGAGCAGGGAATCTTGGCAAAAGCTCAGCCGTTAAAACACTGTTCCTGCCTACGAGGACCTGACTGCAACAGTCTGAGCTGAGAGGTTGACCTTGAACAGTTAGTCGGCCATGGTTTGTCTCGTGCAGAGCACTGGCCTTCCCTCCAGTTCACCTTCCTCTTATCCTTCGCTGCTCAGCCTCTGTCCAAAGTCCGCCGTAGACCAAATGTTCCAGAATGTTGTCTAAGGATGCAATGCAAACTGAACAAAACAAGTGGATTGCAGCTAACATATAACCAACGACAGGCCCACTTTTTGGCAGTTCTAGAATCCTTTCTAATGGTGGTGTGGCACCTCTGGACCGTTCTGAAGCTGCTCTCCTTTAAATCCTGTAACAAAGATAAAAACTGGAACCAGGAGCTTCCCTGCTGGTCCACTGCTTAAGACCCTGTGCTGCCAATGCAGGGGCCATGGGTTTGATCCCTGGTCAGGGAACTAAGATCCCACCTGTCACATAGCCCCCCAAAAAGGAAATCAGAGTCACTGAATTAGTAAACTTTATTGTTGTCATTTTTTAATAGGTTTCAATGAAGAACACACATTTTTCTACTGGAATGCTTCTGAGGAAGCTGAAAAGGCTGGTGAGCTGCCCAAGGTCCCGGAGCCCATCTTCCCCACGGAAGTTGTGGAGGAACTCGCCCAACTTTGAGCGTCCTCCCACTGGGGCTGCACGCACCCCAGCTGACAGCCACACCACTCAGACTGTTAGACTGATGGACCTGGAGGATATCTTCATTTTGCTTTTGTGCCAAAAACTTCACTAACGTGTGTGCTTTTTCTTGCTTTAAGTTCACTGTTGGGTAAAAGACAGAGATAGCATTTTGTCTGAAATTATACCTGCAAACCTGTCTTCCAGCTGCCACATTTCTGTGGGGATCCTGTTTGTACACGCTCATGCTCTGGTTCATGGAAAAATTGTCTTGCAAGTGTTTGTAGATGTCCATTTGAGGGGGAGGGGTCATGACCCAGTAGAACAGTCCAGTATTTTTGCCAACTCCACACTCAGTTCAAACACCTCATACGTTATAAGTCTCGAAAAATAAACATCTTTTACACTGAGGGCTTTCTCTGCCAGGAAGAGGTATACATCTTCTCTTTTTATCTGACATATCCATGCTAGAAAGCAGACACACCTTTATGGCCAACCTCGTGCAAAACTATGAGAGTTTCACATATTCTTTTAAGAGTCAAACAGCTTCCTCTAACTTTCCTACCCTCAATTCCCTTTTCTCTGATTCGCATCTCTTTCTAAATTTTAATTTTTCATCTATCATTTATATCTCTGGGGAATCTCCTTACAGCCTTTTTGGAATGAGTATAAATGAGTAAATAAGTGAGTATAAATTCAGTAAACACTGAATTTATTCATTTAGTGAATAAATAAATATTATTAAAGCCATTAAATGCATAATTATTTTTACTATAGCATCTAGTAGGTGATTAAAAATGATATATAGTCTTTTTTGAAAACTGGTATTGGGGTGACAGAGGAAGACCAAAACCAACCATATTCAAACACATATAATAATATATATTATATAACAATATCCAATGGCTTTATATTATTTAATTTCTCTGTTCAGTTACCATGTTTTTCCCCCAAATTACATAAAATTGCTACATACTGACCTGTGAGAAAGTTGGCTAAATTTAGATTTCTGGTGTATTCTCTAAGTTTTTCTAAGCACGCCGAGGACCTCTCCTTTTGAAGAGTGCTAACAGGGAGATGTGATGGTCTTATGGCAGAGCCAAGGCCTTATGCTAAAAGCAGTGACTCAAAACAGGCTCCGTGGCAGATTCTTTCAGAGCACAAGGCAGCAGGACTGCTTGGCATCACTCTTGAGAGAGCTGCGTCACAGTGTGTGATTGTGGCTGCCTTGCCTGATTCTTAGCCATAAACAATGGGTAAGTGTTCACACAGCCTCTGCACACGTACCCACACACACACACATGAAATATGGGAGATCATGTGAGAGTGTGCCCTGAAACCGTGATACAAATTATAACCGAATGAAGCCATAACAAAAATGTACAACTATGTTAGTAACTGAATAACTACATTAAATTAACCAAAGAGGTGATCTATCACCTCTACCAAGTCAACACTAATTTTACTGCTGCGCACTGCCTGTTCTCCTCTCCCTCACCTGAGGCCTGGGGTTGCCAAATGGACATTAGCATTTCAAGTTTCTGAAAGCGAAAAGCACTGTTTCTATTAATATATTTTCTCTCCCTCTACACACGTTACAGGACATCTAACAGATAGAAAACGTATCACCGACTCAATGGACATAAGTTTGGGTGGACTCTGGGAGCTGGTGATGGACAGGGAGGCCTGGCGTGCTGCAGTTCATGGGGTCACAAAGACTCGGACACGACTGAGCGACTGAAGATATTACATATAAAGAGATGAAAGAAAATCATCATACTCTTTATTAGAAATGGCAAGGGGACTGGGGAATGTTAGTGCTCAGAAGAAACTTCAAATCCAGTCCTTAAGTAAGGGCTACCTGATGACCTTCCTAAGGTCAATGATGATGAGAGATGTTTATCCATTCTCCACAACTTATTGCCACATAAGCTGAAGCTGTTCTGTGATGAAAATGATTAAATATGTATTGGAGTGGGTTGCCATTCCCTTCTCCAGGGGATCTTCCCGACCCAGGGATCAAACCTGTGTCTCATGCATTGCAGGCAGATTCTTTACCATCCAGCCACCAGGGAAGCCCCTAAATATGTATGGTGTGCATTTATAAAAAAAATAATCCAAGCCTTATTTTTTAACATTCTGTGATACAGACTCTCATTTACCTGACAAATATCCTAAAAATAGCCTGGAAGGATAATTAACAGTAATCTTTACATGATCAACTCCATTTCTAACAGACATTTTACTGTTAACAAAAAAAGGTAAGGGAGGAGGAATTACTGGTGAGCAGTCTGAAGACAGTAAAGAATCTGCCGGCAATGTGGGAGACCCAGGTTTTATCCCTGGGTTGGGAAGATCCTTTGGAAAAGGAAATGGCAACCCACTCCATTATTCTTGCCTGGGAAATCTCATGGACAGAGGAGCCTGGCAGGCTACAGTCCATGGGGGTTGCAAAGAGTCAGACACAACGGAAGCTACTAACACAGAGCCAAAATGTCCATTGTTTTTACTCAGGCCAACGAAGGTTGCATGGTTTTAGCCCTGTTAACGCCACAGTAATGTCCACAGGAATGACCAAATGCTGAAACCAAGGGAGGTGAGGAGTTTATATGAGACTAGCTCAGCTACAAAAAGGTACTAGAATTAATTTTATCAAAGTAATTTTAAATACTTGGTGATCATGGTGAAGGAATAAGCAGCTCAGAAAAAGTAAGAACACACTCAGAATGCCAGTGACCAAATGTTGCCTGGTCCAGCTAACACATTTCACCAGATGGGTGATTCTACCCTGGAAAGGGCGTGTGATGAAAGATGGAATTACAAATGTACATAATTTTATATTTCTAAATACCTTTAAGACACATGCGAGCAGACTGACAGTATACACAGGAATGGGGAAAGCAGGAAGAAACATAGTGTAAAATTCCTCAAAAGAAATCACTTTGTGGATTATTAAAAATTACTAATCAAGTCTTATACAATTTCTTTTATTAAAGGATGTCAAATTTGGGGAACTAAACCAAAAATATCAAGAACCACAAGTGACCTTTCGTGGGAAACTATTGGTGCTTTTTAATAAATGTGCTGAGGAGAGTTCAAATCACAGCATAACAGACCTTATTTCAGTGAATTAATGCAGTTTGTAATTTGTATATCATACAGCAGTATTATTCAATCAGGGAAAGTCACAGTTGAAAAACATACATTTTAATTCCCTATGAGTAAACTGATAAGTAACTGTAAAAACATCACTGTAAGAACATGGAAACAGTCAAGCATAACGAACCTACAGAAAGATAATTATCTCCAAATTCTGGAAGTACATTTACCTGTCTAACCACCTTTTCAAGCCTATGTTTAGCATACGTGCAAAAATAAAATACAACTACTGCAATTATTACTATCATTTTCTTCCGCCCTTAGGTGAGAAACACCTGACAGCTTCATGCTGAGCTATGCTAACAAAACTAAACCTTTCACTTTCTTTAATAGTAAAATTACCATTACTGAATCATTGTCATAAGAAAATGCATTCAAGTACATTACCACTTATTTTAAATAAACACCAATTTTGAAACAATCAACTTTGAAAAGCTGCATGTCTTTTTTTTTTTTAATCCCTGATTACATTTCTTTATTCACTGTGGTAGACTGAAACATTGTATTTTTAGAGACTACCTACCACCTAATTTCTTTAAAAACAAAACAAAACAACAAACTTATGTAATGTAAAACAGCAGTGAAGCAAGAAATTGTATGCTGGTCACTTATCTGCACTGTTCATAAGAACTGTGATAAAATGTGGTACTTGTGCCACATGGGTACATGAGGAGCCACAACTGACTCACAGCACTGAACACACTGTTCACCAAGATAATACTCTATAAATTCAAGCTTTGGACTTCACCTCAGTTCTGCATTCAGGCCACTAGAGCATTCCTTCCAAAGTCTTTGGGAGGCTTTGGACACAATCATCCCATAGTTAATAATGTGTGTAATTAACACTGAGTATGGGACTGAGAGCTTGACATCAGCTCTTGAAATTTTAAGCTTATCTCAGTATATCCTAGAAAGTAATTTGTATACCACAGTGCCTTACAATTTCCATGCTACTGAAGTTTCTCCATCAAAAAAAAAAAAAAAAAAAGGATCAGATATGCAAAACAGAAGCTTCTCTGGGTTTTTTTTTAATCACCTTATTAAGCTAGTCAGTTCTGTTTATCCAATTATACACAAGTGCTGCAACCTTTCATCATTACATTTGATTAGCGGTATGCACATTACCTAAGATAATATCTGAATTTTTTGTAATCTTCTAAAAGAAGTCACATTTTAATACAGTAATTAGAAAATCTTATCCCTATAAACATAAAAAGAAGCTACAAAGAATGTGTATTTTGCTAAATAGCTTACTTATATTTATAGGTGAACTACTTACAAAAGTGACATCAGAAAAGAACCTATATTCTGAATACAGTGACAAGAACAGAGTGTCTATAGCCCTTGCCAATACACCGAAACTAATCATGTGCTCATTACAAAAGGACTTCCGAACGTGCCAGCCTTCAGTTTATGGATCAGCAATTGGAGCTGTTGGTATCGCTCACTTCCTGTTTATATCCTGGTTTAGTTTCACCTTCATCATCCTTGTGTTGAGCTGGATCTTTTTCAGCGACCTGGTCTTTGGTTTGGGGTTCGTTTGTGGAAACAGGATCTAAAACTACAACTGGTTTGGCTTGTTTTCCACTGCCAATGTACTGTTTCCTGTATCCAGTGTTACTGGGAGGCCTAGGGGGTGAACAGTTAAACAAACAAACAAAAAAATTAAAAGCAGAGAGAGAAAACATTTATCTTTCTGTCTTCCTGGATTCAGAGGAACAAAAAACCCAAAACATTCTAAGTCTAATCAACATGCAAAAAGTGGTTTTTGAGGTGCCAGCCATCAAAACAAAAAAGCTATTAGATTACAAATTAGGAATACAAGGCCAGAAGAAAGGTGGCAAAGTCACAGCAATTAACTGCGGAAGTGTTAAAAAGCCAGTCACCTACCTGCTTAATGGCACACTCTTCTCATCGAAGCACAAAGCTCACAGGTACTCTGTGGGTACCTCCCCACTGCCTGCTGCCCCGACCCCTGCCCACCCCTGCTGAGCAGGAAGGAGCCAGTGAGCCCCTCCCTTGTGTGCCCGGGGTACATGGGGTTGCAGATTAGCTCTGAGGAGACTGCGAGGAGGAGGGAAAGAAATCACCACCATCCCCCACGGGCAGCTGAGAGATGTGCCAGCTGCTGCCATTTGCTGGCAGGAACGACTCTGGTCAGACCTGGGGAGGAATGAAAGAAGGAACGAGGGCAGACGGGAGAATCTAGAGAGTCAGCTGAAATGCCAAGTTACCACTTTTTCTAAAAAGGAGAGTCATATTTGAGAAATTTCTTATTGAATTTGAAATGCAGTTTCTTTTTCCACTGAGGTTTTCTCTCTTCTCTTCTGATATAAGAAGTTATTGCTATTCCAGCTAAATAGGCAGCAATTTCCTTGTGGAAATGGAGATATCCTGAAATGCTCTCCTCTTGCTGGATGTCAGGAGATTAGGCTGTGGGCACCTAGTCCTCTCAGAAGACGGTACAGGAGCAACCATCTGAAGGGGCTGGACTGCTGATCTGATGCCTGGAGGTTGAGGGGTGTGTTGTAGGCAGGGCAGAGGCTATTCAGACTTATCTGGTCTTCCTGGCGGATGCTAGGATGTTAACCATGACCCAGCATGCCACTGACACATGTCCACTTATGGATGTCAGGATGAGTACTGACGAAATGCTGGCCACGTCTGCCCACTGCTCTACTAGTCCCCCTGATCAGCTGATGTCTGTTATTCCCTGAGCCCTAGGCCAGACCTGCTAGACACTCCCTTACTGCCTCGTACTTCTCCCGTGTTGGATTTACCACCGTTACAGTTAAATGACCAGTTGTTAAATGTCTTGTCTCTTCAAGTAAAACGTAGGCGTCCGCGAGTTGGACTGTTTAGCTTTGTTCATGCTTATACGCCCGCACCCAGAGCAGATCCATTTATGGAGTAAACAAATGAGCGAATACTAATGAACCACCGTGTGTGAGAGGCTCAGAATGAACGCTCAGAAACCAAGACTTGTGTGCGCAGGTCTGGACGCCTCTCTTGTACAACAAAAGCAACAAGAACAAATGGTCAACTGTTGAGACAAAGCGGCCTGCACGATCCAGCCACAGGTAATAAAACTCAAACCCAGGGACCACGGTTTTATCACGTAGCACTATGAGATCTGCCCAAATGCTTGAAAACCACTACAGGGCTTTCCAGTTACACTGTGTGACCTGATTAGCATCATGAAGTAACTAGCACATAACTGTCCTCTTTGGAGGAGCAAAAGCACAGAGATGACCAGGGGCCTGAGAGGAAGGTTACGCTGCAGTGAGGACAGATGCCTTTATTTTTGCCTGAATCTGGCAACACCCTTTTCATTAGCAGACACCTCTGACACTGCCCGCCTACTCTGGCCAAAGATCCACTTCTCATGATATCTGTTACTGTGTTTTGGCAATCACCATGGGATGAATTTACCCCAGTGGTACCTGGCTTGACTTTCTCTGACCCAGGAACACCTGAAAGACCAAATCTATGGTCAGAGCAGCAAAACCACCGTGAATGGCATAAGGATTCATTATAGGTTAGACCTCAGGCAATGGAGAGAGCCAGTCAGGCAGTCTACATGAGTCTGTGCATGAAGCTGGGCCTGAAATCAGCAGGTCGTGCAGGTGAGAAGCAGCAATAAGCTGAGGACAAACAAGAGCCCCATCTCTTTCACAATCTGCAATCCTGATGATGCAGGTGAGCTTCAGGGTAAACCTGGAGCCCTTCCACATGGAATCACACATGCATCTGGCCCAAGATTTGGGGAAGCTAGAAGGGGAGATGGGGGCAGCTGTGCCACATGCCAACTAGGTGACAATGCGCATGAGCAGTAAACCTGCCCTACACACATTTTAGAGCATTAAAAAAAAAAACTATTATGTCACTTCCACTTTCTAAATCTCATGCCAATTTCTCTTGTGTCAAAGCCTAATCTGGAAACAAATGAGTAAAGAGAATTCAAGGGAATTCTAGAAAATAAAGTTCCAGCCTAGCTAAACTGTTACAGTCAAAGTCACATAAAATCTGCCAGTCAAGTCCCCAATCTGGTTCTACGACACTGGGTCTAAGCCCACTGCAGATAAGCCGGCCAGTCTGCTTGACACATGCAATGGAGGTATGCATCTCATTTCAGGTGAGCAATTTCCATCAACCCATACTGACCTTCATCAGTTTTGTAGAACTACCATGGATGTTTTCATGCCCACGTGTGTCTGCAGGTGAAGGGGTGGTGAACATATCCTAAAAGTGTTTTCTTCATCAGCTGGAGGCTGAAAACTTCTAGGAAGTGCTCTTGGGGCTCCACAACAGCAACAAATGATGCTGACTCAATTGAAAGCTCAGAAACTCTGTATGGCCAGGCTGCAATTTTCCTGGAATAGTCTCAGTCCAAAGAATTGCTGTTCTTTCCTGAACTAGGCTTCTCAATAATAGATTGATCTATTATTAAGTCATCTGTAGACTCCAACTTGAGAACTTCTTTGGTTATCACTGAACTTGGCATAGTGGAAAACTTCTTTGAATCTATGTGTTGAGAATCAGAGTTAACTAGTTTCTTAAAGATAATGACCACTGGCTTGGAATTCCAAAGGGTTGAAGCTAAAAGGGACTATGGCAATCATGTAGTCCAACTGGTTCTTTTGCAGATAAGGAAAATTACGTTTGGAGAGGGGAGGAGCAAGGCCTAAAATTATACAGCTTTTCGGTGGCAGAGCTAGGACGAGAATCAGAAGTTCCTAGTTCCCTGTTCCTGAGTCTCCCACAATATCACATAGCCTTTTACCAAAGGCATCTTCTAAAAACACGATGATGATTTCACAGGCTAATTCTGGTATGTTTACGGATTCTTTCTGGATCCTTGTTTTCACCTGCATCTTTCAGATCTATAAATATAAAATTCATCCCTTGAAGCTATCCCTTGTTTTGTTTTTTTCCTTTGTGACTTAAACCTAGCTCTTCCTGGTTTGACATCATTAAGTCCATTCCTGGTTCCCATGGGGGAGCTGCCCAGGGCTCCTTCTGGAATGAGGGGCCTCATTGTACCTCCAGTCGCATCTTATGGAAAGAGCCAGAAAGCCCCCCAGTGATGATGCCCAGAACCCAGGCTCCTGCTCTAGGCAGCTACAGTGGCAGGTTCTAGAAGGTTAAATCTGAGGCTTCTCCCCAAGGTGAAAAATCCCAGGTGCGCAAACACAACAATCCAACAGGCACTGCAGTATACCATTGTTTGGTTCAGTTTTTCTACTTTAATTCGTCTAAGAGCAATGATCCCAAATAAGGAATTAAGAGTCAGTATTCATAAAAAGTATGGCAGACCTTCTCCCGTAAGCTGCAAAACCTCCAAGCAAAGCTTAAATTTTAGAGCTGACATGAGGACTGAAATCATGGACTGTTCAGGCTGAGAGGGATTACTGACATGAACTAGGCCATCCTCCTCATTTGTTAGGTGAAGACATCAAAGAATAGTGAGTTAAACGCTTGTGTGGGCACACAATTTGTTAATAGCAGATAAGGATTAACATTGTGGCATCTTGACTTCCTGTCAAGTATTTTTTTTCTTACTACATCAGAGTAGCAGTGATTTTTTGATCCATTCAAATAGGTTTTTTGTGAGTCATTTTCAATCATTTGTTAAGTGCTATTCCAAGACAAAAAGAAAAACCAAAAAGCAAAATAAAAGCTAGGAGAAGATATACTAATCTATGCCACTCTATGAAGCCTAATGCCCAAGTATTGGGCAGGCCAAAAAATTCATTCGGATTTTCCCATAACATCTTACGGAAAAACCCAAATGAACTTTTAGTCCAACTCAACACAACTTGGTTGCCCTTTCAGAAAGCAATTACTTTTCTCCACCTGCAAGAGGGCCAGAAGGTGAGGCTGGGGCAGATGGGGCCACTTGCTAGTAAAAGGAAAAACCTGACTCCAGCTGGTACTGGTACCAGAAGAATCAGAACAATTGCAAACGGTAATGCCCCAAATTGAACTTTATAATAAAGGGACTCAGTGATTTCTCAGACTGTGTTACAAGAGATGAAAGTGCAGCTTTCTAATTCTTAGAAAAGCACATCATTGTTTGCATTCAATGAAATTCCATTCAAGATCAACTTTCTACATTCCAATTATATTCAACAACATTCTAGCTAACATTTCGGCTGCAATTCAAATTAACTAATGCCCCCAAAGAGCCCTAATAGACATGGTTCTGAGCTCAATTGAATACAATCAAAGCTCACGAAATGAAGGGGGGGAAAATGCTTATTTCATGCAAATTTTGCATATCACTCAAGCTTAATTTTACTGATAATATAAAGGTGGGACATTTTGAACATTACAGTGAACGAAACTTTTAAGCGGCGAGAGTTATTTTATAAAATGCTACCTCTGAAAAGCTGATTGCCAAACAGTATAAAAACGGTTTGAGGCATAAATGCCAAGTTCATTTCTATTTCACTTCTGAGGTAACTATCTTTCGAATCGCAACAGCTGGACTATTTAACACAATCCGGTGAATCAAAGTATAGTTCTTCCCTGGTCTCCCAGTGGGACGCCTGCATTAGCTGGTGGCAGCCATCCAACAGATGACGCACAGCCGGACGGTCTGAACTCTGCTTCATTTACAATAAAAATGGATAAAGCCACAATCATATTTACCACCTTCAAGGACAGAAAACGGAAAGATTTAAATGTGTCTTTATAAAGTAGTTTCCTGGGAAAACTCCACAGTGGAAGTCAGTTTTATACTTTCCCTTGTGTAAAAATAAGGAATCTTGCCGCCCACCCCCGCCCTGCCGCCGGCCCATCCCCAAGCCCTTTATGGATGTCAGAGCAGTGAGCAGCAGAGGTACTGCAGCAGAGGTAGTTTTGTTTCTCTGAGACGTCTTGTTTTTCGGGACATTTTAACACACTTGTTTAAAATGTCCCAAAATCAAATTTCAAACAAGAGATGAAACTTTCTATATTACTGCTCATTTTACTACTTTTAAATATCGTGAAGGTAGAACGAAACGAATTCCTTTTGACTTTGTGTACTTTTTGAAACTGCATTTAAGCTCAATGAGTAAATTACTTGGCCAATTTGGGTCAGCTTCTGTCTGAGGAGAACATAGATATAGTTTTAAATTATGAAAAATAAATACTGTTAAGCAGCAGAATACCGCCACGGTTGAAAATCTGACATCACCTTCTGGATGCCGACTGCCGTCAGCATTAACAAGAACCCCTTTTTAACAGAGGTTAACAATGGCTGGGCAAAGACTTCTGTGTCCACGCTGAGCCACAGTTTCTTTGATGGAGTAACTGCAGCATAGTTTCTCAACGCACAGGTTACCTTCCAGACCACAGTGCATGCTATGTAGCCTTGCCCCAGTTCTTTCATTTCCTCCAGCATAAGCTGGGCTGTGCACATTTACAGATTCCAAACACACTGGCCCAGGGAGGCCAGGAAACTGGACCACTCTCACCAGCAAAGTCAATGATAAAGCATGAGCTAAGACTGATTGTAGCTCAGGCAAAGATTCTTTTTTTGTAAATATGTATGATACTTCTGGGGGCTACTTATACAGATTTTTGTAATTTTTGTACAACTTTAAGTCATCATGGAAAATTCACTGAGATCTCAGCTATGAGACGTGAATGCTATCAAAAAAGAAACTTTAAGGGACGTAAAGTCTTCCACCAGGGTCACCATCTATAACACGGGCTCCTCAAGAAAGCTGTCATGCACAAGATGTTTGCATTTTCATTCATAATTTTCAGAAAAATATTTTTAAATTTTAAGAGCTTTTTCTTTAAATTTATTATATTAAATACTTTAAACTCTCTTTTAAGATGGTAAGTTATGAAGAATTCAGTGTGCTACTTTTCATACAGTTATATGACAAAATATATTTCAGATGAAAAGCATTTATCAGGTTTTGGAAGTTAAATCAATTTATCCTCAGATCTGAAACTACACTTAACTTTAAGCCAGAACTCCTATTTGAATAAATTTTAAGTCTCCACTACTCCACTATACCAAAATAAAAGGAAACACAAATACTGCAGAGATTACTGAAAGATGTTGAAAAACAAATGACAAAGCACCAAAAGCAATTTGGTTCTCCATGCCAAAATGATATGTTTTATGCTAAGTTTCTAAAAATCATAGAAGGCAAATGTTACAAGGCAATTTATTCTCTGAAAGAACTGAGAATTGCTCAGCAGTATTTTTAAGTTATTCTGACAGAATTTTAACACTGGGTATAACAGAGCCTCAGCAATTAATCTGGAAGCATCTGCTGTCTGTGGAGCAACTCAGAACACCTGTGAGACAAAACCAACAGGCCGGTCTTCTGGGCAGCCCCCAGGAAAACTCCTACGGAGGGGGTTGGAAAAAGAGCCTCAGTGAGGCAATCTCAACTTCCAGAACATCCAGTTGTTCTGCTAATTTTGTTGTTAAAACTTAATTGTCCATGTGCAGGCGCACATGGAGAACCTTTGTCGTGGTGCTTAGCTGAGCAGAGCTGTTTCCTGCAGTGTCTGTACACAATTCAGGGGTGCTGAGATTACAGTGGAGCGCACAGCAAATCCTTTAATTGTATAAGAGCATCAGATTAAGCAGTAACGTCCATGCAGTTCATTCTGCTAGCTAGTCATCTCTTCTCAGAAACAAAGGTTTACTAAGTACACGGAAGGTGCCCTCCTTTCTCTGCTCTGCATCACACAAGCATACACACATACACAAAAGGACAGGAAAGGGGGGAGGATGGGAGTAACAGGAAAAAAAGAAAAACGCACTCTATCCACCACACTTGGCTCTAACCTATCTGAACAAAACGTTGACTCGAAAGAAATAGCTGTATGACCAACCAAGTTAACTTCCAGGTGAGCTCTGAGACAATTTTACGCCAAGCTTCCCTAAAAGTAAGGTGAGAATCTTAATCTCTATTTGGCAATGTATTTCAAAAGCCCAAATTCTGCAGCTCCAATGCAAAAGAGCAATTTCACTTTTCTACATCAGTTTCACACTGGAAATAATGGGGAAAAACCTGAAGAGACTATTTAAAAGTCAATCAATTTTTTAATTCAAAACCAGAAATGGCAATTAGATTTTCTTTTTTTTTTCATAGAAACATCTGACTGATTACACTAACCATGAGACATCTAAAATTTATCTTTTATCAACTATACTTCGGCAGTTAGTTAAAGGCTCAAACAAGATGAACTCTCACAAAAATAAATCTGTGTGGGGCCAAAAGTCACGTGTATTTAGAGACACCACAGATCTAGAAATTAAATGCAAATTGAAATAAAAATGGCTTCACTGGAAACAGTCATTTTTCTATTGAAATTGAAGTCTTGTAATTGCTACACTGGTTTTTGTTTTTTTAAATTCTTCTATGGGGCACAATGTGACCTGTTTTGACCTCTTAAACAAAAAAGGCAAGCTAGCCGCCTGTCTGATGGTTAAAAAGGGAATTTTAAAAAGCGTGATAAAGCTTAGAGTTTGGGGGAGATCTGGGGCTGAAGAGAAGCATGATGAATTAGAGACGTGGTAACTGGAAGGGTCTCTGGCAATTGTAGCTTAAAAGCATCTTTGAAAATGGCCAAGGGACAAGGATACAGCTACGAGATCACTGCAGAGCACACCAATTACAATGGAAACTGGGTTCTCCCCTGTGAGACAAGGTTTTAGATACAACTGGAAGAGATGAAAAATCATCCGTGAGGTTGACCACTTTGTTTAATTGTAACTGTCAGGCGGATATCCACCTTCCTAAAAGTAATTAAGGGAAAAAGTGAACACAGATGAATAAAGCTCAGTACAGACAAGTAAGGCCACTTCTAAGATGAGACTGTTTGGAGACAAAAAGGCAAGGTGGCGAGAACACAAGAAACGCCTGGGCCTCTGCCTGACTGTGCTGCAGAACTCTTGTAAGATCTGCTTCCTTCTTTCTCCACGCCGCCAGCCCATTTGTCCTGCCGTTCTTTATAACTCCCCATCTTTCTATATGTAAGAGATGTCCTGAAATATGACCACTAATGGATAGACACTACAGCACAAACTCAAAGGAGCTAACGGGGAACTGACCAAAGCGGGAGCTGACTCACAGGCGTACAGCATGAAGTGGCCACAGCAACGGCATTTATTTGGGGCTGTAGAATGTATGTTTGGAAAAAAACAGTATGCACAGTGATTCATCTTTATATTGTCACACTGTCATACAGTAAAACATCTTTCTAATCCAATGGTTACCGTCAGATACCTTCAAGGTACTTGACTTCTGGGAATGAACTCACCTTCAGCACGCTTGAAATGTCAATAAATATAAAAATTCGTAAATGAAACTTGGGCTTCCTTAGCGGCTCAGTGATAAAGAATCTTCCTGCTACTGCAGGAGATGCAGGTTCAATCTCTGGGTCAGAAAAAATCCCCTGGAGGAGGAAATGGTAATCTACTCCAGCATTCTTGCCCAGAAAATCCCATGGTCAGAGGAGCCTGGCGGGCTACAGTTCATGGGGTCACAAAAGACTTGGATACAACTTAGGGACTAAACAACAAAAAATGCTAAAGACTGGTATTCTAATATATTAATTTCCAAAGTTTACTTGTAAAGCATGCTCCTTTACCGGACATTTGACATGAAAAACATTAAAAACAACTTCTTTCCAAATTCCTTTCCAGCTACTCTTTCAAGTCTTCTTGTTAATTCAGATGGACTCTGCTTTTCAGAATTCTCAGTTTACTGGGTAACATTTTCTTCCCATGGCAAAAGATATTTTAATTGTTTAGGTTAGCCTTAGGAAGAGGAAAGATAAAAGAGATTACACCATCTAAGAATATGCAGGGTCAGAGGAGCAGGATGTGAGTAACATAGGCCAAATGAACGACATTGCTTCCTATAGGCGAAACCTGACAGTCATTTTCTTCGCTTCCATTCCTAGAGCTCTGAATACACTCAACAAATATGCTGTCATTCAAAAGCATGGGCTTTGAAGTTAGAATGAAAAAGGTTCAAATAAAATCTGACCCAACTATCGATTAGGAATAGAATTGTGGGCAAACTGTTTATGTCACTAAACCTCAGTTTTCTCATCTGTAAAATGGAGATAATGTCCAATCTGTACCTTTGGGAGAATCAAAGTAACAAATGAAACTACTGGCTTTATAAATGTTAGTGAAACATTAGTAACAACAACAAAACATCACAGAAGCAAATTCCAAAATTCTGAACCTCCAAATTGGAAACTGGCGCCATTACTCATAGCCTCCATCGGATATCTTATACTGTGCTAAGGTGCTTCAGTTGTGTCTGACCCTCTGCAACTCTGCGGACTGTAGCCCACCAGGCTCCTCTGTCTATGGGATTCTCCAGGCAAGAATACTGGAGTGGCTTATCATGCCCTCCTCCAGGGGATCTTCCCCACACAGGGACTGAACCCACGTCTCTTAGGTCTCCTGCACTGGCTGGTGGGTTCTTTACCACTAGCTCCACCTGGAAAAGTCCATCAGACATCTTGCCTACAGCAATTTAAGCACATTTCCTCTCAGGTGAAAGTTGCTATAATATGGATACATATCAATATATATTGATGAAGAGTAACAGAAAACATTAACCTAAACAGGGGCAAAACATATACAATGGAAGGTTATAAGCTTTCATTCCCAAATGTTTTCCCAATTCACTTCTATCAATCAAGAACATCAGGCTTTCCCATTCTGTTGATAACAGAGCTAACGGGTCTCACAGGAAGACAACTTTACCCATACCTAGGTATTACACTGCATTTTCTTACTTACTGCTCAATTTATGTTTGCTACTGAAATATTAATTTCTTAGATACCCTTTAATCAATGCCCTAGAATATGTAAACTTGGAACCAGTCAACCTAACTGGAGTTAAAGAAACACGCTTTGATTTGCCTATATTGCACAGCACTTTTCTGTACATGTGGTTGGATGTCATGGGTCTGAGTCACATTTTTTAAAATGCATCTGTAATGGTGGCAAACTGATGACTATTTCCAAATACTGAATCAGCTTGCAAAAAGCCAAGTCATTTGGGAACATGCTGAACATACAGTGGTGGTTAAAATGGATCATATAGTTTTTTGACCAAAATGAACACTGACACTGAGTCTCTTACAGGACTCGCGGAGTGGCTCTGCAGCACTCTACTTCTCATCTACCATTTCCACTCCAAATTAAATGGATAGGAAAGACCTTCCAATTTACCTCCTCTGTGGTCAGATATCTCTAATCCAAGCAGGTCTAAAAGCATTTGGAGCAATAGCGACAGAGTTGGAATGAGTATCCCGGCCCTGAGGATAACAATCATTTCAATTTGGATTTGTAAGTTCCCCTGATGTAGTTTGAAAATAAAATTTTTCAAGAAATTATTTTACATTTCTAGGTTTGTGTGTGTGTTCTGTAAATCTATGTTGAGAGGCATATTAGGAGTAGAAAATACATACTTTTTTCTTAACTGTGAACATCTTTATCAAGCAACCACATTTGTGAGGGACTATTGGGCTTCCCTGGTGACTAAGATGGTAAAGAATCTGCCTGCAATGCAGGAAACCCAGGTTCAATCCCTGGGTCTGGAAGATCCCCTAGAGAAGGGAATGGCTACCCACTCCAGTATTCTTGCCCAGAGAATCCCATGGACAGAGGAGCCTGGCGGGCTACATACAGTCCATGGGTTTGTGAAGAATCAAACATAACTGAGTGACTAACACTTTCACTCACTGGGGTTCTAGATCCGAAAGAGAATCTAGAGAGTGCCTCAACTGTTTGCCTCAATTTTAAACAAGAAAAACAATACTAAAGAAAAAAAAAAACAGAATAAAAGTTACATGATTTTCCCACGGAAACCTGGCCCAGTCAATAACCCAAGTGTTCAGTATCTAAGCTTTCAACTGTTTTGTCTCTGATCATCCAGTAATGGCCCAGCATTATAATTAAGATAGAAAAGGAATTTGTTGTAATACTTTTCATTATTATTTAATTTACATGACAACCCTACAAGGTTACCCTCATCTTCCAGGTAAGGAACCAGTCACCGGTTAAATAACTTACCTGAGGCCATAAAGATAATATAGCTAGCAAACCCAAGATATCATTGTAGAACTGGCATTCTAGAAACAATTCGAAGCTACCTGCCACCCTGAGCATATGTGGGAAAACACTGGTTTATAAACCTGACCACACTGTGCTTCCTTGTTACTCCTCGCCCACTCTGCAGGCTTTTACTGATGAAAATACAAATCATTCTTGTTCATTTGACCCTGTGCAACACTCAGTTTATTTCCAGGTACTGTGGCTATCGAAAAGTAATGAAACAGTTATCTTTTTAAAATTCTGTAATTTGGAATTTTCCCTATTTTATATTGACCAACATGGCCATTGATTAGCTTGAATTAACGCTGCTGCTGCTTCTAAGTCGCTTCAGTTGTGTCCGACTCTGTGTGACCTCATAAACGGCAGCCCACCAGGCTCCCCCGTCCCTGGGATTCTCCAGGCAAGAACACTGGAGTGGGTTGCCATTGCCTTCTCCAATGCATGAAAGGGAAAAGTGAAAGTCAAGTGGCTCAGTCGTGTCCGACTCTTCGTGACCCCATGGACTGCAGCCTACCAGGCTACTCCGTCCATGGGATTTTCCAGGCAACAGTATTGGAATGGGGTGCCATTGCTGAGTCTTACTCTATTTTAACAGAGTCAGTTTACACTGGATCAGCTGCAGAGAGCATGAGAACAAAAATAAAGTTTATAGTCTTCATTTGCTTGGCCAGCTCTTAGCCTCTCATAGTATAAAGGGAGATTATAAACATAATTCCTGTCTGAACAATTACTAATCAGAATTAATGAAGTTCAAATTCACTGTTAGATTTAAGATATTATTACCAGATAGTACATACTATCTGGTGGTGCTAGTGGTAAAGAACCTGCCTGCCAATGCAGGAAACCTTTTCGGTTTGATCCGTGTGTTGAGAAGATCCCCTGGAGGAGGACATGGCAACCCACTCCAGTATTCTTGCCTAGAGAATCTCATGGACAGAGGAGCCTAGAGGGCTACAGTCCACAGCGTCACAAAGAGCTGGACACGACTGAAGTGACTTGGCACATACACACATATACTTATTAGAAATAATTAAGAGGACACAAATATTCCTAAAGCTATTATTAAAGGAGAAATAGAAACAATTAGATTTCTCCAAGTCCTGATTATCTTCTTTTTCATTTTTCTTCAAAGAACAAACAAAAAAAAAACCTTGCTTGCTCAGGCTGGTGACAAAAATGTTAATTAATCCTTACAATGGTGTCTCCTGCTATTCACTAAGTCTCTAAGAAATAAACCCATGTATCTCTGTCTCTACAATTTACCAAAGAGGACTTAGTTATTTGGAACACACACATATGATAATTTTCAGGATTTATTAAAAGGAAAATAAACTTTCTGGGAAGAGTTTGATGCTATTTAATTTTCTGGATAAGTGAAGATCTTATGCAGAAAACATCTATGTTTCTTCCTTCACTTTAAAAGGTTTCTTAGTAGTTAGCAAATTTTCCTGTCCACTTGAGGCCAATCAGATGAGCACAGGTGAGACATTTTTTTACAACTGGGCATTCTGTGGTCTCTGGTCACTCTACCTTGTGTAGCTACAAAGATGCAGAAGACATGCAAAACTGAGCTCAACGTAAATGACTCCAGGGCATTTTAAGAAGGTTTAAAAAAACCAAACAAGCAACCAAACGAACCGAAATATCTAATATTTGGGTACACATATATCTGTATATGTGTGACTGTTGAATAATGGGGTAATGTAGGTTAACTGAGCATTCTAATTAACTGATATTCTGTTTCACTAATAAAAAAGTGTATTTATTCATTCATTTAGTCAGTAAGTATTTCCTGAGAGCCTACCATAAGGCAGGAATTTCTCTGGGTGTTTGAGATACACGAGTAACAAAAAATTGCCTGTCCTCATGGAGTTTACATACTAGGAGAGGGAGAGAAAAAATAAGCATATATATATATATATATATATATATATATATATATATAGGTGGTTATATAGAAATAGGTGGTTAGAGTAGGTCTCACTGAAAAGTTGACATCTGAGCAAAGAAATGATGGCGGTGACAAAGTGTAGCTACTGGAGGAAGGGCATCCCAGAGAAAGGGAAGGAAAAGCAAAGAACTGGGGTAGAAGGAATGACACTAGGGCAGAGAGGCCACAGTGGGGCTCGGAAGGGAGCATAAGAGTGGCGGGGACTTGTGTGTGCGCGTGTGTGTGTGTGCATACATGTGCACAAAATATCATGTTATGTATTAGAGGCTACTGTGATTGGTATCCTCCCTTGACCTTGACACTGCTGAGTGACTAACACTTTCACTGGACCTTAATCACCTGTCAAGAGATAATAAAGCCACTCACCTGAAATACACTATGGTGGTGTTGCCACAGCTCAAGACAATGGTGCTATTGGGTTTGTTTGTTTGTTTTTGAGCTGCTAAGTTGTGTCTGACTCTTTTGTGACCCTATGGACTGTAGCCTGCCAGGCTCCTCTGTCCAGGCAAGAATACTGGAGTGAATTGCCATTTCCTCCTCCTGATCTTCCTGACCCAGGGATCGAACCTGCTTCTCCTGCATGTCCTGAATTGCAGGTGGATTCTTTATAGCTGAGCCACCAGGGAAGTCCTTTAACTGCTGATCTCACTTCAAAGTGACAATTCAGATCTACAAGGTAAGACAATGTGGTTGCCTCTACGTTATGGCTAGTATAACAGAGTGAACCTATATAACAAAGCGAACCTATCGGTCAAAGTCAGCCAGAAATAATACCAGAAATAACCCTTCCCATTCCCGGTAGCTAAACCACTCTCAGGAGATCCTGAGAAATCACATGGGTTTTTCACTTTTCAAGCTCACATCTGACTACACTAAGTTAAACTTCTTTTACTCATTAAAAAGCTAGGTTTAAACACAAATGATTTGAAGTGCATCTGTTTGGGAAGTGAATAATTACCATGGACGTACACAAGATACTTGGATTGATTTGGATGATTGTACTCAAGAAACACATTTTTCAGAAAGCCATTCTTCTTTGCTAAATGGCTGTCAATATGAAAATGCATGGCTTTGGTTATTTCAGCTAAAGCATGTCAAGAACTGAATAATCAAGCGTTAGGTTACAAAGTTTAAAAGTTAATACAGCAGCACAGAGTATTTGTATTAGTGCTTTAAGTAGATAAATTAAATTGAAACGTGTCTCTTAAGCAGTCATTGAACAAGCAAGATGAGAAATAAATTGAGCTTCACATAGGCCTTTATGGTGTCTAACAACTGTGTCTGTCAACACATGGATCCTTTTCACTGTCAATTCAGCACACATCTTGCAGACCTTGGGCCTGCAATTATTTCATTTCCTTTCTTGAAAATGTAATTTCCACTTACTTTTGGAGAATAAAAGGCAGACAAAAGGAGGAAGGAGTTGCAGTATTTTCTGATTAAGATTATCTGTGTAAAATGGTAAAGAAAAAAAAAATCTATACACACACACACACACACACACACACACTGAAGCATTTCTCAGAAACTAACTTGTCTCAGCCAAATTGCTTTTGTGTCTGGATATTGGTTCAAATGTAGCCAGATTGCTGATGTCAAATTAGGTGCTAAACAAATGTAATAGGAAAGATGAAGAATGAATATAGATCATCCTTCTGTTAGAACTGTTCAAATGACTCCTGTCAAAAGAAGGAAATGCGTGACTGCAGGAGAAAATGTACTTGTAAACACAATGAAATTAGATAAAAACTGTAAATCAGTGAAGGAGGTCATTCATTCCAAAAGAAGGAGAAAAAAGTTAATAGTACCAACAAGAGAAATACAAGACTGGGAGAAAATACCCATTGGCAAAAATAGACCTAAACTGAATTTCAACTTCATTTGTCCAGGCTTCACCTTAAAACTAAGACAGGTAGAGTTACAAAAAAAAAGGGGGGTTCTTTCTTTCCTGATAGAACAGGAAATCAGAGGTTTAATTAACCGTGATTACAATATTCGCTGATCTGATTTGTCTCACCTCTTCCTTTTCTTTGTGTGAGGAACCAGCTGACATCCTGGCAAGAGAACTAAAGCAAAACTAGACTAATTTCAAAAAGAGCTTGCCATTGTTACAAAACAAATTGATCCTCCACCAGAACTGTCTGAAACACATTCAAGAGCAGGATTAACTCTTTAACAATCAAAGAGCCACTTTCAAGGCAGGTAACTCTTTACATACCATGTCTTCAATCTCAGGACAAAGCAATATTAAGGTACATCTTTAATTGAGAATCAGAAAATAAAGTTGTAAAAACGTACCCTTCAAAGTAAGTTTGAAGATCTAGTATCTTCTGAAAGATCTAGTATCTTCTTTGGCCACTCATGAACTATTAAGAGGAATGATCTAAGTATTTAATCTTGAAAGAATGATTAAATGTCTTCTGATGCTGAATAAGGATCATCCAAGTCAATTCTTTGTGTAGAAGAAGAATCAGATTACCAAACCAGTTTGGGATGGAATTCTCTTTATACATATTTGCTTTGCATCAGCATTAGACCTCTAAAGCTAGGAGTGCGGAATCAAAAGTTGGCTCATCAAACAGAGGAAGAAGAGTATCTATTGGCTAACTGAATCAAAAGCTCTCTAAAAGAGAAACAAAGCAAAGTAGCACACAAATTAGTCATCACAGATTTCTTCTACATACTACTTAGTAAAGAGTATCATTACTTACTGAAATGTAACCTTGGAACTTGAGCATCCTTCCCATTTACACGACCCTTCACCTGCCTCAGGTGTTGGGGGGGACAGGCTGTTGAATTCTGCCTCCAGAGTTTTCTTGTTCAAGGCTGTTTTTGTTACACTGGATACAGAACCCAACACGGGCATGGATTTGGACTCTGAGGTGGCTAATATTCCAGTTGGACCTTAAAACCAAACACATACCCCAAGTTTAATAATTCTGTTCGATGCTTATTAATATGGAACTGAAAAACAGATTAGCTGAAAATCCCCACAGGAAGAGAAGAGGCCAAGACTTGGTAAAATTTCAAGAGCATGCTGGAAAAATCTTCCTATTAGAAAACTGCTCTGCTCGGCTGGCACCACTGCTTTTCAGGGCGGCAGGACCATGCTGAGAAACTGTGTAGAGACCTTTAAGAAACTATAAACCCCCAGGCCATGGTTCCCTCAACTGACCAGAGTCGTTGGTAACACTGGAATTGTCAAGTCTTTACTTCTCACAGAGTACGGCTTTCTGGCAGCCCTACTTGAATCATTTGGCCTTTCAAGAGTTAATTCTTCCCCAAACTCAGGTCTGATTTTAAAGAGAAAATGGAATGATGTCAAAAGGCTGTTTTTAAGAGGCTCATGAAGGCTTCCTGAGCATTAAACAGCTTTTATGAACATTTTCATTTTAATGTGATTGAGAAGTAAGTGGATTTACTTCCTGTTAAAGACACAGGATTATAAAAATTAAGTGGCAAAGAGTTTGGCTGTTTACCTTTTGGATTTTTCTACTCTTTTTAGATAAGATCAGAAAACTGTAATAGGGCTTGTTACTAGAATTACTGGCATATTAATCTGAAACTTCTAGGCACTGAAGCTAAGCTCCATCATTATTTTTTTTCTATCTTCTGTTAGGGAGATGCTATCCTAGACAGCTTTTTCGATTCTAATATGTCTTTCTTGAAACTTCAGAAGGAATCTTTAGGCATTCCTTTAAAACAAAATAATTTATAAAATGTCATAAGGGTACAAGTAAAATTAGAACTTCTAAAAAATTAAGCTAAAGAACAAACGTGAAAGGTGCCACTAAGAAGAAAACAAAACTTGGGGAGTCTCTTTATCCTTAAACAATGTCAGATTGTCTCCTAAAATGGAAAAGTACGGTAGGTGCAATCTAAAATGTTACCTAATCCTTGATCACTAATATTAAGCTCTGGAATTTTATTCTTATATTTGCATATAAATGTGTCATGAATTACAGCCGTATAACATATGAACTCCAAAAATGAAGTTCTAATTTGAAAAACTTGTGTAAGAGAAGCTAGAAAACTGTTCAGCCATTCTTGATTTCAGCTGCTTTAGAATTAATCCACATGGCAGACACAGATCTCCCCTGGCCTGGTGGAAAGCCTCAGCTTACTGAGCATTACTGTATGCCTTTCTCATTGATTTCTTCTATACCATCGAAGCAGACAAATTTGTGACATTATAGAATATTCTGGGTCAAAAGGCCTTTCTCTCCTGCCTGTGGCAAGCCTCATGTTGCATGGCAATGAGGGAGTAAAGAGAAAAGGACAGAAAGATCAAGAAAGTCCATTCCAAAAAGTCCAAAAAGTATAACATCTGAAGGTGAGCTCAATATTTGCTTCAGAGCAGCTCTCTTCTGCTCTTGGGTAACTGCTGACTGCAACACTCAGTAGCTTTAAACAATCTGTCCTTGTAGAAGAGCAAGATCTAACTTCTGAATATATATCAACGCCTGCTGCTTGTTCTGCAACTAAGCCAATTAAAAAGTGGGAAGGGTTGAGCTGAGCCAGAACTTGTATTTTCACTACATACAAAAGAAAAATATGAAGAAAAATGCTTAGTGTTTAAGATGATGATGATGTTTGCTATTATTATTATTGCATCCTGTTTAAGCTGTCCAAATATTTTCTGAGAGGCACTTGGAGCTCTTTGAAATGTCCGTTTTGTAGTCCACAAATCTAGGTAAGTCAAGGGAGTACCAGTTAACCCCATTAAAAAGTCTAAAGGAAGAAGTGTTTCTCTGGCTGCTGGGAGAGATACTGACAAACCTGAGATGAGTTCGGCCAACCTCAGGCAGCCTCTGCCTCTCAGGATGCATCCTCTCTCCATTCTGTGACCTCACCTTCAGCCTTCCCATAAGTCTTTGTGTGCAGCCCATAAGTCTTTGTGTGCAGAAGGAAAAAACCGCAGAGACCCAAATGCTCCCGAGGAACAAACTTATCAAACTCATCTTTGTAATCTGCTCCCACCATGCAGCTGTGCTACTTCAGCTCCTTATTTGTTCCCCTGGAATTTCACTTTCTCATTCCATGACCTTTATAAAAAGATTTACATAGTAAATACCTCTGCCAGCCTGATGCTTTGAAAACATCTGAACCATAAAAAATGCTATGATTTCTTTTGGTAGGTGATAGAGATTGAAGTTTGTTTCCTCTCACTTTTTTTTTTTTTTGCTCTGACTACGCCAAAGAACATTTCTGCTCACCTACAAGCCACTCCCGTTAGTATGTTTCCTCTCTACCCTGCCAATTACACAGTTCTTATTTCTGTATCTAAATGTTAATGATTCTACCGAATCTCTTCTTATAACTTGCCTCAAATGATATCTTGAATATATGTACGTTGGTGGAATATAATCAATAAAATGAAAGATTCTCACTCTGCCTATAAAATATGTTCCTACCTTTCTCTACATTTTGAAATATTCAGCTTTCCATACTGACTAAAATGAAAATGTTTCCTCATTTCTCCCATGGAAACTGTGAAATAGTGAGTGCTGCGTGTTTGACTAAGAGGGTGAAGAATGTTTCTGGAGGAACATAAAGGTCAGTGGCAAAATTAAAAATGTAAATGACAGAGCACTAAAATGGCATTCACAAAGTCCTAAAAATGAATGACTATGAATGATGACTACACGAATACTTTCAGGATCAAATGTTGGAAAAGCCATAGCACTGATTAAATCGCAAATGAATAACAATTCATTATGGAGGCTGGTAAAAGCTGGTAAAGCACAGGTCAAGACAAAAACTCTTCTACGGCATCCTTTATTTTTCCTGAGAGGTGGTTATTTTTTCTGGGGGTGGGGGTTGTTAATTCTTATAGGATATTAACAGAAATTTCTAGTCCAAACTAAAAAAAAATTTTAAGTAGGACACAAAGGCTTCACTTTTTTATTAAAAAAAAAAAAAAGGTCTGGCTGATATTATGCTGCTTCTGGTTCAAGCAACCAATTGACTCAACTGAGTAAATCACTATATGCAAACTGGGCTTCCCTTGTGGCTCAGCTGGTAAAGAATCTGCCCGCAGTGCGGGAGACCTGGGTTCAATCGTTGGGTTGGGAAGATCCCCTGGAGAAGGGAAAAGCTACCCACTCCTGTATTCTGGCCTGGAGAATTCCATGGACTATACAGAGTCGCAAAGAGTTGGACATGACTGAGCGACTTTCACTTTCTGTATGCAAACTAGAGCTTGATTATCAAAACCCCAAATCCTTAATATTCTAGCAATTTAAACCTGACAGACATGATGGCAATGCAAATGTACACTGCTGTGATAGACTAATTGGAGTTGATTGATTGAACAGTCTAAAAGATTGAGTCCATTAGCTATGGTCACTGTTAATACTAGTTTACGGTGGTTTTTCAAAGCTAGCCTCCTGGCAACAAGAGGGAAAACCTCATAAAAGTCCCTACTACTTCCCATGACCAAGCTGATGGAAAAAAACCTGTAGACATACAAAGTGAGTTCTGGAATGCACCATGAAGTGTAACACATGTGTGTCATGACAGCAACGCAAACTGAACTCAAGATGCTCAGGTGGTTCTTTATAGTCGGTGACAGAGCTGGGCTTTGTCATTAACTTGGTTCACAGGCAGAGGCACTAAACTAAATGGATATGAAAAATAAAGACTATCTCTCTACATTTGTAACTGATTTGTAATTACTACTATTATTACTAGTTATTATGTGCTTTGTCCCAGGCATTGTGCTAAGCCCTGTGTATATATATTGAAACATAATGACTTGATCCTTGGAATAAGTCTATGAGGTAGTGCTTTTATTATTCTCGTTTTATAGATGAAGAAACTGAGGCACAGAGAGAGGTTGAACAATTTGCTTATAGGGCAAGCAGTGAATTAAACTCATGCCCTCTAATTAGGGAGCCTTCCCTCAATGCTACCTTGTTACCAAAGCATGGCCTGCTTTGGAATGTTTTTAACCACAGGGCATCCTGCATTCAGCAAACCAGATCCATAAAACCCTGATTCCCTACAAATAACTAAACAAACATGCCAATAAATAAAAATACATAAGAGCTCTTATCAGATATCCCTAAGTATCTTTGCCCATCCAATACTTCTCATTCACATCAAAAAAATTTAATAATAATTTTAGAAAGATCATTTTATGTTAAAAAAGAGAATGAAAGCAAGATGCTTGAGAGAGCAAGAGTAGAACTGTGGAGAATTCAAACCAGCTTACTACTGCTATCTGCTTCTGTTGTCAACTTTCTGCGACGCAAAATCCTTTCTAACTCAGTTTCACTGTTTTCAATGTGAAGGGATTTTAAGCTTCTTGAACTAGTGGATTTGTTAAGTGTCCCCTAAAGTGAAAACAAAACAAAAACAAAAAGGTTAATGTCTTAATACAATACACAAAAGAATATAAAAGTCAAACCACCAAAACATTGCCAGAGTTTGAATGGAATTAGGAGCTAAAAATGAACTTGCTCTATATGCATTTTTAATGTACCCATCTTTAACAACACCTCGTGTTGGATCATTTAAGAAGACGCTACTGATGATGTAAGATGTCGAGCTCTCATACCAAAAGAACGGCACAAGGACACCTCTCGATGGGCTAACTATATGAAATTCAGGGGTGGGAAGGTACTTGCACGTTGAAGATTCTGATGTGTGTTGATCGACCACGTGGAGAAGAGAACGGGGATACTGAACTCACCTGAGAAGGTTATCTTGATATGGCAGCCACCAGTTACTGAACCCATATCCTTGCGGCACTGAAATATGGCTGATTCTTCAGAGAGAATGACCCTGGCTGCGTACCTGGCGATAATGGTGTCGCGCTGCCAAAGGAGGCACAAAGCGCTCTCCGGTGGCATGCCCAAAGAAGTGCTGCACTCAACACACCTCGACTTCATTGTCAAAGAGGAAAGGTTATAATCACACAGGGAGGCAAGGAAGGGCCGGCGCCGCCATCCCACGCTGCTGAACGGAGGAGGCAGGGAACGTGTTAGTTAGGACCCAGAAGACGCTGAAGGGAAAACAGGAGCCACCACGGAGCTGTGCTCCTGCTGAAAGGAGTGCTGCCTTTCAAGAGGACCAAGAGGGACCCAGGGAGTGCTTCCCTGCCCTGGCTCCTCCAGGAAGTACCTTTCAGAAGGAGAGCTATGGTTTGCTAGCTCCATTACCGGTCAGGTGTTTGCACAGAACCCTGGGTGATGCACTTCTCAGATTTAAGTGGAAGCACTGAGCATCCCACCATTACAAGTGGTCCATTTTCTTTTCTAAGAAATGCCCACTATTTCTTCCATGATATAGCCCTCCTCAGCTGTGCCACAGGCTTGCTGGGGAGCGGGAATTTTAAAACAAAAACAAAAACAAAAACCAGTTGAACCACAATCTTCTGATCGGAGAAAATCAGAACCTCAAGTCAGGTATAACTTGCCAGACTTCATGGCAGAGTTGGAAGGCAGCCTTTGTCCATCCTGGCTAACAAATAGGCCAGCCTTTGTCATCTCAGTTTACTATGGGTTTGCCTTAATCCTGCTCCCTGCCCCCTGCCAACTTTCTGAAGGATTCTAAGAATCCTACTGGCTAAAATGGTAACTCATGTTTCTTCTTTAGCCTATAAAACAAAAAAAGTAGCTTGTAAAATTAGGTAGTTGCAAATCTCACATGCTGTTTTGTTTACAAAGGTGTTATTCTCCCCCTAACAGCACAAAGTTACAGAAAAGCAATCTGTTGTCACCGGGAAATTGACTGATAAGATTAGGAGATTATAGTCTTCTGCTGTTAGCTAGCTAAACGAAACTGATGTGTAAAATACACAAGGCTCACATTTTAATCAGGCATCCAACATTTTCCCTCTGGAAGAACCTCTTTTTCCTCTTGATTTATTGCAAAATTCATAAAATACATTAAAGGAAAATCATATTACATGTAACACTATAATTGTTTAATAATTTTTAAAAATCAAATAATTTTATTTATTTAACAATTAATGGGGATCTATACCCACTCATCAAAGAGTTATATAGTAAGGCAGGATTGACACTGATAAGGTAATGAAAACAGAACTAAAACCAACTTAGATAAAATTTTTGTAATATATTAGAAAAAATATTCCCAAATCATTTGTGCTGATAATTTTTAAAAAGTTGTACCATTTGTAAACAGAAAAACTCATGGCCATTTCTATTAAAATCACTCAACAAACTATGAGTGATATCCAATTTTTTATTCAAATTATTTGAATATCAAGGACATTCTGTATGCTATTTCCAATGTCTGGAGTTAATTCAAGAAAAAGTTATGTGTCTGAGTATATGTGTAGGTACACATACATACCCATATACCATTCAGGGACATCTTTTATTGAAGAATTTATCTTTCACCATATTCTCTATTTTTATTGGATAAAATCATTATTTCCCCAAACTCCTGACTGGGGCAAGCTACCCTCTCATCACACCTGATACTTGAAGGAATCTGTTTTCCAAGTTCTAATCCCTGAATTCCCAACTTCTTTCTCCATGCACTGACTGAGATGGTTGATTCAGTCAATATCTGAGCAAACTTTAAATATGGAGGCAATTTTGGAGGAAAGGTTTCTGCAGTGATCTCAACTGACATGATCCGGGAGCTCAGCTAATAAATTACTGACATTGTCTTAATTATCTATGCATATTATAATCATAAAATTAGAGAATCAGAAATTACCACGTGGTACATACAATTCCTTCACTTCACAGAGAAGAGACTCCCTAGGAATCTGGGGCCAGGTCCCACAGTAAGTGGATAACAGGGCTTAACCTTGAACTTGGCTTTCCTAATTTCTAGAACGGTACTCTGTTTCTACTTCATGCCACTTTCATCATTTACCAGTTTTAACATATTACTGACTGGGAGATTTTGCAAAAATTAATGCCAGGGGCCAGCGACTTGTTATATAAGTGAATATTAAAACGTCTCTGGTCAATAAATTGTTAATCTTCATGTTGGTTAAATGTTCATAAAACTGACAAATCTAATTGTCAGGGAGTAATTTGACAAAAACTGAAAATGTTCAAAAAGATCTCAGAGAATTTTTTAAAAGGTGGTTTTGTCTCTTTGATTTAGAGGCAACTGAACTTGAGAGGAGACTTTCAGATTAATTTCTATTGATTCATTCTTTGGAAATCATCATTTTCACTTAAGAGTGGCTTTTAAATGGCTGGGGTGGCTCCAGAGATTTCCAAAACATTTCTGTGACTATGAGAAGTGAACTGATATACATTTCTATCCATAGACTACAGAACTTTAAAAATTAAGTGCAAATAGACTTGGAAAAGTAAGTTCAGTCAACACTGAAACTTAAAAGTTGACCTGAAAAGTGTATGAAAGAGTGAGGTTTTCCAACTCCCCAAAACACGAGATGTGTTTTCTACCCATGTGCTAAATTTCAGTGGTGGGCTTACAACTCAGGTCACTTTCATTTCAGCAAAAACACTTGCACACTGAGCTCATTCCTGGTTTCTGTTCAGAAACAGAACTGAACCCAGTGCTTCTTGATTTCTTGGTATCTCTTGGTACCAGTGCTCATTTTCCACTTCAGTACAGAATCGGCAGACTTTTCATGTTTGTTTCTCACATGCCACAACTGTGAGGTTGGTGGCATGTGCTTTGCTTGGTACTGGGTACTAACTCCTGATAGTCTGAACTCCAGCAGGAAGCACCAATAGAGCCCCATCTGATGGGAGGGCTTCGTTTCTGTCCTAAAAGAAGTTGTATGGTGTCTTGGCTCAAGGTGACTAGGAGCTCCAAGGGATCCATCAGCCCTCAAAGGCAACTTCTACAGTGGGAATGCAAAGGTGCCATTTGGGCAGAGTAAACTAGGGAAGGGCATCTTGAGTTCCACTTCTTAAAAAATGTAAGAAAAAGAATAACAGCTGTTAGTGATACACATTAATACGACATAAGGAAGGGAAATATAATGATAAATCCAGGGCAAAAGAGGATGAGGGCAATCTGCAGAAAAGAAGGACGTTTTGACAGTTTTTATAATTTGCAAATTATTCCACAAAAATCTGTTTATGAATTTCTCTCCTTGAAGTGGCACAAAACTATAGTGAGTATGGCTCTCTAGTGAACATGATTTCTAAAAGCAATGCTGTGATTCAGTAAACTTGCTACCATCCAGCATTATCAGGAAGTGGGATATCTTGGGTAATCAAATACCACATGTGTCTCATGTTGATGACTGATTTTTCAAATAAACCTAATTTTAACAACAAACTGAGTGCAGTTTACCTTTCCACTGAGGATCAGAACTATAACCCTTGAACCTCAGAATGCCCTGAGGGCATCTTTATGAACAAGAATTAACAGTATAATGTAGATAAACAAAGAAGGCTGTCATAGGGCATCCTCCTTACCAGAACACTGGATAACAAAATTTTCTCACCAAAGAAACCATTACATAATAACCACCTATTTTTTCAATGATTTTAATACTTTATTCTGTAGGGAGGCCACCACTGTTAGCCAGTATTGCATACCTCTCATGAGTACTAATTCCACTCACCTAAAAACTACAGCAAACTAATTAAGCCATTCTGAGTTAAGTCTACTGTTTCATGCTTGATGAAAATAATTTTGTTTACCACAATTATGTGGATGTCTGCATGCAATGCATAATTAGCGCAGTAACAACAAACATGGGAATATTAGCTCTGTACCTCCGCCCCCATGTTTGTTGACTTACTGTGCATAATAACTGGTATTGAGACTGTAACAGGATCTGAGAATAGAGCTCTTAGCATCTGAAACATTTTCTAAGTGAGGCATTTGTCTCTGACAGAAACCGTTGGACAGGACAGTATTCATTTATTCTGTTGGCAAAAGCTCAGACTTTGGAAAGAAGAAATATGACCAGAGATGGGCATTAAGCATGTTCTTCAATGGATGTGAATTACTTTTAGAAAATGAAATTAGTAACATAAAGAAAGGAACTTTTATTCTCCAATTTACGATCAAATGACTTTTTTTAAACTGTGAGGAAAGCAGACTGTGACTCTGATGCTAACACATTTGGGTAGAAGCTCAGATTTATATTTAGGTGCCAAGAATTCTGCTTTCATTCTCCAAAGTTAAGCATCATTCATGTGAGATACTACTATACAAGACACTGTTATTATCTATTATGTTTATTGTAGATTTACTTATAAAAAATCTACTATAATGTATATAGAGATTTACTTATAAGGTTACTATATTTATAATATATCTATCTACTATATTTATAATATATATACTATATTTCTGGTATCAATAAGCATGTGTTTATTCTCACATCTGGCCAGACACTTGATCTACATGCTGCAATGCAAGGACTGGAGGACAAGAACAGGAGACAATTATTTGGGGGGGTGTACCCATTCTTTTAGAATAGAAACAGCAGAGTACTGACACATTACTAACACGCCCAATGCAAGAGTCCACAGCACAATCGAGTAAACTGTCACAAGTAATGAGGCTTATTGTAAACAGAACTAAAATATACCAAAACCAATTATTCATCAGAGTTTAAAAATATTCTTCCGTTATTTTGGGAATTAACTAAGTAATAAACTGAAATCTATTCTTACCAGCATTCCTTTTAGTTCATTCACTGCACTTTCAGAGCCTTTTGCAGATTCCGGCTAGAATTTTAAAAAGAAGGAAAAAAACTGAGTTATTCAGTTTTAAAATACCAAACAAAGATTTTTACATGGCAAAGTGTTGGTAACTTATATTATATTGACTATGTGTTTTAATAATTAGGTCGATGTCTAACAGTTAGGAAAAAAATACTAGACATGTTAGTGCTCCCAAGGGGGCTGTTAAATAGAAAATTAGAGGCGCTAATCAAAGCAAAAGGACTCAAGCCATAATCCGTCTTCATGTTTTGTTACTTCTTGTTAGCATCATATGGAGAAAAGATTCGGTAAACATTAAATTTCAAAGATTTAATTCCAAATAATTCAGAACATTTTACAACAAACTTTTCTCCACTCTCATTGCTGGACTTGAGCCAGCAAGTGAGGATCAGGGAGATAGCAGTGCAGAGCAGAAAGCAAGCGACAGGGCAGAAAACCTCTCTCAGCTCCATGAGTTCCAGGTGAAGGCCAGCTCACAGGGGCCTGGGAGGTCTCATCTCATGAATTTCATAACAGGGATCAGCAAAGAACCCGGATTATAGGAGAACGTTAGCATCACTTGCTCTCAAAGCAGTAAAAGACCTCAGAGGCTGTGTGGTCCAAGCACTTCATTTTTTTTTTTTTTAATATTTATTTGTTTATTTATTTGGCTGTGCCAGGTCTTAGCTGTAACATATGGGATCTAGTTCTCTGACCAGGGATTGAACCCAGGCCCCCTGCATTGGGAATGTGGGGTCTTAGCCACAGACCACCAGGAAAAGACCACTTCATCTCATTTATGAGGAAAGTTTCACCTTGAGGAATTCTGTATTTGAGGCAGGTGTCTCGATGACAAAAAGAGCTCTCATCTGGTGTCACCATGAACAAAATCATTTGAAATGAAGTTCTGGGTAACACTTGCCTGCCCCACCATACCTAACAGTTTCTGTGGACCCCTCAACTGATTTAAGAGAAGGAAAATTTGGCATGAGGCCCTCAATGAAAAGACGACTGGAAAAAAAAAAAAAGAAATCTCTGATTTTCCTTATACCACTTCCTTTCCCAAAGGATAGAGGTAAAGACAAAACCTTCAAGTCACAGAGAAAGGAATCCCTCAGGCCTCTCATTCCTAGAAAAGAGGCCAAGCTAATCTTGCATCAAGAAATGGGAGGTGATTCACTGCAACCTATAATCCCTTCCTTTCAAAAGGTAATAAAAGAATAAGATCCTATTCCCATTTTTTAAAATTGTACAGTCAGAAAAAGTATGTGTGTGAGAGAGGTTTGCTGCTCATGTACAAATGAGACTAAGGCATCCGATTTCCAGAGCCTCAGTTTCCCGTGACGTATACATGCCATCGGTGCCAGTCAAAAGCTCTAAGACGCTAATTTTAACCACACCAGCACCACCAACGGCATCAAGGAATTCAGTAAATTGCAGTTAAATGAGTACCCTTAAGGCAGGCCTGACTTTTGCAGGTAAGCTGTTTGGTGGGAAGTTATGACTTTTGAACAGATGCCCTGGCTGCAGGCATACTCAGAGGTGCTGCTATGCCACTCAAGTTGCCCTCTGACTGCACAAGCCTTTTAAAGCTTGGACTGTATACTCTCACAACTGGTGACATGTCAGGAAAGCACTGATGGAACTGGGGCGAGAAGTGTGGACTGCGGCATGCGGTGACCACTTGTTTTGAAGGTTACTGACCAGGTCATCCAGCACTATATCTACACAGCTTAATGATTACCAGCCAACAAAAGAACAGTTGTCCACTGATCGCTGTTCAGGTGTTTTCCAGATTTTGAGTTGACATTAAATAATGTGTAACTGTTGAAAGAGCCACGGCATGAAAGAAAAAGGACACAGTGATATTCTGAAAATGAAAGGACACACAGAACACTGATTGCTTACGATTTAAGAAGTTTTCAATGTTTTTCTTTCTAAACTAATTTTGTTTCTTTGATGACACTGCATTTTTCCACTAGTAATAATTTGGTTTTGCTGTACTTTCCCAAATAGTTGTGATATGAAAGCTATAAAAATGTATTCTCTTTCTAAGCTTCTTCTTAGACCCTGCACTTTAAAGTGTTTTCACATTTTATTCCATTTGACCCTGATGACAACTGTGTGAGTCACAGATGGTATTTTATGGAGAAGAAGCCTGGGAAGCTGCGTGACTCACATGCAAGTACCCAACTCCAACAACAGTGCTCTAAACTCACTGGACACTGGCGCTGGGTACTTACACACTCAGCTTTCCGTCAAGATGCACATTCTGTCTGCTTTCAGAGCATGAGCATAGGACTGAATTATCCTCCATAGCTGGCTGAAGCTGCACTAGATGTAAATCCTCTTTTGGAATGAAATATTCATTCCTTCTGCCCAGCCCCTCTCCGTGGACCGCCCACACCATGGCTATTTCTGCCTTGCCCAGCGATCTTGTCTGCCAGTGACAAAAAAGCAACTTTAAAAGCCCAGCAGAATTTCTAATGAATAGTCATGACACTAGAGAACACGGAAGCAGCGGAAGAGGGGGCATCCTTGAGAGTGAGAAAGAACCGTAAAGTTCGGTTTAAAAGAAGAGGAAGAAGAAAGAGAACTTTGCTAATACCTTAGTTGGGTGAGGAAAGAAAAAAACATTTTTCAAGAAAAATGTCAAAAGCTCTGTGATTGGGTCTATTTAAATAGGACAGACATACAGGGGAAGGGAAAAGTTCTAAATTAGACGTCGGGTGAGTCCACAGTCCTGGAGCTCACTGTGGTCTAGCTTAGGAGATACAGATATATAACGAGTTTCTCCTTGAAGTGACCTGGAGTGGGTTTGTGAAATTAATGAGGTTAATCATATAAACCTCACTATTTTTCAAAAGCTGCCTGAGGTCTGTTCTGGTATTGCTATTCTCGACACACTGAAAAGAAGCCCCAGGAAGGCAAGAATCTTTGTCTCTTGTTCACTGCTTTATTCCCAGTACCTAAGAGTGCCTGGCACATAGCAGATACTCAATAAATATTGGTTCAATTATAATGTCTCTATAATATAGCAGAGTAGACAGCAGCACCCTGCAATCACAGGACTTTGGGGTTGGCCAAAAGTTCATCTGGGTTTCCCATAAGAGCTTATAGGAAACCCAAACAAGCTTTCTGGCCAACCCCATACTTCCTGGAGTGTCTGAGGTTTACCATCAGTCAAACAGAGTCCTCCCGAAACATTCTTTCATGGAAGCAAAGGTTTTTATGACATATTATCCTTAACCTCATATTTGACAGTCAATTCTGATGTAGCTTTCATCAAATTTTACATCTGAAAAAAGAAACATCAAGGGGGAAAAGCATCTAGTCATTCCATACCTTTGCATTGGGCCTTGCTGTCTGATTAACTGGTCTGAGATGAACTCCCTTTTTAATTCTGTCCATCATCTCTTCAACTGCTTGCCGCTTCAGGTCTGTGACTTCTTCAGCTATTTAAAAAACATACATGTAAATCATCTTACGTTACAGGAAAACAACTACTTCCTGCTTCTGGTGATTTGGAAAGATTGAACTATGTAATTAACCACAGTCATTTTTCAGACAGAGTCACAAAATACCAATAATTTACAGAGGTTAACAGCTCCCAGGTAGCAGTATTTTTTCAATAAAACACCTTTTAATAAGAGGTTTGCTTTGAGAAATAAGAGTTATAAAACTTAAGGTCTAATTTTCAGCCTGGAAATCAATATTGGCTCATCTACGTTAAACAAAGTAGATTCTGTTACATTTGTCAACATAATAATAGACCTGGATCTCTCCACGTCCTCCTCAAAAATCCAATTTTGTACCTAACTCCAAATAATCATTCACCTTTGTTCAGAAACGTTTTTGTAATTTGTAGTATAACCTATGTAAAAGAAATTAGCCCAAAGCAGGAATAATCATCGAAAAGCCCATTAGAAAATAAAAGATCAAAGAGATCTTTTTACCTGTTGGAAGAAATCCAGTCAGAAGATGAGCAGCAGATAGATAAAATCTATTTTTAAATTGTCATCTTTTGTTTAGGAATCACATGGGAAGGAAACACTTAAGCAAACCTTTTTCAAGTCTTTTAAAACCATCAATGTTGAAAGAAAACATACATCCAGAAATGACTGCAATTAAGTAATTAAATTTGACAAAAATAATTCAAGGTCTGTAGTTTAATCTTTACACTCTTTTGCTACAAAAACAATAAAGCTGTGGAAATATGCATCAAATAGATGAATACAACTGAGATGAACTAAAACTTGTTGGTCAGAATAGTGAAATCTGTCTCTTGCAGGACAACTTGACCAAAAGCACTGAATCATTTTGGAACATTTATCACTATTTATGCAGCTCTAGATTTTGTGTTTATCTCCAATTAAATCACTGCATCCACTACGCTTAAGTTTAAATATCTCATAGTTCACTTAGTCGCTCAGTCGTGTCCGACTCTTTGCGACCCCATGAATAGCTGCACGCCAGGCCTCCCTGTCCATCACCAACTCCCGGAGTCTACCCAAACCCATGTTCATCAAGTCGGTGATGCCATCCAGCCATCTCATCCTCTGTCATCCCTTTCTCCTCCTGCCCCCAATCCTTCCCAGCATCAGGGTCTTTTCTAGTGAGTCAACTCTTTGCATGAGGCGGCCAGAGTATTGGAGTTGGAGCTTCAACATCAGACCTTCCAATTAACACCCAGGACTGGTCTCCTTTAAGATGGACTGGTTGGATCTCCCTTGCAGTCCAAGGGACTCTCAAGAGTCTTCTCCAACACCACAGTTCAAAAGCATCAATTCTCCAGCGCTCAGCTTTCTTCACCGTCCAGTTCTCTTCACCGTCCAGTTCTCACATCCATACACGACCACTGGAGAAACCACAGCCTTGACTGGATGGACCTTTGTTGGTAATGTCTCTGCTTTTTACAGAGATCCTCCAATTAGCAACTTTAATGGACTCCACACTGTGGGACAGTCATATAGTGGACACTCAGCAAGTATCTACCTACTGACTGACTTGCTAAAAGTTCAGGCTTCAAATGGCTATCCATAGTTTTACTATTTGAGCAGAAATAATTAAACCTCAAAAGGATGGCTTCTAAATGTAGGCAATCACAATTACTTATACTTTGCTCAGCTAATTCACAGCGGTGTCACGCTTTGCGCTAAGGAGGCCCAAATCATGGCTTCTTTTACTGCTACGTGGCCGACTTCACTCTAACTCAGAGGGGCTGCTCCTCTTATCCATGCCGGGGGAGAGGGGGATGGGATGGACACAGAGAATGCAGAAGGATCCACCACCCTCTGTTCTGCAACATCACAGTGATTGGATCACTGCTACACCCACCGCATAACCTAGGTTTTCTCACACAGTCCTGCTTTCAAATAGCCTTTGTGCATCCTCATAAGCCACTGACAAGCTGGGAATTCAAATTCCTCAGTATCCAAACAGCATTTTACAGTTCTAGAAGTCAAAAAAGTATCTTTTGCCAGATAACATGGGAGACATGGCACCAAACTGAGATCGCGTCCACCAACAAAACTGTAGATGGATCAACTCTGTGCCCTTAAGCAGCATATTCTAGGGCCACCTCTGCTGATGGTTCACGAACACCAAGGAGGGGACAGACAAGGAAATTACTATAAATAGAAATTCATTCATTCACTCACTCATTCACCAACTCACTCACTCAATATCTACACACCTACTACACACTACACAGTGCTTTTGCCGACACTTTTCAGAATGAGAGGAAGTAAGATCCAGATCTGTCATTCAAGCACCTGGTGTGGGTATGGAATTTATTCTTGGGAATTAAAAATATAAAAAAAATCTTTAAAAAACATTTGATTTTCGGAAAGGCTGCCATTTTGAGTAAGACTTGGGAAGAGCCGCTCGGCAACGGGAACACCGCCTACAAACAGATTAGCACTCTGTAAGGAATGATTGAAACCCAATTAAATGCACCATACAAAAACTAATTAAGGCAGACAGATGGAGAATTATGGTCAACACCATTCAGATCTGCTGCAGTATCTAACATAGCCGGAATTTAAAGTAGTTTCTTATTTTTGCTTGCCAGAATCATAGTGATAATTCAGAGAAGTGCCACTATCTGCATTGTGTACTGATGATAAACCATGCTTTAATGTCTCAGTCTTTTCCAAATGTAAAGGCTTAATTGGTCTTAAGGAAAAGAAATCATTCTGATCAGATTCCCTACCCAGGCACAATAACAAGCGCAATGGCTTGGTTAGCTACACAAGCTCTCTCTCTCTCACCAACCCTGTTTTTGAACTAGCAAAAAGCAATCCACACGAACTTCTGAACTATTAAGCAGTTCTAATAAATCTGCAAGAATCACCTACAGAGAGCTCATGGTATGTTTTGTAATTCTTTTCTGCAATCACGCAGTTGGTAATTGTCTCACAAAAGCATGTAATCAGGGGGACAATAGAAATATGCAGGATACTGGAGATTAAAGAAAAGGGACAAATGAAGACAAGGGGTGTAATGTTATTGAACTGCCACAGGAAAATAAAATCAAATGTTCTTTGAGTTAGTACTTCAAGGTCGGTCTTGGATCAGAAAGCTACATGTAATTAATTGAGGCTTAAATTTTAAGACCCACTTGAAAAATGAGTTAGTTCTTCAAAAAAAAAAAAAAAAGACTCAAAGACAAAGCCACTACATTATTGCTCAGTAAAACCTTTTGTTACTACCTAGAGGAAGCTAAAATGAATTTCTAAATTTCACCGGTTTAGTTTTCTCTTTCGATAACATTTTTTTAAAGGCATTTAAAAAATCTTATGTCATCATGAAGTACAAAATTTCTAAAGAACACGTCATGGTTGAATAAGTTTGGATTTGACCTAAGATCATAAAGTTAAGAAAATTTCCTTAATGACAATGATCACAAGAGTCCACCAAATCAGGACTTCTGCCCTTCATGGTGGTTGGTACCATATCTGTATTTTTCTACTTAACACTTTGCTTATTTTCTATGTTCTGGGCACTACTCTAAATACTTTACCTGTAAGTCTCGTAATTCTCAGAACAATCCCATGAAATAAGAACTATTATTCCCATTCTACAGATTAGCAAACCGAGATAAGACAATATCAACAAATTAAGTGACCTAAATATCAAATACCACAAAGAGCAAGCATACCTCTCAAATCTCAGAACCTGTTCAATAAATGCACTCTTATCAAAATTAGAGTTATTAACTGCAAAGTACGTAATGCTTTCTTGTATTGAGATCTTAGGACTACTTCTAAAATATTCCACAGGCCTTTCCTACAGTCAAGCTTTTTAAGAGTCATAACCTAGCAAGATACGCTTCTCCATTCCAAAACTGGAAAGCAGACCAACTATATAGTAAAAGCCGTAATATGATGCTAATGCAGGAAAACACTCTGACAGCAGGGCTGGTTCCTATATTATAAATGCAAACTCCAAAGCGTCTCAGCTGACCCCAGTGTGTGATGCTCTACACACAGTCATCATGCATTTAATCCCTGTCCATTCAATGACAATTTTTAGTGCAAATGATTAACAAGACACTATAGACAACTATCTTGCCATACCAAGTATGGATATGGTACCTATCATTAAGGCAGTATGATTTTAGGATGGCTCCAGTCTAAAAGTCTCCTAAGCAATGCCTGAGATGTCAGTAACTACTTAGATTTCCTAAGCAACAAGTCAATAGCTCAAGGATGAGGGAGAAAATGCTGCCATAGTTCATGAACTATAAATGAAATATCATTTGCTTAAGGAAGACTGCATAGTTTCTAATACTCAGAGTTAATAAGTTCCAGAACACTTTTATTTTAAATTTAAGGGTGCTGCTGAGGTTCATCAGTTCAGTTCAGTTGCTCAGTCATGTCCGACTCTTTGCAGCCCCATGGACTGCAGCACGCCAGGCCTCCCTGTCCATCACCAACTCCCGAAGCTCACTCAAACTCATGTCCATCAAGTCAGTGATGCCATCCAACCATCTCATCCTCTGTCATCCCCTTCTCCTCCTGCCTTCAATCTTTCCCAGCATCAGGGTCTTTTCTAATGAGTCAGTTCTTCACATCAGGTGGCCAAAGCGTTAAAGCTTCAGCTTCAGCATCAGTCCTTCCAATGAATATTCAGAACTGATTTCCTTTATGATTGATTGGTTTGATAAGCTAATATTCAATTTATTGAGAAGGGGAATTTATTTTATTCTGACTGCTTTCCTGATCCTGTAAGACTTAACCAGCTTTCCTAAAATGAGATTGAAACAAACAAAATTTTAATCTTAATTACAAGTGTCAGGGAAGACTTAGAGCCAGTAATCAGTAATCCAAGAGCAGAGCTGCCCTGCAGGTCACAGAAGTCAGGACGTCTATATCCTGCAATGCCCTGGCAAAGCATAATTTACCTTTTAGCGGTATTACAATGGGCTGCATGAGGCAAGCCAAAAAAGTCAATCCACACAGATACAATCAAACAGCTTTTGTCTGTAACGGTGCTGCAAGGTTCTTGCTAAGAAGACGAAGTCTAAACTTTGATTCAATCAATATGCATGAAAGCTGTGGATGGCTGCAGAGAGGAGTGAACCTTCAAACAGTCTGCAATCTGCTCAGGGGGAGAGACATAGAAATAACTCGAACACCAGAGCAGAGTCTTGGGGTGGGACGTTAAATCGTTATGGGAACAAAATCTGAAGCCAACTGCTACAGCAACACACAGTAATGGGGCCATTCATTCTGGATTACTAATACTAATAAATAAGAGAAGAGGAAGAAGAGCCAGGGAACACACCAGACAATGTGCTGGAATCTGATGGGAGATATGGAATTAGGACAGCACCTTGGGAGAGAGAGGGCAGGAGGACAATTTGGGGATGAGGAAAGACAGGAACGAATGCACAGGGAACTTACAGGCAAGGGCCAGCCATATGGTGAGACACATGTAATAAGAAATGAAAGCGAAAGTGTTAGTCACTCAGTCATGTCCAATTCTTTGAGACCCCATGGACTGTAGCCCACCAGAATCCTCTGTCCATGGGATTCTCCAGGCAAGAATACTGGAGTGGGTAGCCACTCCCTTCTCCAGGGGATCTTCCTGACCCAGGGATCAAAACTGGATCTCCTGCATTGCAGGTGGATTCTTTACCACCTGAGCCACCAGGAAAGCCTGATGAGAAATGAGGCTACACAGTAAAGGCAGAAAACCATCTCTAAGCAGACCAAAGGGCTTTGGATTCTATTCTGCCTCAGAGAGCAGCACAGAAATGTGGTAAGATAAAGGACAACTCTGTTAGACCCAGGATCTGAGAACACTGCATTGCAGAGGTATGAAAATGGCTGGAGTGGGGCTAGGAGACCCAGAGGCAGGAAGAGCCAAGAAGTGTCTACTCATCCGAGCCTGAACTAGGCAAACCAACCATGCTCTGTAAGTAACGGGGGTTGAGCAAACACTGCAGAGTTTAATTTGGGTTTTATGGTTCTCAGGCATAAAGGGCCCTAGTTCTTCAGGCATTTGGCCCTAGCATTTCAAGCTTTTGTTTTCAACGTGGTTACACATCAAACCACCCACGGCTCTGAGCATTGACTCAGCACCTACCCACCTGGTGCCTTGGCTCAGCAGGAAAGCTCTTCTCTCTCCATTCCCATCTCTCCCTATCCTCAACATCTCTCTCTCTAAAGAATCAGAGTCCTGTGAATGTTACTTCTCTGAACAGCTCCTGAATTTATCCATTTCTTTCTCTCTCTGCTACCACCCTCATCTCAGCCCCAGCAACATTTGTCTGAATAAGTGCAACAGTCTCCCCTCATCCACTGTCATTCCTGTACAGTCTTTTCTTCGTTCTCTCACTGTAGCCACTGTAATTTTTTACAAAAGATGCTCTCATGTTACACTCCTCCTTAAACTTCTACTGTCCTTAGAATAAGTACCAAAAACTTGATCATTGCCTCTAGAATCTGGCTCCTGCCTACCTAGCAGACTTCTCTTGCACCCATGTTCTAACAATATCAACTTTTTTTTTCAGTTTCCTAATATGCCAAGCTCCTTGTCCACCCTGGACCTTTGAATTGTTGCCCCTCTGTGTGATCTATTATACTTTACCTTAAATACTCTGATCTTCTAAATCCACAACTACTCAGCTGAAACACCAGCTGCTGACACCCAGCAGTCTACCTCTCTAACCTCTTAAATCAGTACCAATAGTCACACCTCCACAGTACTGATTCGAAAACGTATTTAAATAATTATAGACTGAATTGGTAATTATTGGTCTACTTCCTGCTTCCCCCACTCAAATGTGACTCTGCATCTTCTATCTCCAGTGCAGAGCCCTGGAGGGTACATGGCAAATACTTGACAAAGTCTCAGTTCACCTGCTATCAGCTGTAAAAAGCCGTTTCCCAAATCCGTCATCTGAAATCACACCCCCAAGTACCTCATCCCTTAGTGAAAGCGTGTTTCCAGAGTCCCTCACTTTACGGTGACATGTGTTCATCTGTCCCAGAGGGTAAGCTACACGAACGCAATGGCTGTTCTTTGGCTTATTCTTACAGTTGTCAAGGTCCCATTTCTCCCCAACAATCTGTTCATGGTCAAAGAGCTCAACAAGTACCTCTATCGCTGAAAAACTGGACATCATCAACAACTTAAAAAGTGAACCCGGGGGTGGGGTGAGAATTACTTGTTTCTGGTTGAGCTGCCTTTTCTTTCTTAGCACTGCCGCTGCTGGAGTGGGATCGCTTCCGGATCATGGACATGAGGGATCTTTGGGAGAAAGAAAAAAGATTGACAGGAGATGAGTGGATGCCTTAAGAGCCAAAAAATAGAAGGGACAGGGTCCAAACAATCAGTAAAAATCCCACTCTTCTTTAACCACATGAATATAGAACCAGAATTTAAGTAGCCTACTACTTAACAGTGGTATAGTAGTATAAGAAGCCTACTTACACTTTTAATAAATTGTTAAATTTTTCATCACTGTAAGAAAGAGAAAGATGTTCTCCCATCCCTTTCCTGTGTTAAACCAAACTAATTACTGGAAGAAGGAGGCTGCTAACATTATTATTAATATGATGCAGAGACAGTTACAAAGTAAAACAGATACAGAAAACCTTTCAATATCCATATTTAAAATTTAGAAACAGCTAATAGACTGGATAAGTATTTAAAGTAGTTTAAAGATATATATGTAGGCAAAAAAAAAAAAACGTTTAAGAAAATAAAAGGAAAGGACTCAAGGGGAGGAAGGAAATAATATAAATTTTTTTTTTTCCATTCTGTCAACTAAAAGGCAGGAGAATACAGGGTCTACTTGTTAACATTCCAAAGCAGGGTGGGGTGCATGGAGGCGAGGGCTGTCACTAGTTGGGGGCCTCTCACTAGTCTGAGGCCTCTCTTTAATATCTCACAATACCGTAACCACCCCACCTCTGCTGAGAGGAAGTTTGGGGAATGTACATTATTGTACAAAAAGATTATAGAGCAAGAAGTTATTTGTACTGCTCAGAACAGTTGTATATATTTACATAAATGAATGAGAATAGATGTCCTTCCTTATAAACCATCTAAGTGGATGAGAGAAACTGTGAGCTTTAAAAGTTCTGAAGTACAAGCTGAAGACTGATGCAGTGTCCACTTATAAAGAACTATCTGATAAGCTGGTGCTAAGACTACAGAGAAAATATACAGTGTGGGTTTCACGGGACAGGCAAGAAGACCAGGACAAGACATCTGGGACCAGTCAGTCAAACCTCTGGCGAAAATTGTCCCAGGTGGAAAGATTCATCTTGAAATTGTTCTAGAGTTCTTCACGTCCACTGTGATGGTTAATTTTATGAGTCAACTAGACTGGGTCATAGGGTACTCAGAGATGTGTGTGTGTGTGTGTGTGCGCGCGTGCATGCTCAATTGTGTCCAACTCTTTGTGACCCTATGGACTATAGCCCACCAGGCATCTCTGTCCATGGGGTTCTCTAGGTAAGAATACTGGAGTGGGTAGCCATTCCCTTCTCCAGGGAATCTTCCCAACCCAGGGATCAAAGATGGGTCTCCTACACTGTAGGCAGATTCTTTACCATCTGAGCCACCAGGGAAGCCCACTCAGATATATGGTCAAACAGTATGCTGGGTGTTTCTGTGAGGGTTCTGGTAACACTTCCCTGGTGGTCCATTGGTTAACAGCTCACCTTCCAATGCAAGTATGTGGGATCCCACGTGCCTCTCGGCCAAAAAACCAGAACATAAGAGCAGAAGCAATATTATAACAAATTCAATAAAGACCAAAACATGGTTCATATATGTTAAAATCTTTAAAAAAATAAATTGGTAGCCTGAGTAAAGTGGAATGTCCTCCCTAATGTGGGATGGGCCCCAGTCAGTTGGTCGAAGGCTTGAATACAACAAAAGGGTGAGCCTCCCCACAAGTAAAGAGGATTCCCAGGTGGCGCTAGCAGTAACCAATGCAGGAGATGAAAGAGACGCAGGTTCGATCTCTAGGTCGGGAAGATCCCCTGAAGGAGGAGGGCATTTTGAAACCCACTCCAGTATTCATGCCTGGAGAATCCTATGGACAGAGGAGCCTGGTGCGCTACAGTCCACCGGGTCATAGAGAGACAGACATGACTGAAGCTACTTAGCATGCACCCCTAAGTAAGATTAAATTTCTCCTGCCTTGAAACTAAGACATTTGCTCTCTCTTGCCTTCAAAGTCAGAAAAACTGAAACACTTCCTCTTCCTAGGTCTCCAGCCTGCCAATCTTCAGACTGAAACTACCCTGCAGGCTCTCCTCGGTCTCCAGCTTGCTTATTTACCCTGCCGATCCCGGGACTGGCCAGCCTCCATAGTCATGTGAACCAATTCCTTGGGCTGCCTTCTCTTGTTATGTACATGATGTACATGTACAGATGCACACCATCCCCCCAGTTTCTGTTTCTCTGGAGAACCCTATAACCCTAGACACTAATACACCCCACTCTTTCCCCGTAGCCTGTCCTTTCATTTGGCTGCTACAAAATGACCAAGGTCTGCTGTCTTCCTCTTATCTGTCTCCCATCCAACCTCCTGGTCAAATGAGCAGAAAGTGGGACGGGGGTGGGGGGGGGGGAGGAGGGGCCCAATAAAGCCCCTGAAAGAAGCCCCAGGCCCTAGTCTTTTTTTCCCACTTTCACTTCTATCCAGGACCTACACCACAGTAAACCGAACAGCTCAGGAACAACGTTGGAAAACCTTGTGAAACTCAATACACATGCAAATATATTTCTTTGACAAGAAAGTGCTCCTTATCAAAAAATAAAAATCTCTTTCTACTGAGAAATCATGTCTTTCTCTTATACTATTTAAATTCATCTTAAAAGAAAAATCATTCATGTTATTCAATAAAAATTTTCTATAATGGGCCTTGTAAGAGTTCATGTTTTAGACATACATACTCTGCATCCTAGTTTCACTTCTTACTATAACTGTAGGGTGCTCTTTGAGCAAATACTCTATTTATGTTATAGTTTACTTTTAATTCAAAGGGCTCTCAAGATTTCAGAGACTAAAAATTAAAGGCCAACAGGAGGATTATAATTGGTTTTTAACAGTTCCCTCTCCTCACAGACACAAGTGACCTTTCTTATCAAGCTCAAAATTCTAGACCTTAGCAAAAGATCAAAGTGATGAATTTCCTATTTTAAATGTCAAATTCAGAATATGTCCTACAGCTTTAGCGACCCAGGAGAGAAAGAATTTAGAATACCTGAAATTCTTTCAATTGACTCTTGGATCGACCACGTGTAAAAATTACTTTGCCTTAATTACTTCAATGGCTTAAAGTGGATTATGTCATAGCCTCCTCAGTAAGGAAAACTAATGAGAATCTTTTTAAAAGGCAGAGTTCCATTTCCATGGTCGTGTGGGAGGACCATGCTCCTCATTCTATTGAGATGGATCTGCAAAGGTGCAAAGTATGAATAAATGGCCTCTCTGTGTGAACGGCTTAAACAAATCACATGAGTTAATGAAAGGTAAAAGTCTAGGAAAACTTTAAATTTCATTTGATCAAGAAAAAATTACACACAAGTGGTTAACATCATAAAATGAGGAGGTAAACTGTCACACAGCAGGTAGGCTGTCTTATGTACATGGATGGTAGACTGAAGAACCACAAAAAAGGCAAAATTTGACTCGAGATGTCCTGGGGTGTATTGTGCTTATTTCAGGCTCCTAGGCATCATCAAGTCACCTTTGGCTCAGAAAAAGCAAATTTTTGTCCGCATATGTGATTTCCTGTTGCAAGAATTTAAACATAATTTCTTCTTATGGAATGTAACTCAGTCAGCATTATTAAAGGTTTAAATATGACGTTAAGGAGTTAAAAATAATTATACTTTTAGTTTAATTACTAGTTTACAACAACAAGAGCTGTAAGGTTTTTATTTAGTTCAGTATTTTTATTTTTTTAAATAACTGAACAAACTGTAGCTTTTCAAATTCGTGAGAGAAAAACATGAAAACATTCTGGAGAAGCTCAAAATTCCTTGATGTTCTGGTTAAAGGGTAAAAGATAATCCTAATGACATAGACGGCAAGTTTAAAACTGAAGTATCAAAAAAAAATTTATGTCTAGCTCCTCAGCTTGGAACATCCACATGAAACCAGAATATCTATAAGAAGAATACTGTAGGGCACAGGATGTCTTTGACAGGTAATTAAGACCCTAAATATATTACAAGAGATGGGCTTCCCTAGTGGTTCAGTGGTAAAAAAAAAAAAAATCCACCTGCAATGCAGGAGATGCTGGTTTGACCCTTGGGTTGGGAAGATCCCCTGGAGAAGGAAATGGCAACATGCTCTAGCATTCTTGCCTGGGAAATCCCATGAACAGAGGAGCCTAGAGGGCTACAGTCCATGGGGTTGCAAAGAGTCAGACACAACTTAGCAGCTAAGCAACAACAATATATTACAGAAGGGAATGATACACTGGCCTTCAGAAAATTCTCTGAAACACCTGCTGATATCTTTCAAACATTTTACCCCTGTCTAAGGATGCATTCTAAGCCAGTATTTTTCAAAAAGGATACCAATAACATAAACTTCAGTTTCTCTGACAAGGACTACCATTTGATGTAGCGTGGTCTTCCTGGATGTACTTACCGGATAGGATTGGGGGGAGGAGGGGGAGGAGGCGGCGGTGGAGGAGGTGGTGGTGGAGGTACTGAATTCTCAGACTGGTTCACCCGTTTCTGGAGTTCATCAACTGCACAGAGAGCAAGCATTCAGAAAAAATGAAATACGCAACTTAGCATGTACATGTAAAGGAAAAAAGCCTCTTTCAAAATCACATCCTTTTACTAGGGCAAAGTTAGAAATTCCAGTATGAAGCTGAAGAACCTTATAAACTTTTTATTGTCAAGTGAGAGAGACCTTATATACATTACCAAAAAATCACCATCTTTTTGCTATATGTACAAACTATGGGAAAAAAAAATCAAGACAATGGCTGGATGGGTGGGAAGTAAGGATTGAGTAGGCTGAAGAAATATTTGTTAAGAATGGAATATGCCACCCAAACACTAAGAAATTGTTAATATTTGACTTTTAAAGTGTATAGACCAAAAATTGAATTAATTTTAAAGATGACATTTCGTAATGAATTTTAATAGCATACTTTCCTCCTCCACTTAATCTCCTTCAAAGCTGCAAATCCTAGAGTTCATCATTTTAACCAGACTCAAGACTCTCAAATGTCTAACTCAGAAACTTTTTGTTCTTTTGAAGAATATTCTGGAAATACAATACATTCATTCAATTCATTCAAGCCATTAACACAACAAGTACTTACTAAGCTCCAGCAATGTGAAAAGAACCTGTGCTTGGTGCTGTTTAAGACATAGTTCCTGACTGCCATAAAACTCAATTTAAATTTATAACACAGATGTGAATGCCTCTAATTGAGCTCTCATGGGCTACAGGTACTGTTCTCAGGAAAAGCTCTCCCTCTACGCAGTCATTCTACTCTCCATGACTGACTGTACCCCAATGATCTGCCCATTTGTTTTTATTGCCAGCACTTAAATAAGCAGGGTAGGCCAGGTCCTGCAACACCCAGTATTCTCTGGTTACTGCATACACAGGTGTCTATTTCTCTAAAGGGAATCTGAGATCCTCGTGGACAAAAAAGCATGCTTTCTTTCCTTCCGTATTTCTTTTGGCATCCCAGGGTACTGGGTATGGCTGAGTATATACATAGCAGACAAAAAGAATGAACTACTTCTTAATTTTAGATAAATTTAAAAAAATAAATTGTAGTTCATATTCATTGTGGATTAGAAAGCATTGAATATATTTTAAAGGAAAAAAAAAGCCTACTTGATTCTTCTGTACAGATTTCAAAATTCTAGTATAAAATTAACCAAAAATATCTGAAGTGAATATTGAAGCTGTTATAAAGGGAACAATCTGACTCCTTAAATTACTTACTTTCCAACAGAAACTTATTATTTATCCCTGTGTAGTAATCTAACTCACATATTCCCATTAAACCTTCTAGAACTGAATGAATACATCATTTAAGTATCCCCTGGTGTTTTAAAGGTTTTTCCATTTAATATATATATATATTGTTGCCCATTTTATTTGATAGGGTGTGATATTGAAAGCATTATTTCATGTGTATAATTAGACATTGAAGATGAAGGTAGTATGAACCTGAAAAGTTACTTTTTAAAAATACACCCAAAAAAGAACAAAATAAGTACTTAATGAACACTCATCGCTGGAGCCCTGAGAAATGCTGAAGTTTTGGTCTTCCCACATAAATTGTATCTCTGTCTCTTAATTCTTTATGTGATGCTCATAAAAGCTCTGAGTCCAAAAAGTAAGTCCAAATATTTGTGAATCATCTGATCACAGTGATCGTTCTACTGAACTGCAACAGTCAGAAATGAGGGAATTTAAAAGACAGCTTGGAATTTTTCTTAAGAATTCAGAGCATTCAGTAAATGTACTAGCGATGAAAGATTCACATATTAATACTAAGACATAATAGCCTACTCAATATTTTTACCGGAATGCTTTAAATTTCTAGCTTTCTCCTCAGAATTCTGATATTTCAATTCCAGTTCTTTTTTATCTTCTTCGAGAAGCTCCAGTTGCTGTTTGAGACTGTGTATCTCTTTGTGGAGAGTTTCATTCTGTAGTTGCTCTTCTAGTTCTTTGACCTATAAATTATAAATAGACTTTTATACAGTGATAACAGCTTTTCTTTTGTCAAGGAAAACAAGGAGAAAAACAAATATTTCTCTTTTACTTTGCATTTCAGAGCAAAGAGATTCCAATTTATCTTAAAAAAAATCACACAAATCCTGGGATACACATAATACTGGGCCTTCCCTGGTGGCTCGTTGGTAAAGAATCTGCCTGCAATGTAGGAGACTGCCTACAATACAGGAGGCACAGGTTCGATCCTTGGGTCAGGAAGATTCCCTGGAAAAGGAAATGGCAATCCAATCTAGAATTCTTGCCTGGGAAATTCCATAGACAGAGGAACCTGGCAGGCTGCAGTCCATGGAGTCCCAAGAGTTGGACACAACTTAGCCAGTAAACCATCACCACTACCCCTACAGATAATACTTATATTATCAGTAATGTGATTCATATAAACTTATTGGAGACTTCTATCCCAGAAAATTTAGTTTTTAAGATTCATATAGGTAAAAAATTCATTTAAAACAGATGAACACTTCTATGCCTATTTTCAAAAGAAACTCAGGTAATATTAAAGAGAGCCCTGGTGGGACAATTTGGTAACAAATAACAAAAACCATGAAAAAAAAAATAAGGAAGGAAAGCCCCTGTGATTCAGTAATATACTTCTGGAACTTGTTTTAGAGAAGTAGACAAGTGTTCAAATACGTTCCTTAGAGCATTCTCTGCAACAAGGAAATTTTGGAAATGAGCTACATGTCCACCAATATTATTGATTTAATAAATTATAGTGTTCATTAAGTGGAATATCAATACTATGCAAAAATTTTAAATTACATACCTCACTATATACTGACATAGGAAGATATTACCAATGGAAAAAAATCAGGTTATAGAACAATATGCTTGCAATGATCCCATTTAAACTATATTCATAAAACTATATATTTACATAAAGTTTGGATAAGCATCAAAATATGGAACTTTTAATTCCATAGTTTTAATTCTTTAATTCAAACTTTTAATTCTTAGTTTTCTGCTTTAGCTTTTTCTGTATTTTTAAGATTTCCTTATTATAGTAATAAAAACAACACAGTTGTTTTGCTGAATTTGCAAGGGAACTTATAGACAGATAAGAAGTATTCTCAACCACAAACCTGAAAGATTATCCAGAATAACAGTACAGTGAAATAGGCTTAGAAGTATTGATTGCTCTAATTTCATTTATAACTTTAATATATTCCTTAGTACCTTACCCCAACAAAAGGTATACACCGAATAACTTAGTCCCATCCTCAACATAATTTACTAGGTTCTCGGCACATGTTATTTAACGAGGTAACTACATGTAGAAGAGGGCTTCCTGGGTGGCTCAGCAGTAAAGAATCCACCTGCAATGCAGGAGGCTTGGGTTCAATCTCTGGGTCAGGAAGATCCTCTGGAGAAGGAAATGGCAACCCAAACCCACTCCAGTATCCCTGCCTGGGAAATCCCATGGACAAAGGAGCCTGGTGTGCTACAGTTCATGGGATTACAAACAGTCAGACACGACTTAGCAACTAGAACAGGTAGTAGAGCTTTCTTCGAACTAGAAAATTCTAGTAGTAAGCTAAATAAAAATAAACTTCCTTTCATTCTCTTTATTTGAAAAGGTTAATTCCTGCCTATGAGGACAGAAAAAAGAAATGTCCCTTCCATCCTATCCCCCAGGGCACTTTCCCAGGGCCACGCACTATTACCATGTATTCATTTAGAGCTTCCCTACATATATACCAACATTTCTTATTAAAGAAAAAAAAAATATCTCTACCTCACAACCAACTTGGTAAACACTCCAGGAGCATCCAAGGATTAAACGTCAACGGTGTTGCTTAAAGAGACTTCCACAGGTGCTAACAAATGGCAGTTAACAGCCTTTCCCTCACCAACTAGGGACACTGTAAGGAGCATGAATATTGATGCAATTTTTCTTAAGTGGTTTCTTTAATTTCAAAGGCTTTGTTCCACCTGTTTGCTTCTCCTTCTCTCCGCCTCTCCTTTTCACCCACCACGATGACTATCCTTTCTGCTGAGCACACAGAGGTAGGCAGTGTCAGCTGGAGTAACTCTACTCAAACAAATTGAAATAACCACTTAGGAAGCCTTTAAACATATACATTTGTGCAAGTTTACAAAATCAGAAATTTTCTCTAAGCAATTACTACTAACACGGACTTTTCCTCCCTCTTTGAAAACCTATGCCCTCCAACAAGCTCTTTGAGACCAATCACAATACACTCTCCTAGTGTACGCACTCTCCAAAAACACAATTGACTCATGGATCTCCAAACTGCATTATTCAAGCTCCTTTTGAGTTGTCTCTCTCTGCCTCACTTTTTCCGATCCTTTGGATGGTTTAAAAATCACTATAAACCCTACTGAGCTTCCCTGGTGGCTCAGATGGTAAAGCGTCTGCCTGCAATGCGGGAGACCCAGGTTCGATCCCTGGGTTGGAAATATCTCCTGGAGAAGGAAATGGCAACCCACTCTAGTACTCTTGCCTGGGGAATCCCACAGACAGAGGAGCCTGGTAGGCTACAGTCCATGGGGTTGGAAAGAGTCGGACACGACTGAGCAACTTCACTTTCACTTTTCTTTTCATAAACCCTACTAGTGGCTCAGTGGTAAAGAGTACGTCTGCCAACGCAGGAGATGTGGGTTTGATCCCTGGGTCAGAAGATCCCCTAGAGAAGGAAATGGCAACCCATTCCAGTATTCTTGCCTGGGAAATCCCATCCCATGGACAGAAGGAACCTGGTGGTCTACAGTCCACGAGTTCACAAAGGAGTCAGCATGACTTAGCAACAACAACAGAGCGGCCTATAACAGTGCACTATAAATTTTTTTTAACAGTGCACTATAAATTTTAGATGGGTACTATAAGTTCATTTGGTAGTTTTTTTCCTAAAAGGTGAAAACACTGGAAAGACTTAGTAACACAAGCAAAATAAGGAACTATGAGCTTCTGGACCAATTCCTCTCAGTTTAAGGATGTGTGTGCATTAAAAACCCAGGAGAAATCCTGTTACCTTTTGTTGATGTTGAATTCTCTCTTCTTCAAGGAGCTGGATGAGTTTTGCATTTTCATCTAACGCGTTCAAAAGCTGCCGGTCAGGAGCAGAGCTCTGTAGTAGAAGGTGGCTTTGTCTCTTTAGCTTGTTCTGTTCGATAAACATCTACAAAAGTTAATTACAAAAATGTACGTACCAATCATGCTCACAAGCCTCCTCAATGGAAACTTGAACAAAAGGTGAAGTTTTCATTAAAAAGGTAAATGCAATTTCTAAATGGTAGTATGATGATTTTAGAATGAGTACTATGATATGTTTTCATTCATAAATTTGATATAATCTTTAGAACCTTGACCTTAGTCTCAGCACAGTATATAGACAATAGTTTAGTCTTATACAGCTGCTGCTGCTGCTGCTAAGTTGCTTCAGTCGTGTCCGACTCTGTGCGACCCCAGAGACTGCAGCCCACCAGGCTCCCCCGTCCCTGGGATTCTCCAGGCAAGAACACTGGAGTGGGTTGCCGTTTCCTTCTCCAATGCATGAAAGTGAAAAGTGAAAGTGAAGTCACTCAGCCGTGTCCGACTCTTCGTGACCCCATGGACTGCAGCCCACCGGGCTCCTCCGTCCATGGGAGTTTCCAGGCAAGAGGACTGGAGTGGGGTGCCATTGCCTTCTCCGGTCCTATACTACAGTTTTTAAAATTTTATTATTGCTTTAAAATATATTAACACTAGCAGTAGCAGCTAATATATATCAAGAACTTATGCCAGGTATTCTACTAAATATGTTCTACACGTTATTTGAATCCTTTACATCCATCCCTGTGAGATGAATGCATCTGCTATGAGAAGCTAAAACATATTCAAGACTTTGGGACAGGTGCGGCAGCGATCATTTCACGGGTAGTTTATCATCTAATCCTTAGAACACCACTGTCAAGTGGACACTATTATTATCCCACTTTTACTAATAAGATAACTGAGGCTCTGAGGGGTTAAGCAGCTTTCCCAAAGACACAAGTGAATGGCAAAACCCAGGATTTAAACCCAGATCTGTCTGATTTACAGGCCCATGCTCCTCACCATCTGGCTAATCTCCTTCTCTGTTATTTACTAGACCTAAGATTTTTGTCTTAAACCAATCAGCTTTTCCCCAGTGACAAAAGTAGTTAATAGTAGAAGGGTAAAAAGGAGAAGGAAAAAGGTATGTTAATTAAACTGAGCATTTTATTAAACAATTTACATATACTCTTAACCTCCACAACTTTTCATGGTTGAAAGCAACATTATTTCCTATTCACCTATCACTTTTTCCTTAATATGCTACACAAGTCAGCCAGTGGGCGAGTCTGAACACAAAATTACAAATTCTGAAATCAGGTCCATTTTATAGTAGTGCAACCTGATGCAAGTGAAATTTACATTCTTCTCCCATCTGATGCCTGTGTAAGAACCGGAAGAGAGGATGAGTAAGTGTTCATGAGTGCACAAGTGTTGGGCTGGAGAGAAGTGAGACTGGAGGCATCCATGCACTAGGGAAGCATAATCAACATTCCATCATAGTATCTTAAATTTGAGACCAATGGTCTAACTGAAGTTATTTATTTCAGGTTACTACTGAATAATAATATTATAGTAATTTATTTTTTATACATTTTCCCCTCTTAAAACTTAACTGGTTAGAGTCCCGTGTTGGTATCTTTGAAAATATCTCACATGAAAGGCCAGCAAATGCAACTGAAACAACTGAGATTCTCTGGCTCCCCAGCAAGTGAAGCCTTTCACCAAGAGTGGTCCGAGTCCAGGAGCGGACAGAGAGGAAGCAGCAGCGGGGCTGACCAGGGCAGAGGCGAAGAGCCCAGCAGTCAGACAATGCAGGGCACAAGGACCACCGATGCCAGGGGTGGCTTTACGACTCTCCCTGCACTGCCTCTCTGTACTCTGGTTCTCCCTTGCGAAAAGTACAGCTCTCAGGAAAACCTGCGTAACTCACATGATTATAAATTGTTTCAACTGTTATTTTAAAGAGAAAAGAATAAAGACTGTGTCTTAGGGATGTTAATAACATGAATTTCTTTTGCAAAGTCCTGTAACAATCCCTAAATTGCAAAATAAGATGAAAAGAACATACAGAAAAGAAGTTCAGTAACAATGGCAACTTGAAAAATATTAGTCATTAGACCACCTTTTCTAGACTTTAAGGTACTAAAATAAAACACTACATAATGCCTTTTCTAAAGATGTATTTAAAGAAAATTCAGTTACCGAACACTAATGAATTTGGCTTTTAGCCATGGAAAGAACTTGTTGGAGAGAGTTATTAAGTGGGTCCCTTATCAGACAAATAACAACACTGGTATCAGAATTTCAGAGAAATTTTCCTACATCTCTTCAAAGAATGAGAAGACAATGCAGTGTCATTAATATATAATTCATTCTTTCAAAAATAAAATTAAAATATTATCTCAGTTGTCTGAAAACAAAACTTATCATGTAACATTCCCTCAATATATTAGGACTACATGTTGAAAAAGTATCCACATCTTTAAACAAAGGAAAGAAAAACTACACTAAATAGCAAAAAATATACATTCAAAAAGTACAGGAAAGGTTTCAAGAGTTGAAATTATGTTGAAGAAATACAAACACTTAACATAGGTATGAGGACAATTGGTTGTTTCCTCCTTGTAAGCGATCATATGTCTGCTTTTGTAATTGAACAAGTGTAGAAGTAAGGAAGAAACATTCCATTTTTAATACACACATTTAAGAATTGTTTGCATGTTTACAGGGTATATATCTTCCTTTAAATTAACTTCAAAAAATGATTTCTATGGCTCTACACTATATACTCCAACAGGGCAAGAGTCATATTTGCTTTCTTCACCATTATATTCCCACTACCCACACAGTGTCTGGCTTAAAAGTTATTTGCTGAATGCACTAAGAACAAAATGCAAAAGTGGTATTTTTCTGGTTAAGTCAAGTCAGATACCTTTTAACAGTAGTTGTCTGTTGAAAACCTGAGAATCTATAAACCAGGTAAAAGTGAAGATATACCAGTTCTAATCCAGTTTTGTCTTTTCTTCTCACTATTGTGTAGATCAAGCCTTAGATACTGCAAAATCATCGAGCACTGTTGCAAATACTTATGCTACCAGCAGTGTGGAGTAGGAAATGGCAACCCCCTCCAGTATTCTTGCCTGGAGAATCTCACGGACAGAGGAGCCTGGCAGGCTACAGTCCATGGGGTCACAAAGAGTTGGACACGAATGAGTGAGCGAGCACGTGCGCACACACACCCCAGCAGTGTAAGTGCCGCTGCTCTTGCTTTCCCTCCTCAAACTTCTCTCTCCTCATTCTGGATTAACCTGTCAGCGCTGTTTGCACCCGTCACTACGGGTTGCACGGCAGAATGAATGATTCATTTTTATATTCTTAAAGGAATCTTATGTCTTCCATTTATCCTCTCTGTTACCGCATAGCCTTCAAGTTTTCCTCTGAGCTGCTTTGTATTCTAACATCCTTCTGCAAACAAGAAATGGAAACTGAAAATGTCTCTCAAAATTCAGACCCTTGCAAGCAGGCCAAAATCAGGCAACATTTTCAGTTTTGCAGTGGAGGCACTTTCACATTATCTCTGCTTTCCCTCCCCTCAACCATTTCCTTAGCTCCATTATTTATACGCTGCAGCTTTTTCCAAAGGGCTCTAACACACTTCTTTTTTCCTCCTTCCAAGAAATAAGAGAATAAATATTTACTCATCTTTCATTAAACTCTCGGAATAAACTGAATCATAATATTTCAAATCAGATCTTCTTAGACTAAACTTTTATAGGGTTCATTGCTACCAAAGTTACCTTCAAGGATGGAAACACTCCTGCAGAAAACCATCATCTGATCTTCAAATGTCATTCCCATAACCCTGCACTTTGTCTTCCTTCTATACCTTGGCTACGTCCACCTAAGAATGCTTACATTTCCTTAGCTACCTTCCTTGAACCCACCGTATGGACACAGATTCAAAATATTTATACATGATGCAGAAGATCTCATGAAGATCATATCATAAGCTGTTAACACATCATAACACATCATAGGCTGTTACAGCTCAGCCAACTGGTGCCTCATCATTTCCCTGGAAACCAGTCGCAGAGCCGTGGAATACCCAACCACCACGTGTCAACAAAGTTAACCCAGAACATGAGAAACTCAAAGCTTGTCTCTAACGTGAGAGGAAAGGCTCAGATAATGGATGTATAACATGTGTAACTATGTTCCTCAGCAAGCGGCAGAATCAAGGCACATAATCAGCACACTGAACAGTCACTGAAGACCATGATGTTGTTCTTTCAGATGGTATACTGAGATGTAACCTAGTTCCTTAAGGCTTTTGGAAATATACAAAAGCCCTGTACTCAAACTAGACTTTCCATTACAAGTTATGGGATGGGTATTCCTAAATACAATTTATTTTCCCAGTGTAGCATTTTCTCGTTCATAAAATTCTTATCAAGACTCATGCCATTTGATTTTACAATCTGCTTGGTTAGGTTGGTATTATCACCCATTTTACAGATGGTGAAAGTGAAGCCAAAAGAGGTTAAGGGCTGCTAGTAACAAACAACTACTACCTGAATGACATGGTAAAATGTAAACCCAGATTTTCTGACACCAAGTTCAGCAAACCTAATACTATTCCATAGCTCCCTAGATCAGATGATGTTCATTCAGAGTGACAAGTGTTTGTTCAACCTCAAAAAATATTCTCATATGTCATCTGCAAAGCTCTTTAAAATATAAAACTAAAAAACGAGGTCTCTGCAAGACATTTACCTCTTGTGCAAATGACTCCGCTTTCTTTCGAAGGTCCTTCTCCAGCTCCAAGTTCACCTGCATTTCCTCATACTCTTCTACTGCTAGCATGGACACTTAAGAAGGAAAGGAAAAGAAAATGGACAATATGCCACACAGATTATCAGACAAATGGATGAAACAACAGCATGGGAAAGATTCCTTATTCAGGCATACAAACACCCACATCCACTGCTGGCTGGAATATAAATTAGATAACACCTTTTCAGAGAGCAATATGGCAATGTGAATCAAAAATCTAAAACTATTCATACCCTTTGACCTAACAATTCCACTTTAAGAAATGTATTTATTCTCCTAAAAGAATGAATCATGAACCTACCCAGATCTAACTGTAAAGGTGCTCTCTGCATCATTGCTGAAAATAATGAAACGATTTAGATGACCTAACACCGAGGAATCAGTAAGTAAAGAAGGGTACAATAAATATTCTGCCAACAGGATTATGTTGTACTGAGTGAGTTGCAGTGAGGTGGATGAACCTAGGGCCTTTAATACAGAGTGAAGTAAGGGAAAACCAAATATTGTGCATTGATGCATAGATAACAGAATCCAAAAAACCAGTACTGATGAACGTATTTTCAGGGGAGGAATGGAGATGCAGACAAAGAGAACAGATGACTGGACACAGCGGGGGAAGGAGAGGGTTGGATGAATTGAGAAGGTGGCATTGACATATACACACCACCATGTGTAAAACAGGTAACTGGTGGGAAGTCGCTGGATAGCACAAGGAGGCCAGCCTGGTGCTCTGTGATGACCCAAAGGGGTGGGATGAGAGTGGAAAGGGAAGCTCAAGAGGGAAAGGCTTGATTGATTGATTTGCACTGTTGTACACTGTTGTGTGGTGGAAACCAACATAACAACACAAAAAATTATATTGTAGAGGCATATTTCCTAAATGGGAAAGATCTTCATGATGTATCTTTAAAATGAGCTCATTTCTGCTTCTTAAAATCCACCTATAAAACACATCAATAAAAGTTTCACAGAGAAGGAAATATGTGAAAAGCCAATAAACGTCTTCATCAGTAACCAAGGAGATGGAAAGTAAAACCATAGCTTGTTATACTCACCACAGAGGTGACTGCCAAAAATCTAAAAGTATAGCTATATCAAGTTTGGAGAGGGCACAGAACAATGAAAACAAACACACTGTTAACAGGTGTATAAACTTACAGATCTACTTTAAAAGTAATCTGGCATTATGTAGTGAAATTGAAGTTCAAATACTACATCTGGTGTGTATGTTCGTGAAACTCTTAGATATGTACACCAGAAGACGTGTAAGAATTCTCATAACAGGATGACTCAGAATAGAAAAAAACTGGAAAAAACCCAAACATCCACCAACTGGATACTGGGTAAATTTTGGTATAGACATCAAATGAAATATTATATAGCAGTGAAAATAAACATACCACAGTAAAACCCTTTAATGTGGATGAACCTCACAAATGCAAAAAGTTGCAGAAGGACATAGGCAAAATGACAGCATATATATTGAGTTCATGCAAAATTAAATAATATGCTGTTCAGAGATACATACATATCTGAAGAACTACAAATAAAAACTATGATAAAAATTCAATGAAGAAATACAAGCAGAGATTGATGTTCAAGGGCTTGTAAAGTACCAATGGATAATAAGACTATCTCTTTTGTTGGTATTTTCTTTATACTCCATATACATTATAAACATATTTAACAAACAATTTAACCTGTATATATAGACTTTTTGATTGAAATATAGCTGATGCACAAAATCATGTTACAGGTATACAGTATAGTGATTCACAATTTTTAAAGGTTATGTTCCATTTATAGTTATAAAATACCAGCTATGCTCCCTGTGTTGTACAATATATCCTTGTAACTTATCTTATACATAATAGTTTGTATCTCTTAGTCCCCTACCTGTAAACTGTCCCTCCTCCTCTTTCCTCTCCTGGAAAAATAAACACTAAGATGTTAACAGTGCTCATATCTGGACTATAAAAGTTGAGATTTTTTTGTCCTTTTCCAACATGCATTTATACTTCCCACCAAAAAAAGTATGTTAAATAGTGAACAAAAAGAAAGAAAAATGTATGTGTGTGTGTGTGTGTGTGTATTAGTTGTTTCAAAGTGTTATCCATGTTTATAAAGAAAAGAAACAGCCTTAGATCTGTAGAAGCCCAGAGTCAGAGCTTTGAATTAAAGAATCCCTATGGGCAGAAACCTTCAAAGGGAATATCCTGTCAAATAGGAGCAACATGAATTCTTTCCTACTTTTTGACGTTTTGTTAAATAATGATATAGATGGGACAGAGGGAGCGATGGCGTCACCACCAACTAGGTACCACATGGGTGGATAGTACATTGATCTTTCCATCAGATTCTGGCCAGCACTCTCAACTCTGGACTGAGTCAGAGCAATAAAAAGCTTTAAAAAGGCTCTCTTAATGGCTGCTTTCACAAGCTGTTCCTCCAGGGCACTTCAGTCTTAACTGACTAAGGACTGGTTTGCTGTGTAATGACATAGAATTTCAAACTTTGTACTCGGTCAATCTACCGCCTCCTCAGAGGAAAGACTAACAGTCTAGCTCAAGCGAAGCAATGTAAGTGGTGGTTTGTGATGTGAATTATAGGTACCTCAGAGCTAAATGATCCTCAAACCTATTTTTCAAAAGAAACTCTGCAAAGAAAACAAGATTATGACTAGCTGAAGTCCTGGGCAGGATAACTGACTTACTTTCCTATGACCAGAACACTATGATAAAAAGTGAATTTTCACATGTTCTGGTCCTCTTAGATTCTGAAAGAAATTGGGTTGGTCCTAGTCATGTATTTATTTACATAATCTCGCTCTCTCTTCCTAGACAGGGGGCTCCGTGAAGGCAAGGACCATCATACTAACCTCTGCAGAACCCTGTTTCTAGCATAGTGTATCACGACTGAAAATTCTTCTGCACCATTTCTATCTTCTTAAATGCACAAAGACCAAAGGAAATGTTACAACCTAGTGCATCTCCCACACTTAGCTACAAGTTCATTTATAAAAAGAAAAAAAAGAAAAAAAAAAGAATCTCAATTCGTGAATGACACAAAGATGGAGAACCACCACCCCTGCCAACAGGGAAGGTCCTGGGTCTGCAAGGTTTCAAGTTGTAGTTTCTGCACTAGGAAAGACAGTGGCTGAGGGGAAAAAGCAGAACAAAAAGCACAGTAAGAGGCCCCGCTCCCCTTGAGAATTACATTTGCACTTTGCCATAACTCTTTTGCCCCAAGCCAGAGGACATAAACGGCATCATGAGATTAGATGCAATGCTTTATGACAAGGATGATAAAATCAAATTACATGGAATTTTCTCTAGAAGAAAGTTCCTTCTCACCATGAGACCAGGTCTGCTTCTCCTGAGGAAGAGGTAAATTTTTGTGATTCACAGAAAAGATCATGAAATCCCTCATGGCTCTGGCTCCCAGAGAGCTCACAGCCAGACTTCGGGCACACAGGCAGGAACTGTGCAAGGACTTGGAGCAATGAAGCACTCTGCATCCGAACACATACCCTCACCTTCCCTCTGTCCCATTTTCCATATCTTCCTGTTTCAAAATTTTTTGTTGCAAGATATTTGTTTTGCAATATTGTGCTGGGCTTTGCCACACGCCACACGTACGTCCCCTCCCTCCTGAAACTCCCCCCACCTCCCATCCCACCCACTGCTCTAGGTGGTCAGAGAACACAGGGCTGACACATGGCAAATTCCCACTGACTATATTTGATAGATGGTAATGGACATGTTTCCATGCCACTCTCTCATATGGCGCCAGTGGTCAAGAACCTGCCTGTTCACGCAGGAGACATAAGAGATGCAGGTTCCATCTCCCCTGGAGAAGGAAATGGCAACCCACCCCAGTATTCTTGCCTGGGGAATCCCATGGACAGAGGAGCCTGGAGGGCTATGGCCAAGAGGGTCACAAAGAGCTGGACATGAACAAAGTGACTTAGCACACTCCCTTCCACACTGCGTTCTCTATGTCTGCATCTCCACTGCGAATGGATACAGAAATGTTGGTACATATATACAATGGAAAGCTACTCAGCTTTTAAAAAGAATGCATTTGAGTTAGTCCTAATGAGGTGGATGAAACCAGAGCCTATTGTACAGGGTGAAGTAAGTCATAAAGAAAAGACAAATATTGTATGTTAACATATGTGAATGGAATCTAGATAGTATTGATGAAACTATTTCCTTTTCCTCTTAATTTAAACTTTTATCATCTAATGTTGCATGTATTTATGTAGGTATCCCAATCTCTGCTGGATCAAGGAGAGATTTACTGCATAACCCTACCAGATACATAAACACCAATATGGCCATGGTCCCAGGATACGTGTAGGACAAAAGAGGATTTAGGTCTGAAGCTTCAAACTGAGTGGGTTGTGAATTCCTTAAGGAGAAGAACTTTTAAATTTCCTCAGGCTCTAACTTAGGTGATAAAAGAACAGGAAATGAGAGAGACTCATTGCTAGACGGTAAGAGGACACAATATAGAAAACTTTTGCTACAACACTCTTTAGACACAGGTATAAAATAATACAAAATATATATAAACCAAAGTAAGTTATAGATTTGAAAGAAAAGACTAGAAACACCTACCTCTATTGCATTTTTCTAAGACTTTTCTCTGTTCAAGAACTTCCAAATTTAAAACATCTTTTTCTTGTTTAACTTTATTTACCTAAAAATGTGATATTGTGAGAGGAGAAAACATCCAAAATTATAAAACATGACATGATGACGGGTGATAGTCAAACTGCTGTTCAATTTTCAACATGATGCTACATTAAAGCAATAATTGCTTTCACTGTGTTAGGCTTTTATGAAAGTATTTTTATAGCCTCAAAGTAACTATTTAATTTAGGATATATATCTGGAACTTCTTTACATATTCCAAACAATATTAGCATTGCTCCTTAAATATGGCAATGTTCTGGTCACCCAACGTAAATGATTGACATTTTAAAAGTAAAAATCCAACTAGACTGCACCCAAAAATTACCTGAATCATTTAATCAGTGATACAATATTAAATTTTGGCATTCATTTTACACTTTGATGACATTTGGCTTAGGTAAAACATACATAGTTTTTTTAAAATAAAAAATACTTTGATCTTTGACTTAAATAAAATGCATATGAAAACCTCTCCCCCAAAACTTCTATTTCTGAAATAATTTTTGGCATCACAGGAAAAGAGAATATCATAGTAGAGTTCTTAAAAAAAGAATGTAAAGTTACATATAACAAGTGAATAGATCTCAAGAGCATTATGTTGAATTTAAGAAGCAAGTTTATATAGTTAAAAACATTCAAAATACTAGTCATTGTAGTAGATATGTAAATATAATCACTGAAATCATAAAAACCAAGTTCAGAGTAATGGTTGTTTGGAGAAACAGGGCAGGGAGTCAGGAGAATGCACTCAGGGAGAGATACACATGGGTTTCAATAATATGTTAGTGTTTTATGTACTGAACTGTGTAGCCAGCATATGGATGTTCATTACCTTGTTTTTTATACTTTTCAGATGTCTGAAATAATCATAAAAAAAACTAACTTCTGAAATGGCTTCCAATAATACCTCTAAGTGGGAGGGAAGAGAATCATTAATAAATAATTATAATTGAGAAATGGAATTCATTAAAACATCTTTCTCTCCTACAATAACACTCAAGAAACAAGCTAAGATGATGGTCCTGAAAGGGCCCCTGAATCCATCAGCACTTCCAGAGAGTCTGTGAACTGGTCTCTTTTAGTATAAGGTATATTGTTGCTTTCTGTTTAAATTAGTAACTGGTATACCCTGCTCAATGCTTCCAAAATATCGTTATCCTTCTTCCCACTCAAACTTACTGCCACAATAAATAAATAGTAACTGAGGCTGGGAGATAGATGGGCACTGCTTCCCAACTTTTTTCACATTCTGGTCCTTAATATTATGTTTATGGGAACTGGATGAGGCTGCTCACTGAAGGGACCGACACCCTGGAACACTTGACATCACGGGCAAGATATTAAGGTGCTATAACACATCAGCTGGGAAACCTTGGGCTACAGACTCTGAGAACCATTGACACAAGCTAAATCGAGACTGCAAAGGCAGATTCTTGAAACTGCGTGCAAAGAAGGCTAAGTACATGCTCTTGCTTTTACAGACAATTCAGAAGAAAAAATAAAAAGATTCTCCAAATACCCACTTGAACCCATTCTACCATCTACCATATATGCCTGTGTTGGGAGGTACAGAGGAGGAGAGCCTTTCTCTACTGAGTTAGCCCTCAGCTAGAGAAGCAAAATCATTCTCCACCAGCAGCAAGAGTGTGTCGTTTCAGACACAGACATCATTGTCACAAATCTGCAAACAGCGAAACATGCAGGATAACAGGAAGCACTTCAATGCTATTTTAGTACATTATTTCTTGAGCTACGCAGCGGGCCCATGAATGTTTACGATCTTATTTTCTATACCTTTTTGTAGGTCTGGAATAGTGGGGACAAGAGAAGATTAAAATTGGTACATGGCTCTCCTATCAGAAGTTTTTGATGCAGCCTGTCCCCAAACATCTTAAAACACTAAAGGTCCCGCCTTTCGGGTCTAAGATACATACTTCTTCTGTTACTTCTACAAGTCTGCTCTTGAGATTTTCCAGTTCGATGGCTAATATCTTCTTTTCTTCCTGAACAGATACAATTTGATCTCGAAGTTCTGCATTTTTAAAGAAAAAATAAAGCGTTATTTTTAAAAGAAATCAATCTTGTCAGAAGAATTGAAAATACCAGTCTATGAGCAGTTTACTGTCAAAGGTTTTCAACAATTAGAAGGAAAATGAAGCACCAAAAGACAATGGAAATCTCACTGTTCCCCTCCCCTAACATAGCTATGTTTCTTAAATTTTCTATCAGGTATTCTCACTACGTTAAATGTACTAGATTATGTTTTCTCTGCATTGTATCAAACCTATATTCTAGAAACTGTCTGGCATTTTAGAAGTAGAATTTTTTAAGCTTTTAGCAAAACAAATTAAGGCATTGTACTAATTTCTTTTTTATTTTATAATGGCCATGGGCTCTTGACACAATGCAATACAAACAAACGGGGCAGCTAACAATTTGGAGATTTTGATTTAAAGAAAAAAAATCCTGATGTGCTGCCAATTTATAGCCCTTAAACATTATCTGAACTGACTCAAAATATAACCTATTTGAAAAAGGGTTAATTCTAATAATTTTCTCTCCAGAGTTGTGGGTGTTCTGTTTCTTAATTTATTTCATATTTCATATTATTGAGATTAACTGAAAACTATGTTACTAGAGTGAAAATATTAGGCACTATAAGTGCAAAAGCTTCTGGTGTTGTATTAAAGTTACTTCTACCACTCAAATGTTTAAAAAAAAAAATACATGGACTAGCACAGTACTTAAATTTATACCCAGACCCACATAGTTTTGCCACTTAGCTTTTAAGTGCTTTTAACTTCTTACCCTTCTCCAAGGACAATAAGAAATGCACTATGTGGTTATTTACTAATAAATTAAATCAAACTTTTTATATGAACCCAGATTAATGAAGGGGTTCTCAAGAGGCTTATTTCAAAACCACTTTCTCCACTGCCGGACGAATCTTGAAAAAGAATCAGAGACCATACCCTTCAAGATCTAACAGAAGGGAGAAATAGAAACAAAAGGAAAGCCTTTAAACTTCCTCTCCCTTCCTGCCAACATAAATACAATTTTTTCTTAGGTGAGAGGGTAAGAGGGGCTTCCCAGGCGGCTCAGTGGTTAAGGAATCTCCCTGCCAAGGCAGGAGATGCAGGTTCGATTACAGGGTCAGGAAGATCCCCCGGAGGAGGAAATGGCAACCCACTCTAGTATTCTTCCCTGGGAAATCCCATGGACAGAGGAGCCTGGCAGGCTGTGGTCAGTCCATGGCATCACAAAGAGTTGAATATGACTTAGCAATTGAGCATACACAGGGCAGAGTCAGGTTAAAACGGCTTTCTTTTTCCTTTCTCCTTTATATTTCCAACTGAAGTTTTATCTACCAAATCAACAAATACTATTCTTGACAGGTACAGTAAGTTAAAACGCTCCAATAATTACTGAGTCCCAGACTGTTTTCCTACATCCTAAACTATATGTGTGTGTTTATTTATTAATAAAGTTATTGAGTACTTCACAGATGTATTGTGCAGTTTTGCCTTATAGAACTATTTGGGGACCGACACAGTTGCTTAATACTACATTTTGCTTAAGCTCATTGCCTGAATCTTAGGAGAAGTTCTTGGAGGGCAGAGACAAAGCAATTTCGGGAGCTATCTTCTCCAAAGATTTCAAGAGAGAAATCAGACTAATAGAAGGTGTCAGCTAAATAAATTTTTATTCACTCTTTCATTTAACAAAAATATCTTAATACACAGTCCTATCCTTAAGACATGTAGAGGTTAACTGACTGTTCCTGTCAAGATGGTGCTTTCAAAAGTACCTAATCCCAAACAAGAAAGTAACTCATAAAGCTACAGTCATCATGATTCTCAACCAGACTACCCTCTGGGACAAATAATCAGAAATTTTTTCTAAAGAAGGACCCAGGCATCAGTATTTATTGAAATCCTTATGTAATTTCAGTGTGCAATCAGGGTTGAGAAAAGGAGTCAAAACCATGTTCAATAATTAAGCCCGGAATCCTACCTTTGATCTGCTTCTGACACTGTACTGAGACACACGTCTTGGCAACATCCTCCGGGTCCATGGCTGAATCTTCATCATCAATGTTAATCTCCTCCGTTATTACATCTGGCCCCAGCTTGGCCATGTATAACATGCTGATTCTTTTCAATGCTTTATTTTCTTTATTTAACTAAGGCAAATATACAGACAGTTGTTTTAATAGCAAATTAGTGTCTTGGATTTTTATACAATAGTCAAATTAAGTGTCTTTTTCTCTACACATTCATCACCATTCACGGCATGAAACAGAAGAGTCACTAAATATTATTTTATTTATACTTTTTTAACATTAAACCAATTAAGAAATCAATCCTGATCTACCTTGAAAATTATGACATGATAACTGCAGGTTAGACACATGAATTCTTCCACTCAAAATCAACTGTGAAATATAAAAGGGGGGGAACAATAAAATAATTTTTAAGGGGGCCAATGATTAAAGTCATCATAAACAAAGTCTGTCCCATTCTCACTTTAGCCCTAATTCAAGGTTATCCTGTCCTTTAAGGTGAGACAACAGCTGCCTAGGGAACAGAATTGACCTGGTCAAAGTCATATATGTCCAAAATTATGTAACTGGTAATAAAACCTGTATATACTGCCTCCCAAACCATTGTTTTCCATAAACTGCCAGTCCTGAGAGATAGTCAGGGGTCTCACTTTGGATGTACTATAGCAACAGGAAGACTTGTTAAAAACAAGACGAAATACACAAAGTATCCTCGGCCGCTACAAGGTTCAGAACAGCTAGTATGCTCCAAATATACTTTTGCTACTTGGCCCAAAAGAAGAAAAGGAAATGAAAAGAAATTTGAACAGTATTATGAACCTGTGAAAAATACTGATATACAGAATGGAACCTCCATGTTATCATTCCTCTTAAAGCAATGGCCTCTACTGCTATAGATTCTTCGGACAAATAATAGAAGGGAAGCTATATACACACATTAATATACTTATTTAGGTTCTGCCTGCATATCTTATGAATTCTAATGTAGTGTTGTTATGCAAACAATTAAGCAATTACCTCTAGCAAGCACAATGCTAATGTATATAGATTAAACTGACTGATTGACTGTCTGATGTATAGAATTTCAGGTGCATCCAAAGAAACACTATGGAGGTAAGTGACAGTGGAGAGGGGAAAGAAATAAAACCAGCATCACTAATGAAATTTGGCTGAAAATTGCTGTAATCCATTTTCTGATGAAGTGGTTCAGATGCATTTTGCCCAACCCAAAATATGTAAGACAGAGATAAAAATATTCCTTAATAATAATGTACTTCTGATGAGATAGAATATAGAAAATTACACACTTGGTAAATTCATCAGCTAGAAGCAATCAGTGGCTCACTACAGGTCACCTTTCGCATGCCCTCACTCCGCTTTCACAAATAATCACCTGAAATGTACAGTCTGAGGCTGACTTTTTCATCTGATTCAAACAGGAAACACTCATTGCTCTTTTATGTCACTTTCAGTTAGTTTTAAACTTGGTTAGCATTGTAACCAAATGCACAGACATCTGGAAAGTCGAGTTTAACAGACCACTCTGGGACCATTTTCACAGACAAACAGACACGCCCACACATACAAATACTGAGATACACACATACAAACACTTCTTTTTTTTATAATCAAAATAATCTTGGCATTAAGACAGATATTTACATAATCACATCTCAGGATTCTGAGACCTCTGATGAGGATCAGAATCAACTGATTAGAGAAACTAGAAAAGCAGAAGAAAAACAGAAGTCACTATGTAGAAAAGCAAGCTGAACTTTAAAAGTGCAGGTAGAATTCCTTTAACGAAATGTCTCACCTTTGTTGCCAAAGCTTCAGCACTTTCTCGACATGTCTTCTCTATTTCAAGATGGTTCTGCATAAAATTCACTTCCTCTATAACCATGTGAGAAACTAGGAATGAGGGAGGAAAAGTCTTAGCATTCAGAGATTAGTCAGCTATTCCAGAAGCCCACACATCTTGTCCCATGATTAAGAATACTGTAATTCTTTAGCTGGCCAGACCTCTGGCTAAAAAAAAAAAGTGTTGAAGATGCTGCCCTGATTAAATCTTAGCTAATATTTGAATGTAGAAAGAAAAAAGACAACAAAGAACTTTTATGGCTATTACACACATTTTAGGAAAGCTAATGCGAATTTTTTTGAGTCTCTTTTCTATGTCACTGTCTACATAACTATAGACATGTCTGCTAATTTAAACAAAAGAACTTTTCATGAATTAAAAGTGGCAAGTATAATTTCCTTTTCTTAGCAGAATATAACTATGCATCTACTAAAGAAAACTAGCTAAAGAGAAATGTTTAAAAATAAATCTTACATACTGATCTCATAACTAGAATAACAACGTGGCAGCTTAACTAAGTTGAGTATTTCAGTAGTAGTCTTTATTACTGACAAAGTATTTCATAAACTTCAGGGCAGAAAACTACAGCAACAAGATTTTTGCACTAAGTGACGATAAAAGTTGATGGTAACAAATTGCTTCTCACATCACAGATTGTCAGGAAGATAAAAAGAAAAATAAACTTGATGTCTAATCAATGTTTCAAAAACAGCAATTCTCAGACATTTCGGTAGCTGGTTTATATAAATGAGATTCTAAAGTACAAAATAATTTAGAACTTGAGTTATACTTTGAAGATCAAGTAAGAAAAATGCCAAATCCTTTCACCCATACTTCTAGTTGAAAACAAAATGCTCAGAACCTCAAACTTAACTGTCCACATGTATACTTACTGATATTTGCTTGGCTTAAAAAAAAAGAAAAATTAAGGTTACTGAAACATGTAACCCAACAAAGTTGGGCAAAAAGCACTGGGCTCACATAACACAAAGAGAGATTATTTTTGCTTCATTTAAGCTTAATTAACCTGCAATTATGATTAAACTCGGGGGAAAAATTTTCTCTCCAAATTAAATACAAAAATGTATTACTTCCTAAGTCCATCCAAAGTTCTTATTATGTTAATATTCAAATTCATAAAGCAGCACTAAATGGCCAGAAACATCTCTAACCTTGACATTTTTTCAGGGGTAATAATGATCCGCAGCAAATGCAGGCCAACCAAAAACCACTTAACTAATTAGTAGTTGCAGTCACCGAGAAAAACATGAATCAACACTGTTATTACAAGTGGCACATTTGAGTGGCATCTAATTATGACTTGATGAGCACGATACTCGCATTACCAGCATTACTACTGCATCCCATCAGGGCCTAAAAGCTGCTGATGGCATTGACTTCGAGAAACTCCCACTCAATGGTACAGCAGCACCCAACAATCGGCTTGGCAGGGGCCCCCCTCACTAAATGACACGTTAAGCGTAATTACTGGTAGACATTGTAAATAAACAGGATTGGAAGTGAAAATTGTACCAAGTGCATAAGACACAATCTGACACATTGGAAGTGGCAGCCTTAATTGAGAGTTTCTTTGACTGCTCAAGATCATTTCAACTGCATTTCTCGGAGGACAGTGATTATAACTGTGGAGACAGACGGCATAATGGTATCAGCACTGCTGACAGAGCAGTGAATTAAATTGTATCTGCTGCTGTGTGAAAGCCTTGATGAGAGGTACAGATGCCGTAGTGGTCTTATCATTATAACACAATGGTCATGTTGTCATCAACCTTTCTGGCTCCAATTGAAAAGAAATGATTGTGTGTTGAAGCTCTCCCCCCCCCCCCCCAACAGTACCCCCCCTTTCTCCTCTTCTATCTCTTGTTCTGAATAGAACCAATTTTCAGAGAGCTATGAAATCACGCAATAGGTCCTAAAATGCAGCTGCTTGGCATACAAACGGGTCCCCATTAAACTGGAATCACACACAATATGTGTTTATGCCAGAAGAACAAATAGAAGCTGAACACAGGCCAAGTTTATTCACACACACAAAGACCATGTAGCTCTTCATCAATATAATTGCCTTTTATATTGTAGTTTAAATAATAGTCTCTATTATTTCCTTAAAGTCCTAATATTCCTGGCATTTTATCACTATGTTTACAAGGTAGGTTCTTCAAAACTGGGAAGGAAAGAGAAAAGAAACCCACACAATTTTTACAACATCAAATATTACTTCAAATTTTTAGCCTTAACTACTTGACACCTTCTACCACAATCTGGTATTTCTAACTATCATAACAAAAACATAAACACTCTGCATTTTTCATAGGAATTTGACTTTTTATTCAATAATATTCTTGCTCATGGAAGAGTAAGAAAAATCATTCCAGACTAGAAAGGTTTAGCCCCAGTAAAGAGAGAGAGAGGAAAAAACAACAACACTTATTTTTCTAAACATTTTGTAAAAAGTTGCCCTGTAATTTAACTTGATAAACTTTAGCTGGGCAACGCTAGTCCACATTTTCTCCAGTTCTGATACGGTATACTCCATCAGGTAGGTTTTTATTTTTCCTTATAAGAGGGAACAGTGGAAAAGTATGCTTTAATTTTCAGCTTAAAAATTTATCCCAATGCTAAGCTGATACCAGAGAAACCTACTTGCAAACTTTCTAGATCCAAAAGAAAGGAGGATATTTCAAAGGGCATTTTATATCTTTACAAAGGATGATCCAATTTCCAAAACCAAAAGTCAGGTCACCTGACATAAAACAGAAAACAATTTTTTTTTTCTTGGCAGCACTGTGTGGTATGTGGGATCCTAGTCCCCCAACCAGGGATCAAACCAGTGCCCCCTACAGTGGAAGTGTGGAGTCTTAACCAGTGGACTGCCAGGGATGTCCCAGAAATTTTTTTTTTAATACATAAATTTATTTACTTTCAAATGATAAACATTTTTTAAAACTTTAATTGTTCATTTAATGATTTACCTATGGCCCTAAATTCAGGCTTTCCTCATAAAATCCCCAATCCATGACCCAATACTGTACCTAAAACACCTATAATTTGGATGACATAAAGGTTTAAAAAAAAAAAAAGATGAACTTTAAATAAACTGACCCTACTACAGTTATGTTTAAAAAAAAATCCTAGTATTTTAGAAATACACACTGAAATATTTACAAATCAAATGGTATGATGACTGGAATTAGTTTCAAAATAATCTGAGGTCAGTGAGAACAGGTGTATAGATGTATAGAAGGAAGACTGGACACAAACACAACTCTTGAAGCTGTTGGGGGGGCGGTTCATTATATATTTTTTACTTTTGTACAAGCTTGACACTTTCCATAATAAACGTTTTGCTTAATGGCTCTGAGAATTCAGAAGTATAACCCAGAAGGGTATCAACTGCTGCTTCCTTCAGTCTAGTCGAATTAGCAAAGTCTGTCTCTCCTGTTCTATGACCCCAAAACATTCTAATATACTTGCCATCATAGAATGTATCACACTGTAGGGGCACTGGGGTTCTTTTAATCTGCTTTGTCTTCTACTGAGTGAGCACTAGGGCAGAAAAACTCTTCATTCATGGCTCTCCTGCACCCAGCACAATGCTATGTACAAAGTAGATATTCATGTGTGTGTGTGTCTGATGACTGAAAAACTGTCTCAGGCCTAAGTTCACATGTGAACACCCCTTTCACAGGAATGTTCCCTGTAGCACAGAATGGCTTAGGAAACAACCACTATCACCATTTATTGGGCCAACAATGTGTCTATTGTGTGCTGAGCCCTTCACATGTGTCCACGCAAAGATTCTCACAACAATCTTACGAGGTAGGTAGTACCATAGCAGTTTTGCATTTGAGAACACCGAGGCCTGGAGAAGTTAAGGAACATATCCCAGATGACAGAATTCTAACTGGCAAAGGCCAGCCAAAGCTATGTCTAGAGGACTCCAATTTTCTATGTTCTTTTCTAATTTCTCATATTTAAAAGTGCCACCCCACCCAGGGTGCTGCTTCCTGAGCAAACTCTTCTCCATTCAGCCTGTTCTCAGCAATCTTTAGATGCAGGATATTTCTAATGTATACGTGGCAAACATAACATAAATTCTCCTGCAGTATCGGGTTACTGAGAAAGGTTTTCATGTAGTGAGAAAACAACCATGAAAGCTAGCAGGTATGCAGGAAAATTGGTAGGCCCTAAAAGAGAGCAAAGGATCTAATGCTGAGTGGCCTAAAAGACATCAAGGAACTTCACTTTTACTTTCATCTGTCTTTCCAGGGAACATGGAAAGGCAAGAGACAGACTCAGGAAGAGCTGGCAAAGGGCCAAGAATCACAGGGCAATACGGGCAAAACCAGCTAGGAAAAGTATGCCAAGCTAGGAAGAGCTGATCCCGACAGTCTAACAAAGCTTTTCCTCCCCTTCTTTTGGCTGTTCTTCCCACACTAAGAGAACTAGAACTAGTAGGGAGACATCATAGGGAGGCAGATTTCAATTTTGTACCAAACGAAAACTTCCCCTGGGGCTGTCCAAATGTGGAGGCTGTGTCCCGAAACTAATTCATGGAGGGTAAATGATACGAACTCAGTACTGAAGGGCAGTCAAGGCCTGGATGGCACAGTAAATGAGATGATGGTAGTAGCAACAGCTAGTTATTTGTTGAGCGCAGTGCCAGGCACTGTGTTTGGCACTTTTTACACGGGTTATCTCATTTAATCCTCAAACAGCTTAAAAGGTCCAGTCATTTATTTCACTTTTACTAGTGCAAAAATTAATTGCTCGGGGCATACAGGGATTCACAGCAAATGGTGCTTTTCACTGGTGAAAACTGCCTCATTCCCTTCCAAATCTTAATTGCTACCCTCTGTTCTAAAATCATGAACCATTTATCTCAGGCACAGATTTTTTAACAGATAAAGTTTTCTTAGTTTTCATTTTCTGATCTTCTAAGGCTGAGTGAAGAGTCAATACTTTGTCTTCCTGCCATCCAAACTGAAATTAGGCTGATGCAGTAAAAGTAAAAACTGAGTGAATACAATAATAAAGGTGAATTCTTTCAGGCTCTGAGTTGTTCATAAAAAGAAATGCAAGTTTTTAAAACTATCAAGGATATTTAGAGGAAGAGAAAAGGAAAACAGAAATGGTAGATGAAATCAAAGTTTACATGTTACTCTAAAGGTAATTTTTTTTTCTTTTTAGATTCCACATATAAGGATGTCATACAATATCTTTCCTTCTTTGTCTAAAAAAAAGATACAAATGAACTTACTTACAAAACAAAAACAGACTCTCACAGACTTAGACAAGGAGCTTTGCCAGGGAGGGAGTAGTTAGGGAGTTTGGGATGGACATGTACAACTGCCATATTTAAACCGATAATCAACAAGGACCTACTGTACAGCTTGTGGAACTCTGTTCAATGTTACATGGCAGCCTGGATACAAGGGGAGTTGGGGGAGAATGGACACATATATATGTATGGTCGTGTCTTCGCTGTTCACCTGAAACTATCACAACTGTTAATCAGTTATATTCCAACACAATAAAAATGAAATAAAGTTTAAAATAAAAAGTTTTTTAAAAGACAGAATTTAAGATTTCTTCAAAGGTAAAACAGTAAGTTGATTTGGTAGAAATTTACTTCCATTTTTGCATAATGCAAAAGGTAAAATCTCTATTACCTACCTGGACCAAAACATTTCATGATAACACCAATCATAAGAACTTGAACTATTCCCACTGCACACAGTAGGCCAACCCAATATAAACAACCAATTCAAATACATTAACTTTCAAAAATGTCAATGGTATAACTCTTTCAGCTGTAACTCAGTGTCAGTTCGAGTGTAAGAAATTCCCATTAATCCTCTATTAGGGAAGGAGAAAGTCCTAAACATTGCCTAAACAATTGCCACATTCACAGGTAAAAAATATTTTCACTGATGGCATACTATGACAGTAAGCCAGTCATAGCATACTGGCCATCAAAGACAGGTTATTATCAACAACATCCCCTTTAGGTTTTCCTTGTTACAGCCAGACACCTGAAATAAACTAGCTACTGAAATTTCACTATCTTGCTGCATTTGTTTAGCTGCTTTACCTCCAGCAAGACTAAATGTTCAAATGTTTTGTAGTGTAGTTACCAAGTCAACCCTTTATGATATAATCAAACAACCTGACTAACGTGGCATCTGAGAAGGATGGAGAGAGGCCTTGCTTCCAACTGGGAGGGTTACTTTTCTGGCTAAAGTCTGGCTTTCCTGTGACATATTTCCTTCTGAACCTTCTGAGCATGATCAGATTTGCTCTATTTTAGGGGATAAAGTAATAACAGATTTACATCACATAAAAAAATAACACAGCAAAAATTAAGAAATTATACCTTTTGTGAGACTATCACTTTCCTCAGTGCAAGAGCTATTTCAATTATTTAAATACCTAAAATGTGTAAGTTCTGTAAACCTAGAATTCCCTTTCTATGAATTAACCTAAGGAACTAATCAGACCATTGTAAAGATGCATGAATTAGAGTTTTTATCATGGCATTACAGATAATTCCTAAAAACCAGAAATAATCCATCTATCACTGAGGAACTGTTTAAATAAATTACGTACTATCTTATGATGGAATACTATGGGTAACACTAAAAACTGATGTATTTCTCTACTAACATGCAAAGATGACCATAATATACTATTTACTGAAAAAAGTAGGCTGCAAGATTGAGTGTAAAGCATGTCTGCATTTTTTGTTGATACATTTCACAGATAAAAGAGCAAGAAAGAAAGACTATAATATACTAATGTTGGCTTTTATCAGAGTCAAAGTAACAATTTTTGCTCTCTTTTAACTGGTCTGCATAGTAAAAATTTTCATAACAAGTACAAACTGTGCTTTATGTATATATAAATAATACACTTGAATTGATTGAAATGATAATGCTCAATCCATTTCTTTAAAAATCACAATAATGCCAGAGCATTTTTTTGGGCAAATGGGAAGACAATTCTTCCTTTCTTAGCTGCCCATTGCATCAGCAACTAAACACAGAGTACATGTCTACCCATATAACCCCAAAGCACAGCTGTATGTGTTAGAACAATTCCTCCAAAATGCTTACATACTTTTCTGAAATTCCTCCAGCTTTTTAACTGCTTCATCTCGTTCTTGCCTAATTTTGTCACACTGAAATGAAAACAAAACAAAAATGTTAAGTTTGTATCATAAGTTTGGAAAGACAATAAAGGATAAATTTATAAACAGTTTTAGGAAAAGAAACAGAAACTAAAAATATTTAACAAGCATTAATGATATACCCAGAAAAGATCAAAACTCTAATTCAAAAAGATCCATGCGCCCCACTGTTCACAGCAGCACTATGTACAATAGTTAAGACAAGGAAGCAACCTTAAGTGTTCATCAACAGATGAATGGATATAGAAGGTATGTGTTATATATATATAAGCTATGACCAACCTAGACAACATATTAAAAAGCAGAGACATTACTCTGCCAACAAAGGTCCATCTAGTCAAAGCCATGGTTTTTCCAGTGGTCATGTACGGATGTGAGAGATGGACTATAGAGAAAACTGAGCGCCGAAGAACTGATGCTTTTGAATTGCGGTGTTGGAGAAGACTCTTGAGAGTCCCTTGGACTGCAAAGAGATCCAACCAGTCCATTCTAAAGGAGATCAGTCCTGAGTGTTCATTGGAAGGACTGATGCTGACACTGAAGCTGCAAAACTGTGGCCACCTGATGCAAAGAACTGACTCATTGGAAAAGACCCCAATGCTGGGCGAGATTGAAAGCAGGAGAAGGTGATGACAGAGGATGAAATGGTTGGATGGCATCACCAACTCGACAGACATGAGTTTGAGAAAGCTCCAGGAGTTGGTGTTGGACAGGGAAGCCTGGGTGCTGCAGTCCATGGGGTCACAAAGAGTCAGACATAACTGAGGGACTGAACTGAACTGATATATCTATGACCCTGTGAATATAGCACAACTCTACATTTTAATTCTACCATGTCAGATAAACATATCTGGGATATGCTTTGGGGGGGTTCATACCCCTGGATATATCCACAGTCAGGGAATATTTCTCACCCATAAAAAAGAAATAGTACCGCTGCAGGAGTATGGATGGACCTAGAGACTACCATACTCAGTCAGTCAGACAGATATAAATATATCACTTATATGGGAATCTGGGCTTCCCAGGTGCCACTAGCGGTAAAGAACCTGCCTGCTGATGCAGGAGACATAAGAGACACAGGTTTGATCCCTGGGTCCGGAAAATCTCCTGGAGGAGGGCATGGCAAACAACTCCAGTATTCTTGCCTGGAGAAACCCATGGACAGAGGAGGCTGGCCAGCTACAGTCCATAGGGTCGCAAAGAGTCAGACACAACTGAAGTGACTCCACACATACACACGGAATCTAAAAAATAATTAAAAAATTGATTTATTTACAAAATAGAAACAAATACACAGACATAGAAAACAAACAACGATGGTGACCAAAATAGAGAGGGGAGAGAGATAAATTAGCAGTTTGGGATTAGACAGATACACATCAAGGGTTCCCTGGTAGCTCAACTGGTAAAGAATCTGCCTGCAATGTGGGAGACCTGGGTTCACCCCCTGGGTTGGGAAGATGCCCTGGAGGAGGGCATGGCAACCCACTCCAGTACTCTTGCCTGGGAAATCTCCATGGATAGAGGAGTCTGGTGGGCTACAACCCATGGGATCGCAAAGAGTCAGACACAGCTGAACAACTAAGCACAGCATAGCATATATAAAATAGATAAACAACAAGGAATTACCATTTAGCACAGGGAATTATGGACTTCCCTGATAGCTCACTGGTAAGAGAATTTGCCTGCAATGCAGGAGACACAGGAGATGCTAGTTCAATCCCTGGGTCAGGAAGAATCCTCTGGAGAAGGAAATGACAACCCATTCCAGTATTCTTGCCTGGGAAATCTCATGGACTGAGGAGCCTGGCAGGCTACAGTCCATAATAAGGTCACAAAGATTCGGACATGACTTAGCAACTAAACCACTTCAGCAACTAAACCACAACAATCACAACAGGGAATAACATTCAGTATCTTGTAATAATCTATACTGGGAAAGAATACACACAGAGAGAATAATGGAATCATTCTGCTCTGTACATGAAATTAACATAATATTATAAATCAACTATAGTTCAATAAAAAAAAGAAAACGTATTTTTAAAAAGAAAAAAATTACAAAGGAAAAGAAGGCATTAATGGCCACATGGTATTTATAACCACTCACCAGCGTGATACTTGTACCATTTGTATCTGGCCAATTTTCTCAGACCTTCTAAGATAATGAGTCACCTTCCTGCTTATTATCTCCTCAGTAACAGACCAATTTAACATCCTTGAGTTAAAATGTATTCATTCTTTAAGAGAGTATTTGTGCCTCTTCTCAAGCAGGTATTTTGCTGGCATAGTAAAAACCCCACTCATGCGCGGGGCAGATTCCTGAAACTGGGTCGTTTCAACTATCCAGAACCCAGGGGAATATAGGAAGTGGTCACTACCTGGAGACAAACTCCTGTTCAATGTCCTATGCCCTCTGTCACTCAAGAAGAAACCATCTTTGTATCCTTAGAATTCTGAATAGAAGAAGGTATAGCAAATTAAAATTAAAACTAAAATCATGGCATCCAGTCCCATCACTTCATGGCAAATAGATGGGAAAACCATGGAAACAAAGACAGACTCTATTTTCTTGGGCTCCAAAATCACTACACATGGTGACTGCCATCATGAAATTAAAAGACACTTGCTCCTTGGATGAAAAGCTATGACCAATCTAAACAGCATATTAAAAAGCAGAGACATTACTTTGCCAACAAAGGCCCATCTAGTCAAGGCTATGGTTTTTCCAGTAGTCATGTATGGATGTGAGAGTTGAACTATAAAGAAGGCTGAGGGCTGAAGAACTGATGCTTTTAAACTGTGGTGTTGGAGAAGACTCTTGAGAGTCCCGTGACTACAAGGAGATCCAACCAGTCCATCCTAAAGGAAATCAGTCCTGAATACTTACTGGAAGGACTGATGCTGATGCTGAAGCTCCAATATTTTGGCCACCTGATGTGAAAAGCTGACTCATTGGAAATGAGTGGAATGTGAGGTTTTTAAAAAATTCATTAATACCTTCAGGGCCAGTTTAGACATGTCCACTGAGTCAGTGATGTTATCTAACCATCTCATCCTCCGTCATCCCCTTCTCCTGCTTTCAATCTTTCCCAGCATCAGACACATTCATTATGAGCACTGAATTCAATTCACCCTGAATTTCACAAAATAGGAAGTATAACATTTTAGGAAGATTTCCATCAAAAATATCTAAAACTTTAAAACATGATTTTAGCTGTTAGAATGATAATTAAAATTTTAGTTGTATGAGAAAACTATTACACTATATGTAATACAACACAACTTTATATTTTAATTCTACCATGTCAGAGATAAACATATTTGGGCTATGTTTTTGAGGATTTCATACTTTTGGATATTTTTACTTTCAAATGTCAGTAAAATTATGATGCCACTGACAATTTGGAAAAACCAAATTAAAATAATGAGACCCTCAAACTGAAAAGGTCTGGTACGAGGAGTCAGAAATTCTCACATACTACAGGTAGAAATGTCAACTAGCATCTACTTTAGAAATAAACTAGCAAAATTGGAATTGCAGGGACTTCCCTGGTGGTTCAGTGGTTAAGACTCTACACTTCCAATGCAATGGGCGTGGGTTTGATCTCTGGTCAGGGAACTGAGATCCCACAGGCCTTACAACAAGAAAAAAATTGGAATTGCACATACCCTATGACTCAGCAATTATACTTCTAGATTCTATCACTAGAATTTCTAGTAATGTGTACAAGATGACCTATACAAACATGTTCTGCATTTATAACAATATACCATGGTATATCCATATAATGCACTATAAATAAAGATGAATGAACTAATGTTTAATGCATCAATGTTTTATAATATTTTATATCAATATATATAAACAAGATTCTCAAAAATCATAATGCTGAGTAAAACAAGTTATAGAATACATATATCAAATGATACTTTAAACACACAAAAGTACTTCATATATTTATACTGCATCTGTATATTTCCTGATACGTATGGTATATATATAAAAACATGAAACAGAAGGATACATGTAAAATATATGAGAGTAGTCGCCTCTTCAAGGCCAGGGAGGGGAAAGGTCTAGGGTTTGGGTAATACTAGGGACCTTCAATTTTACTTTTAAATTTCAAAAAGCTAATTCTGTGACAGGTATATATGTCATATTATTCTCTGCCCTTTTCTATGCTTTTAAAATATTTTTAAAATCAAAAAATTAAGCTATTGTTCAGTTTTGTCCATTAGTCTATCAAGAAGTGAAACTTTTTAAAAGTTTTAGTTTTAAAAACCTCTGTCTATTTGGGTAAACCCATTCTGGCTAGCATACACAAAACAAGTATATACAGTGCTAAACTAGCAAAGCTATTTACTTAAATCCTGACTCAGATCCTCCATAAGAGAGATCATGCAGGACCATTTTCTAAAGGAAAGGGAATATCCTTTCATTAAAGCTTCCTTGTAGGGATTTAACTTATGCTAAAAAAAAAAAAAAAAAGGGAATTAGAATACAGTTTCTAGTCCCAACTTAATGTGTAAACCGAATTTACTGTCTTCTGGTGTTTCAAGTCCCAGGCACTGGACTCCTGGATTCTCAACTAAGTTCATGAGACCCTCTCCCCACAGACGTGTAACACTGCACTTTAGGAGTGTGCCGATTAGCTGACTCAGGGATGTTCCTCTCGTTTTCCTAAACGTGGCTCCTGTTTGCTTTGCCCTTCCCCACCAGTCTGCCAACCTGCCCATACATGCCCAAGCTGTCCCCTCCTAAGGCCCAGGGAGACATGCTTTGGTTAATAACAGGTCTCAGCAATCACAGTCTTATCCCCACATTCAAGGCGTTTCCACAGTCCACCTATACGCTTTCATGCTAACTCTACAGTCATCACCAGCAGCTTCAAAGCGGTCTCCCAACACACCAGCTGTGTTCTATCAGAGGTCTTCATGTTGCTTTCTATTTTCTGCAACCATATTATGATAGAACTGGCAGCCACAGAATTTACCATCTGCTATGGATACTGAAAGGGACTGTGGGGGTGGGCGGGTAGGGGGGAGAGATTTACACATGCTGTAAAAGCAACTTATTTATTCCAAACCAGAGCTGAGCAAAATATGGATACATCCGTTTACTAAGCAGAAATCCAAACATCTACTTATTTCATCATTTTAGGTGAACCCAAAAACATATCTTGTGATCTGTATCTCGTTCCACCAACAGGAAGAAATGAGCAAAGATTCTGGAAGGATGTTACCTCTTTATGTCCCACGGAAGCCCCTCACCCATCCCAGCCCATCCTCTCTCCTGCTTGCGCAGCTGCACCAATTGCAGAAACTGCTTCTTTTTGTGCGAGAATTGCTCGTGAAGACTCTGCAATAGCAACAGATGTTCCTGGGCACACATCACTTAATTATGATGCTTGACGAGTCTCTGCAGCTCCAGGCTGGGGTAGAACCCAGCAGCATGAGTGCTGGCTGGCTGAAGCAAGCTGGGTAACATTACATCTATTCTAGAGTCTCTTTTCTGGGTCTTCATGAAGTGGCGAATTGGCCGGTGGTTAGCCTTGCTGGTTTAGAAAGCTCTTAATATTAGAAGCCCTGGCTGTTTTCCAGAACTCTTCCTTGAGGCTCATCAAGGCAGATACCTGGCTTCGGAAACTACACCAGCATTTCAAAGCACTGGCAGGCTGACTTACAGAGGAGAGTCTTTCCAGGTGAACTGGTGCTCCCTTCTCCCCCACCAAAATGGACAGCTCTGTTCTTTCTGCCTCACATATCATCCAACTCCAGTTTAAACTAAAATGTCTGCTCACTGGGGCTCAGCACAATGGATTCAGACACTAAGATATCTTTATATTCTGCTGTGTGTATGTTTTATGCAAGAAAACCTCTGGTGTTCTGAATTGTGTCTAACTTCCACTAACATAAAATTTCATTTTTATCTCCATGATGCACAAATTTAACCAAGGGTTGTGAGCCTACATAAACACCAATTTGGAGCCCAAGAAGTGCATACATGCCCTGCCTACACGGGACAACAGAGCAGATGATCTGGACAAAGACTACTACCTTACAGTTGACTGAATTAGACTTCTAAGCAGGTATCTACTGTAATCACTGAAAGCCTTTATTTCCTTCCTCCAAGTACTGAACAAATTATTCATACAGGGACTGTGTTAAGCAGGAAAAAAATACAGTGAGAAACATCAGGCAAAGTGCTCTCATAAAACTTATGATCAACCAAGAAAGATCAACAATGAAACGAGCAATTTATAACAACTCTTGCTATAATGAGAGAAATACTGCCCTACAGGAACACACAGCAGAGGCTACTCGTTGAGTCTGAAGAGTCTCAAGCCTACACCATTTTTGACTTATTTTTCTTGAACTTCATTCCTTTTTTGTCCAGTTACAATACTGAAAAGTTTAAACAGGCATAGCATTCGCATTGTACATATCTACCTGTTTTAGTATCTTTGGTGATGCAGTTCAAAAACCATCAAATCATTTTCAATAAAAATCAACAATGTTATTGTTCTACCTCTGTAAGTCTGGCTAGAACTCGGCTGAGCTTATCTTTAAAGAACACAGTAAATTAAATCATTCCCACTAGGACGGAATTCTTTTCACTCTCTTTCTCTTTTGCTGGTGTTCTTTCTTCCAATTCAAAGTTCTTTCCCTCCAATTTTCACAGGCAATAAAGTAGTAGCTGCCCCCTAAAGCTGTCTTACAGCATTCTCCAAATTCTAGGTATTGTGTGTCAGATGGAAACACATGTCATCAGAACAGAGATCCTTGCTCTTTGTTTCTGGATAGATTGCTGTTAATAAGAGACTCATTTTCACTTTCAAACTGCTAAGTAATTACTTTTTCTCTGGCACAACCACTTGCCACTCTGTTCTAAAGAAACTGCATGTATGTGAATGTATTATGCATGAACAGTTAGCATAATGGGTGCATATCTTGCTGTTTAGAGTGGCTTCTTTATTGATTTCTTAAAAATAAAATACTTTGGGACCTTCACCTCTGAAATTTACACAAGATGAAGAAATGTTAACAATAGACAAGTGAGCCAAGATGCAAACAGCATCATCTATCTTGCTTCTTGAAACTTAAGTCTTGGAAAGTGTCTGTCTCATTCCCTTTTCAGTCATTGTTCCTGGCAAGCTGACAGAACCGCCTGATGCAGGGTTATCGTAGCTCACCCAAACGACTTCTAATCAGCCACTTAAACATTTATTCATTTCAAAACTTGATCTCAGAACATAGTATTAAACATAAATACTTACTGTTCAAAGGCAGACATTCTTCTATTCTACAGATTTCTTTCTTTTTATGCACACTCCACACACACCCCCACCACCCTGAGAAATGTGAAAGCTATTCCATTAAAAGCTCAAAGAAGCTTTGCCGCCCCCCCCCACCTCCGTATATAGGAAAAAAAACACAAAGGACTATGACAAAGATCCTGAATGAGTCATAAAGGATGCCCTTCAATTGTAGAAGCATGACTAACACATTTAAGTATGATAACTGCTTCACAGGCAGAGTGAAACTTCATTTGGTTGACTTCAAAATATATAGTCCTCTATTTTTCTTTTACCCCAAAATAATTTGGAAAGGTTATTGCAATCAATATGATAGCCCTTCCCAATTTCTAACATATTGTTGATAATGCTACTTAGGCAAAAAATAATGGAAAGTGACAACCTTTCCATCATCTCCACCTATAACGATGTCTTTAACAAAAAAAAAAAAAAAAAAAACACTAATCCAACCCATACAACTTACCTGTGCCCTATATAATATTTTAATAATGAATTTTGGTTGATAAGATGTGATAAGTACATAAGAAATATACAGGTATTTCATTACAAAGAAGCAACAATCTTGTTTATGAGAGAGAAAAGACTTTGAGAAAAAATATTTAAGTGATATTTAAGCCAAGCATTAAGAGATAATAAGAGTTTGTCGCTTGGAATTGGGTAGGAATCTTGTCTCTGTTCTTTCTCCCATCCTACCCCCAAATTCTAGCATTCATGGATACGCACAATTCATTTCAGTCATTTGTCAACTTGCCTGTATCCCTCATTAGAATAGTTTTATACTTAAGAGTGGGATATTCACACATTTTTCTTTACATCCCCATGCTCAGAAGGCATTCAGCAAAAAGTTTTCCTTTGAATACAAGGTTTCCTCATTAAGTCAGATCCCGATTCTATCCTCAAAAACACTGATAAAAACCACAAAATGATCGTGTTACATTGTTCTTAAAAAGGGAGAACTGCAAAGGGAAAGACCATTAAGACACTGGTCCACCCTCCCAAATCTACTCTGATCCTTGGATTGCACTGTGTCAGAACCTATACACATGCAAACACCGGTGGGTACATGTGTGCAGACACACAAAAAACACACACACGTGAGAACTTGTCTAATGTAAGGTTGATTTGACATTTAACTTTCAGTTTTTAAATACAAACCAATATATGGTAAAGAAGAATGATCCAGAAAAGTGTTGAGTCTGATCATTTCTGGTGGAAAATTCCAGAGCTAACAATAAGAAATAAAGAATAACACCAAGACTTTTGTGGGAAAAGTCAATTAGCTCCCCTAAGTTTACCTGCTTCAAAATGAGTATCTGTAGTCAAGATACCTACGTCTGAATCTAGAATCTGTTAAGCTCTGAAAAGGAGGTTATGAAAGTACCACTCGCTCAGTCATGTCTGACTCTTTGTGACCCCATGGACTGTCCATGGCTCCTCTGTCCATGGGATTCTCCCAGGCAAGAATACTGGAGTGGGTTGCCATTCCCTTCTCCAGGGGATCTTCCCGACCGATGAACCGAACCCAGGTCTCCTGCATTGCAGGCAGATTCTTTACCTTCCACGCCACCAAGGAAGCCCATGCTGAGCCCTGAGGTCCTGATTTCTGTGAAACAAAGCTGGCACAGGGTTGTTGGGAGCATCAGATAAGGAAGATAAGGGGATGTACATGACCTGCAGTAGCTTCTTAAAAAACGTCTCTTCAACAACTGCCTGTTCTGAGGAAATTCACATCCTACCACTTGTCTCAACAGAGGAGATTCCAAACAGGGTATAAAACAATCTACCCAAAGAAATCATACTCACTGTCTCTTCCCACTGATAAGGTTTGTGGCCAGACAATACAGGTGGTTAAACTGAATGTGGACACATGGAAGGAAAAAACTCGCTGTTTATTTTTCTGGTCCCTTCCATGTCTGCAAAATTGGACCACACTGAATTAACTATGGCAAAAGGAGTTTCACTTTAGACTCCTATCCTTGACGAATTTAACTGAACTTGTTTGGAGTCACGAAGTAAGAATAGCCATGAATATCTGCTGATGTGGACTGTACAAAGCTCACACAGCCAGGCAGGAGAAAGTGCTTTGCCAGAGAAAATGGTGTTCTCCATTTGCCACCTCCAGAACTAAAGCTGCTTTTACTCATTCTGCGCTGTATAAAAAGGCCTTTATTACAGGCTTCCCTCCTTTGTCATACAGCCCCCTTGGGGGGAAAAATCTGCAGTAATAAGCCTGCCAGTCTTTTAACACAAGATAAACAAGAGTGTGGTAAACTTAAAACCATCCTATTTTGTTTTACCCGACCACACAGCATTCCATATCACTTTCTTGTCTTTGCTTTCCATTTCTGTTAATAGTTATTTTTAAAGAATGAGTACAGGAGCAGGTCAATAGAGATGTTACAAAACTTTCTGGACATACTCTGTGTAGAGAAACATGTAAACAGGTAAAAGGCCAAGTTAATTTTTAATCCTTCTTTTGCCAAATGCATTTTACCTGCCGTTCACTTGTATTACAGAGGGTTTACTTAAAAAATCACTGCAGAAAGTGGCTCGCAGTTAAACCACGTTCATCATCACTAATAGCAGATGTTTATAGAATGTCTACTATTTTTAGGGCAATGCTAGGTCTACAAATAAGCAAAGATTAAAGAAGGATAAGAAAAAAAACAAAAAAGTTTGTTCCTCTTATGTTATTCATGTTCTCCTAGATCCTTCTGTCATATGGAGACATGTTTGCTTTCCTAGTTCTATTTTCTATATAAATCAAAGAGTTCTTCTGAATTAACCCTTCCTACTTGATTTGCTCTTTCACTGTTGGACCAGAAACATCTATGGAGGAGACTCAATTGCTAAGTGTTGGCTCTTTCACCCCGAGCTGCAAGATGGTTGGGTATCTTAAGGAAAGAGGCTCAAGCTATCTGGCTTAAGCATCGCCCATCAGCTTTGCTTTGAAATTATGGGGCATCAGGGACAGGATCTAGGCACACACTCCCCACCTGTTGGCAGACTTGGGACATTTGTGGTTTTGTTGTCTAATAATTGAGAACTAGAAAACCTGTCAAACTCTCTTCTCTGACCTTCTTACCATATTAGATGCATGTATCAGCTATCTTCTATCACAAATATTCTCATTACCCACCTACCATTTCCTGCAGTGCCTAGTAAAAGGAAGGAAAGATACTTAAAATTTTATAGAACACCAAAGGTTTATTTACAAATAAGCAAAGGGGTAAGAAATGAGTGAAAAATAACGATCTAAAAATCCATTATAACGTGTTTGAACTAGAGTACTTACCATTAATATTACCATACCAACATCTGTACAGGTGGCAAATTAACATGGGTTAAAAAGTTAAATGTTAAGAGCTTAATATTAAAAGTCGATTCTTAAGAGCTCAATAAATACCCCCTAAATATGCCACAATTTATTATTTTACCCCTCCAAAATATTTAGCTCCCTGCCAATTTTCATTACATCTCTTACTCTGAAATTTTCAAGACAAGGTTGCATAACTTGCAGCAATGATGAGCACCTTCTTTAATAACCACAAAGAACCTGCTTTATTAATTTTCCACCACAGATGTTATGCTTTGAAATATTTGGTCTATCAAACAAATTCCTAAAAATAGAAACTTCTCATTTCTAAAATAAACTTCATTTATATCTAAATAACAATAATGGACAGCTCTCTCTCTCTCTCTCCCCTCCATTTCATTCTCTACTTAATCCCTGTACTTCTTAAAACTTAGCCTTCCCTTCTATTTGTCCCTTCCCTAAACATAGGGAAAATAAGACATATGTTTAAAAAAAAAAAAAAAAAACCTCACGAATCTTAAATGGGTATGTTCAGAGACATAAAGGTAAGTAGAATTCAGTTATTTAACAATTAAAAAATAAAACTGCCAGAGCCTAGGAAAATATTCACCAGGCCCCACCATCTTCACATTGGGTGTTTTTCAATTTCCAACATATTATTCACATATTTAGAGGAGGAAAACATACAAAGGGTTTATGGAGACATTTGAGCTAAATGCCAATGGACTAATTCCAAAGAGTTCCCTCCAGATCTAAGATGCTTAAACCCCAAAGGTAAATGTCTCAGGCCTTCAATGCCATCAGTAGAATCCCAAATCTGACTGTTGGAAAAAGTACACTTCTTGGGGGCCTGAGTTCCTTGGCCTGGTGCCTTGCTGCACATTTAGCTGTGTAGTTAATCTCCCAGAGCAGCGCCCACTGTGGCATGCCTGCTATTCTTTACCATCTGGAGCCTGGAGTTGATATTAGTCTGAACCACACATGCCGGAGAAAAGAAATTAAAAAAAAAAAAAAAAACCAACTCTCACTAGCATTTAACTGAAATTGGTGGCAGAACAATGCACCATGCAGTCTAGGCTTTTTACACACGTAAGAGAGGAAAGAAAGGGTAAAATACAAACCTTCTCCTTTGTCTTCTGGTTCTCTGCTTTAAGGTCTTCATATTCACCTATCGCTAAAAGAAAAAAAAAAGGAAAGAAATGTCACAATGCTACCAAAAGTTCACTGTGGAAAAACCTGGGAACCCAACTAACCCCTACTGTCTATTTACTAGATTGGGGGTGGGGTGGAGAAGAGGCTACAGAAGATGGGCTCCTGCTTTAAAGAAAAAGGAAGAAAAAGAGACCAGAGTGGATGTGAGTCCCCTGAGCCAAATTTCAGTTCTCCTGGGTCATTAGGCAGACTTAGGAGCCATAAATGCCCATGACAAGTCACTTCTCATCTCTGATGTTCAGCAATTGTGAAAGAAGACACGTGGGTGTTCCCTGAAGTTCCTTCCAGCATGATCAGGCTGCGGTACTGTAATCAGAGGTGTATTTTTGAAAACTGGCCTCCAGAAAATAAACTCAGTGTCACATATCTGCTCTACCCACAGACAAAAATTTATGCTATGAGCATTCAGCTAAGAACAACTATTTTCAGGCACTGCAAGATCATCAACCACCAAGCTATGACCAGATCCTAGCCAGATTCATTTCTCTAAGTTGCGAGAATATGGGAGTTGTTTGCAAACATATCCAACTATGTGGGGAAAGTAGCAGTTTTCTACTTAAAATCCTCTACTGCCAGAAAAATGATCAGAACCCCCGCATTCAACTTTTAGCCAAAGCACCATTTTTAGACATCCTCACAGTTGAGAATGTGATGTTTCGAGTTTATGGTGGGAAGAAAGAGAATGATTAATGATGGAGCAGAATGTCTAAGGTGGACCCAGGAGAATTGCTAACTACTCCCAGACCAGCACCATTTTGACTGGTACGAGAGAGCCAGGCAATGACCAAGCTTGGATTTTTATACTTTGACTTTCAAAAATTTTAATCAGTATTTATCTTTAAAAGCTCAGTCTTTTGAAGATCAGTCTTTCTGGTCTTCCTGGTGGCTCAGTGGTAAAGAATCCGTCTGCCAATGCAGGAGACACAAGTTCAACCCCTGGTCCTGGACGATCCCACAGGCCATGGAGCAACTAAGCCTGTGGGCCACAACTGCTGAGCCTGTGCTCGAGCCTGGGATCTGCAGCTACTGAAGCCCACATGTCTAGAGCCTGTGCTCTGCAAAGAGAAGCCACTGCAGTGAGAAGCCCATACACAGCGACTAGAGAAGAGCCCACACAGCAATGAAGATCCAGCACAGCCAAAAATAAATACAATACATTAACTTAAAAGCTCAGCTTTTCTTTTAAAAAAATAAAAAAAAATAAAGACAGAGCTCTCTATACCTATGAAGAACCTGAAGGCAGAAATTAAAAAATCTGAAGCCTATAGTTGTAAAGACATTCCAAATAATCTGGTCATTAATGCTACAGTGTATGATTCTAACCACTGGAGCAGACACCCCCAAAACAATTCATATAGCAAAGTACATGCTGTTTCTTCCAACAGCAATCTGAAAGGTAGTTACTATGATGGCAGGAATGAAATCTTAAAATCCGATTCAAATAAACAAATATTTATGGGATTATAGCATCAATGCCCAGAAGTTTTACCAACACTTCATCTAAATAAGAACTAATAGGCAATTTTTATCAAAGCCATACCCAAAAAGAATCTTTGAAAGTTAGCCCATAGATAGCTTAATGCATACATGTAAAGATATAGCCCTTTTAAAAATAGTTTCAACAGAAAAGATTTGATTAATCACAGACTGAAGCCCACCAGCTCCTTATCAGCCACCATCATACAAACCCAACCAATGAGTATGAACTAAATTGTCCTTGGGTCTGAAAATTCAATAAAATGTCCCGTCCCTCCTTTTTTAACAAAAAGAAACAAGAACTAAGAGATTCTAAGACATGTGCACTTACATTACTGGGTAGTCTATGGTCATGGTCCCAAATCTTATCACTACATCTCATACTGTTTCAAGAAAGAAATAAATATTTTAGTGAGAGACTTTGCTTCAGTTTACTTGACATTCAAAAGTATTCTTAGATAAAGTTGAAAAATCAAAATTGATTTACCACTCTATTCTTGATGACCTACATTACAGATATACAAAAAAACCAATAAAGGATTATAAAACCATGATCTCACGTTGACCTTAAGAAATTTTTTTCCTATTTAAAACATTAGATAATGGCTTCAAAGTCCTTTTCAAAAAAACTGATACTGTTCTTCCATTCCACTGCCAACAGAGTCCAGACTTCCAATTACTGGGTCTTTATGAAAAGAATTAATTATGAACCCTTCACCTATCATATCTTAATGGAAACCACAGAAAATATGTTTTCCATGACTGAATACAATTTGAAAAAAAATGAAACCAGGTACCTTCCCAGGGGTAAAAAAAGTATGGGAAGAATTCAACCATTTAGTAGTGGGAAGGGGCACTTGGAGAATAGGACATAGAAACATTTACTCATATATTTCTATCTCTTTGAAATTAAAAAACCAAGCTCACTGCCCTAAACAATAGTCACATACACATATATCATAGTGAATGCATATGTAACCCCATTTTTAGCAAAACTTGTAAACACTGTAGTGACCTATGTTATTCAGCTACTTCTTTTTTGGCAATGCCACAGCGTCACAGAGTAAGCCTTATTGTTTCACACCTGGCTCACAGTTTCAAAAACTTTTACCATGAATTGCACAACTCAAGCAATTTGATGAGCAAAATCTTCCAAATGTTGAATTAATCAACAAAAAAGAAGAAATTATTTTGACCAACTCTTTCATGGGAAAGATACCTGCAGCTTGGGAAGACATCATCCCTTAAAGTATATTTCACTATAAAGTCACATAGCACAGCAATTTAAAAGTGCAGCCCAAGCACTTCGCTTATCCATGGGCACTGGGCAAATTGGTTATTCTCTGAGTTTCAGATTCCTCATCTGGAATATAGGAATAACAACTGTACATCTCTCATAGTATTGTTATTAAGAGTAGCTAGACTAACATGTAAGATACAAGGACACTTGGGCATAGTAAATGTTCAACTGTTGCGACTTCCCTGGAGGTCTGGTGGCTAAGACTCCATGCTCCCAAGGCAGGAGGTCCAGGTTCGATCCCTGCTCAGGGAACTAGATTCCATGTGCCACAACTGAGCGTTCACATGCCTTAACTAAAGGACCCCATGTGTCACAAGTAGACCAAAGATCCTGAGTTTCTGTTAAAACTATTACTGTTACATCAAGATATGTCAATCCTTACACAAGGTATGTGTATGACAAGAGATTAGACTGCTCCCTAACACCCTTCAGTCTCGGGCTAACTTCTGTCATACGTGGCCTGAAAGATGGCAAAATCTCTGAAACGCTAAGTACTACTGCTGCTGCTGCATCGCTTCAGTCCCGACTCTGTGTGACCAGGCTCCACTGTCCCTGGGATCCTCCAGGCAAGAACACTGGAGTGGGTTGCCATTGCCTTCTCCAATGCATGAAAGTGAAAAGTGAAAGTGAAGTCACTCAGTCATGTCCGACTCTTAGCGACCCCATGGACAGCAGCCTACCGGGCTCCTCCGTCCATGGGATTTTCCAGGCAAGAGTACTGGAGAGGGGTGCCAGTGCCTTCTCCTAAGTACTATTACCCTCCACCAAATAAAGGAGAAGAGAGGGGGGGCTAAAGATCAATTGTAGTTTGTATAGGAAAAAAATAGAAGGTGCCAAAGAAGTGTAGGCATGGCTGAAGCTGTACTTTTCAATCCTGGCTGCATGTCAGAATCACCTGAAGAGCTTTTAAATCCTATAGCTGCCTAATTCCCTCTCCACCCACCCCCAACCCAAGATTCTGATTTACCTAGGTGGACCTTGGACAGCTATATTTTTTATAAGAAGTAAGCACCCCAGCTGATTTTAACGTGCAACCAAAGAAGAGACTCACTACATAGAAGAACAGAATGGAAGAAAAAGGAAGATGTGGAGAAAACAAGGAGAATATCAGGCAAAGCACGTGTTTCAAGAATCATGCTGGTTTTCTATTTTCTAACCCCCTAATGCCAAGAAAGGGAATTTTCTTTCCAAGCTGCAGACCATGCCATAGCCATCCCAGGAAGCAGCTGAGGAGACTTAGTTGTTTGAGAAACATGACAACTAAAGTCATAATTACAGGCCAATAACACCTCTGGCTAGGATGAACAACAATCAGTTTGCCTAGACCTTTTCCAGGTTTAGCATTTTAGAGTCCAGTGTCCCTCTCAGTCCCAGGAAGCTTAACCACCCCATCCTAGCCTTAGCTCCAGATCAGTATTTCCAACCACTACGAAAGACCTGCACTGTCAAATCCGGTAGCCACTGGCCACATGTGGCTACTTACATTTAGGTTAACTAAAATGAAATAAAATTTAAAATTCAGCTCTCCAGCTGCTCAATAGCTACATGTGGCTAGTGGCTACCACTGTGGACAGTGAACACAGAACACTTCCATCACAGCTGGAAGTTCTACTGGACAGTATTCTGGACATCTCTGCCCAGATACGTTACAAGCACCTCAAACTCAACATGTTAGAAAGGGAACTTATCAAATAAATTTTGCCCAAACACCCTATTTCCTATATGCAGGACCATCATCTACCTAGTTCTTAAGCTAGTATCGCAGCATTGCCCTTAATTCCCCCACCTCTCCCTCACCACCCAAAGGATCTTCAAACTGCTCAGATCTCAAAATGTCTCTGCAATCTGCCCTGTCCTCTGTAGTCAGTGCCTCTTTCAAACTGTGGTGCTGGAGAAGACTCTTGAAGAGTCCCTTTGACAGCAAGGAGATCAAACCAGGTAATCCTAAAGGAAATCAGCCCTGAATATTCATTGGAAGAATGGATGCTGAAGCTGAAGCTCCAATATTTTGGCCACCTGATGCAAAGAGCCTATGCACTGGAAAGGATCCTGCTGCTCAGAAAGACTGAAAGCCGGAGAAGGGGGTGACAGAGGATGAGATGGTTGGGTGGCATCACCAACTCAATGGACATGAGCTTGAGCAAACTCCAGGAGACGGGAAAGGACTGGAAAGGGAAGCCTGGTGTGCTGCACACCACGGGGTCACAAAGAGGCAGACACGACTTAGCAACTGAACACCTCCTCCCCTAGCCTCTAGCCTCCCTATACACCCAGCTCATTCTTTACAAACTAGCACTGTAACAAAGCAATCTGGTTATTTCATTCTCTTGTTTAAAAGCTACCAAAGATGTTAGCTTCACATTTGGGAACCCCACTCTCCTCTCCTCTCTGCATTCAGAGACCACAACTCACTCCATCACCCCTAAAGCTCCAACGCTTCCCTAAACCCTCTAAGACCTTTCATACACTGGTGTCTTTACAAATATTTTCCCCTCTGTCTACAAGGTCTTCCCTTCCCCATCTTCCCTACATCCTCCTTTTCGATGTAGTTCAACTGTCATTTCTTGTAGAAACTCTCCCCATATACCATGGGCAGAAATCAGCATTTATAGTGACTTCCCAGGTGGCTCAGATGGTAAAGAATCTGCCTGCAACTCAAGAGACCCAGGTTTGATCCCTGGATCAGAAAGATCCCCTGGAGAAGGGCATGGCAATCCACTCCAGTGTTCCTGCCTGGGAGAATCCCATGGACAGAGGAGCCTGGCAGGCGATCATTCGTAGGGTCGCACAGAGTCAGACACAGCTGAGTGACTAACACTTTCACTTTCATCAGTGTATGCTGTTCACATATCTCTACTGGAGCATCTACATGCAACATAAATAAGTTGTCTGAAAATAGGTCTGTTTTCTTGCCTTTTCTCCCACTCAGTTCATTGCTATATACCTTACACTCAGCTGAATACTAAGCCAGAGTCCATGCCTATATTGAATGAATGGCTGGTTCACATAACTCTATGATGTAGAGCAATTAAGCCAAATAGTAACATCTGCTTTTTAAATGTGAAGATACAAATGCATAGAAAAGTCAAATTCCACAGTAAGAAATGGTGAAAGCAGAACCAGTTTATTGATTCACAAAGTCATCCACGTAAAAAACATTTCTGAGCATTACTGTGTGTAATGTGCACTGTGTTTGTGTGCTTAGTTGCTGAGTCATGTCTGACTCTTTGTGACCCCATGGACTGTGCCCGCCAGGCTCTTCTGTCCGTGGGGATTCTCCAAGGCAAGAATACCGGAGTGGACTGCCATTTCCTCCTCCAGGGGATCTTCCCAACCCAGGGATCAAAGCCAGGTCTCCCTCATTGCAGGTGGATTCTTTACCATCTGAGCCACCAGGGAAGCCCAAGCACTAGACAAGAAATAATCCTCTGGGGTGAAGACTGTGTCTTTATCCATCCATCGTGCCCTCTTCTAGCACAATGCCTGACATACAGTAGGCACTAGATAAGTGAGTGAGTGAAAGTCACTCAGTTATGTCCGACTCTTTGCAACCCCATGAACTATACAGTCCATGGAATTCTCTAGGCCAGAATACTGGAGTCAGTTGCCTTTCCCTTCTCCAGGGGATCTTTCCAACCCGGGGATCAAACCTAGGTCTCCCGCATTGCAGGCAGATTCTTTACCAGCTGAGCCACAAGGGAAGCCCAGGAATACTGGAATGGGTAGCCTATCCCTTCTCCAGCGGCTTCTTGACCCAGGAATCAAACCAGGGTCTCCTGCACTGTAGGTGGACTCTTTACCACCTGAGGTATCAGGCACTTAATAAATGTGTGCCAAATTCAGGAATCAGGAAGAATGGATCTAGGTCTTTACATGAACAATTTATGCACGAGCACATACTTTCCTCCCCAAACTAAAAGGGCCTCTTACATCATATGCTACAACAAGATACTTTAGAAAAATGAATCTTTAAAAATCCATCAATATAACCAAAAAAAAAAAAAAAAACCACTGCCCATGAGATCATCTAATATATATTCTCATCTGTTGAGTCTACATCTCTGAAATCCATGGAGCCTTGAAACATCTCTTACTAACGCGGCATAAGGACATGAGTCATAAGAGATAACGTTCAATTAGGACATTTTTCCCTTCTGCACACATCCCAATAGGTTCTGCTCTTAAAGACAGAATAGAAAGAGAAGTCATTTATACCTCAGTTGTTAATGAAAGCATTAGAAGAGCCAGGGAAAACATTGCTAGAAAACCTAATCAAAAACAAAGGTGAAAAGATATCCGAAAAGAAGTTACGACAAACCTGAAATTCAATCTTTACCTGATAGAACACACAGTACAGCTAATGGTTTAATGATGCTTAAGAAGTAATCTCAATAAACTGTATTAAGGACTTCAAGTTAACCAACAGAAAGGAAGGAAACTAGGTAACTTTAAAATAAATTTATTAGCCAGTTTCTGGTCTGGCATTTAAGGAGACTGTAAGCTGACACTGTGGTTCTCACAACAACAACAAAAAAGCTGAACAAACAAAATCAACAACTCTTCTTAGACCCATGAGGGAACCGAAGACACTGGGCAAACTGCTACTCTAAAAATCAGAGATACACTCAGGTAGATACAGAGGATCACATCCTAGTGGAGAAGAAGGCAAGGTACAAAATCCCCTCCTGTGCCAAGCCAGGGGAAGAAAAATTAAACTGTAACTGACAAATTGCTAGACGTTCAGTTGCAACAAGTTTGAAAGTTAAAAACTCCAGGTGAGGGCCAGTGTTAAGAAGCCCTGACACTTTTATGAGTTCTACCTCCAGGAAAGCTACCAGGACCTCACAGTGAATACTGAGAAAAATTCCCTACTGGTTTTAGCAGGGGACAGGGTAAGCATCCATGATGAAATATGCCCAGAGCCTTCTGTTCTTCTTAACAAGGCCTTCCCTCAAGGGAAATTCTTTTATCAGAGCCTAACAGATTGAAGAGACTGTAATAACCACCTCCAACCCTTTGTAGTCTTGTCTCACCGACAGGGAAAACTAAAACTAGAACCAATTATGAAAGTCACAGCCTGGGGCGTAGCTCACTGAAAGACAGAGACCCTGTTCTAGGACTCCCGCCTTCCCCCTACCTCACCACCCCATGGATGTTTACAGCCGCTTTATTCATAACTGCCAGAACTCGGAAGCAAACATCATGCTCATCAACAAGTGAATGGAGAAACTGACAATGGTACACCCATACAATGGGGTATTATTCAGTGAAAAAGAGAAATAAATGAGCTTCCAAGCACAAAAGACACATAGGAAGCCTACATGCATATTGCTAAGTGGAAGAAGCCAATCGGAAAAACGCTACATTCTGTACAATTTCAAATATATAACAGAACAAAAAAGCAAAACTGATGGAGCCAGTAAAAAGATGGGTGGCTTCCAGGAGTTCCAGGGTAACGTAAGAGGAATGAACAGGTAGAACAGAGGAAGTTTTTGGAGCAGTGAAATTATTCTGTTTGATAAATATTATGATGAGTACATGTCATACATTTGTCTAAACCCGTAGAATGTGCAACATAAAGAATAAACTCTAATGCAAACTACGGACTTAAGTTAATAATAATGTATCAATAGTGGCTCATCAATTCTAAGAACTGTAGTACAGTTCTGTAGTACAATAATCTGTACTACACTAATATAAAATGATAATGATAGAAAAAAGTGGAGGGAGATGAGGGATTATGTCGGAATTCTCTGTTCTTTCTGCTCCATTCTTCTACAATCTAAAACTGCTCCCTAAAGTCTTATTTAAAAAAACAACAAATACATATACATATATGTGTGTGTGTGTGTATCAGTCTCAGAATCATACCCTGAATTACACCATAGAGGACCTGAGATAGAATCAAGTAAGTAAAAGGATCCTAACATATTACTGTCCACTGTATCATACAAAAATTTCAAAACTCATGTTTTAATGTTTACAATACTTAGATATTTCCATTAAAAAAATAAATTAAATAAAATGCTTAGCCAGCATGAGAAGCAGAGAAAACCAAAAGCAGTGTTCCTTCCACGTTTTAAAGTGAAGCTTGGCTGTCTTAAGAGCTCTGAATAAAATCTACAGCACAACAAAGTTTAAAATACACAGACTTTTGGGATTTAACAGTTCCACTCTTAAGAATTCTTCCTACAGCTGCACTTACAGCTATATGTGTACAAGGATGTGAGCATTACTGTTTTTAATAAATTGTGATTTTATAAACTTTAGATCCATAGCAAAACTGCCCACATAGTAGAGCTCCAATTTACCTTACAGTCACTTTCTCCTATTATTAACTCTTATATCATTGTGTTACTTTTCTTTCAATTAATGGATGAATCAGTTCAGTTCAGTCACTCAGTTGGGTCTGACTCTTTGCGACTCTGTGAACCGCAGCACACCAGGCTTCCCTGTCCATCACCAACTCCCGGAGTCCACCCAAACCCATGTCCATCAAGTCAGTGATGCCATCAAGCCATCTCATCCTCTGTGGTCCCCTTCTCCTCCTGCCCTCAATCAATACTGACACACTAGTATGAACTAAAGTCCGTACCTCATTTCCTTAGTTGTTATCTAGTGTTCTACTTTTGTTCCAGGAGCATTCAGATGCCACACTATATTTAGTTGTCATGTCTCCTTACACACATCTTGCTGTTCAGTTGCTCAGTCATGTCTGACTCTCTGCAATCCCATGGACTGCAGCACGCCAGGCTTCCTCGACCTCTCCCAGAGTTTGCCCAAACTCATATCCATTGAGTATCTAGGCTGTAATGAATTTTGCACTTTCCTTGTTTCCGATGACTCTGGCAGTTTTGAGGAGCACTGATTAGATACTTTGTAGAATACTCCTTAACATGGAATGTTGTCCTCATTAGACTTGGACTACAAGTTTTCAGGAGAGGATTACAGGTGAAGTGCCATTTTCATCAACTCTCATTAGAGGTACATACACGCGATCCTGAGTGCATGCTTAGTCATGTTCAACTCTGTGAGCCCTTGGACTGCAGCCTGCCAGGCTCCCCTGTCCATGGGATTTCCCAGGCAAGAATACTGGAGTGGATTGTCATTTCCTCCTCCAGGGGATCTTCCTGAACCAGCGATCAAACCTGTGTCTCTTGCATCTCCTACACAAGAAGGCGGATTCTTTACCCCTATGCCACCTGGAAACCTCCACCATCACACACAAAAAAGACTCCTTTGGAGAATATAATAACGACTGGGAAACAATGAGTTAGAAGGAATTGGTAATTGTACTTTTCAGTCTATATGCTTTTTTTCTTCTATAAGCATATGTTTCCTCTTACATCTAACAACAACAAAAAAGTAAGACTGATCTGCCTAATTGCAGAGTTAAGATGGGAATACCAGACCCCCTTCCTGTCTTCCGAGAAATTTGTATGCAGGTCAAAAAGCAAGTCAGAACCAGACATGGAACAATGGCCTGGTTCCAAATTGGGAAAGGAGTATGTCAAGGCTATACTCTGTGACCCTGTTTATTTAATTTATATGCAGAGTACACCATGTGAAATGTCAGACTGGATGAAGCACAAGCTGGAGTCAAGACTGCCAGGAGAAATATCAATAACCTCAAATATGCAGATGACATCCCCGTAATGGCAGAAAGCAAAGAGGAACTAAAGAGCCTCTTGATGAAAGTGAAAGAGAAGAGTGAAAAATCTGGCTTAAAACTCAACATTTAAAAAATGAAGATCATGGCATCTGGCCCCATCACTTCAGGGCAAATAGATGGGAAAACCATGGAAACAATGACAGACTTTATTTTCTTGGGCTCCAGATCACCACAGATGGTGACTGCAGTCATGAAATCAAAAGATGCTTGTTCCTTGGAAGAAAAGCTATGACCAACCTAGACAGCATATTAAAAAGCAGAGACATTACTTTGCCAACAAAGGTCCATGTAGTCAAAGCTGTGGTTTTTCCAGTAGTCATGTATGGATGTGAGAGTTGGACCATAAAGAAAACTGAGTGGTGAGGAAATGACACTTTTGAACTGTGGTGTTGGAGAAGACTCTTGAAAGTCCCTTGGACTGCAAGGAGATCCAACCAGTCCATCCTAAAGGAGATCAGTTGTAAATATTCATTTTAAAGGACTGATGCTAAAGCTAAAACTCCAATACTTTTGCCACATGATGTGAAGAACTAACTCATTGGAAAAGACCCTGATGCTGGGCAAGATTGAAGGCAGAAGGAGAAGGGGATGACAGAGGATGACACAGTTGGACGGCATCACTGACTCGATGGACGTGAGTTTGCACAATCTCCAGGAGTTAGTGATGAGTAAGGAAGCCTGGCATGCTGCAGTCCATGGGGTTGCAAAGAGTTGGACATGACTGAACAACCAAACAGTGAAATTCTTTCTTACTAGACCATCTAGTTCTTCACGCTATGCTGAATGTCCATCTCAAGACAAGTAACCCAACTGGGGTCTCTTCAGTAGTGGCTCAAAAACTTTAGGAAAATGCCTTTTCAATAAATACTGTGGTTTACAAAAAATTATATGGCCCACAAGCCTAAAATATTTATCTGTCATTTACAGAAAAAGTCTGTTGACCCTTGATCTCTAGTATATTAGCTTAAAAAAAATTTTTTTGGCTTATTCATACAGTGGATGAGCAATCTATCTTAGAGCTCTGAAGATCAGAAGTGCAAAATAGGTTTCACTAAGCTAAAATCCACATGTCAGCAGAGCTATGTTCTTTCTAGAAGCTCGAGGGGAAAATCCATCTCCTTGCCTTTTGCATTTTGTGGAGCCTGTTCACAGGCTTCCCAGGTGGCTCAAATGGTAAAGAATCTCCCTGTCAAGACACAAGACATAGGCGACACAGTTCAATCCCTGGGTTGGAAAGATCCACTGGAGGAAGAAATGGCAACCCACTCCAGTATTCTTGCCTGGGAAATCTCATGGACAGAGGAGCCTGGCGGGCTACAGTCCATGGGGTCACAAAAGGTCGGACACGACTAAGCAACTGAGCACAACGCAAACAAATGAACTACAACTATATCCAACGATGTTAATAAATATCATACACATAATGAGCAAAAGAAGACAGAAGCAAGTAATACATACTGTATGATTCCACTTCTGTAAATTTCAGAAACTTGCAAAACTTATTTCTTTGGTGGTACTGAATATCTTCAGTTAGAGGAAGCTGATGGTGTTTGGAGGGTTATGAGGGGCTTCTGGAAATGTTCTGATTTAAGTGTTGTTAGAAACATATTTGCTTTTTAAAAGTAATTCACTGAAATGCTCATTTATATTTTGTGGACTTTCCTCAGTCTATATTTTGTTGTAAAAGCAAAAAGTTTAAATATAATTCTTATAAAAATGTAACCAGATGAAGAAAAATAAATTTACCAGCCTTTTCATAGACAACTCAGTAAGTCTGTATATTCCCTGGCTATTTCAGACACAGTTGGCCCCTGGACCACACTTAGAAAACAGTGGTATAAAGTCAAGTTTGCACTTGACACCAAGGCAACCAGTTAGTCCCAAATAGCTTTCTAGGGACTGACTTTGTATGGATCCAAGATTGACAATGCTTCAGTTTTGCACACTAATCATGGTGGACAACAGCTTCAGTCCCTTTTGTCAAAATAATGGCTCTAGCTACTTTCTAGCCTAGAAGCCAAAGGAACACTGGAAGAAGTATCTTTTAATTACTACCTCAGCTTTAAGAATAAGCTTGACTAAATTTCCATCTGAACTTTGAGCGCTGGCTCAATAATTTTGGAGAAAATGATACCAACTCTCAAGGTGAAAGGTTATCCTGCCTTAAAACCAATTATCTTGCCATTTGAAAGTGTTAGTCCAAGACTAGCCCGTAATTTTTTATCTATTTGTTGGTGGTGGTCTTATGTTAGAACATCAGTTTTACTGAGTGGCAATCATTCTCTACAAAATTCCTCCACAAGACCCAAATGACATGGTATTATGCTGGCGACGGTTCAGTGGACAGCTGTTGTTTGTGTTTGCCCAGCCTGTATGCCCCTCTTCTGTTGGTGGTACATCATTCTATTTTGGACTATTCCAAACCTTTGGTCTTTGTGGAGGCTGCCAGTCAAGATGCCCTGCTCTTCCTTGGCCAGAGGATTTTAAATACATGACCCAAATGAGGCCACCAACTCTAGACTAGGAACTCCACGAGCAAGGACAAGGTTTTTTGCATCTCTGATGCCTAGCACAGTGCCTGGCTATGAATATTCAGTGCATGTGGGCTGAATGAAATACAAAGAAAATCATGTACCTTAAACAAATGCTGAGCTAAGTCTATCATTTCCCAGATAGATCTGGAAAGGGAGAAAATTGTAACATGTTTTGTAAAAAAAAAAAAAAAATGTTCACTTTAGTAAGCTAGGAAATATGCATTGGAAATAGTATCCCAAGTTGCCATTTCTCAATGCATTAAAGATGTCAATCAGTCCAAAAAAAAAGGCCCCCAAAAAGACAAAAGGAGAATTACCTCATTACCTCAACATCTGCTTGAACATAAGCAATCGCACACTAGCTAATTTTTTTTAAAGGGACATAATATAACTTTCTAGAAAGACATAACATAGCTAATTATACCATTCACTAGAAGAGAACATACAATGTTTTGAAGTAATTCAGAAGTGGGTGTGATTTATAAGACATAGAGCTTAGGGAATGGTAAGTATAAATTAGAGATTGTTCATATTATGACAGATTCCGTCATTACATTTCACAACTTTTGTCAAAAGCAACCTTATTCACCACACCACTAAAGGCTTCACATTAGCGAAGGCTGCTGTCAGCTCTGCCATTCACAGTAGATGGGAACTTTCTTTCTGAACACCCTCCTGAAGAATGGGTGCAAACTTTAGACTTAAAACACTGGGGAATGAATGATATGATGAAACATAAATGGTCAATAAACATGTAAAAAAAGATTTCAAACCTCACTAATTACCAGGTCAAACACATTTTTTAAAGGTTTACCATTTTTGTTCATCAGATAGGCAAAAATTAAGCAAACTGTCAACATGTCAACAGAGACTACATTGCTCAACATTGACCAATGAATTGGAAAATGGACACTGCTGAGGGGAATGTGAACTGGTACAGCCATTTGAGAGGGGCAAGGGGGACATTTCTGCAATGTCTAGCAAAACTTTATGTGTATATGCCCTCTAAGCCAACAAAACAGGTCTAAAAATCTATCCTAGAACAACAAACTTTTAATTGTACAAATTGATCTGTATGATGATTTGATTAATGATGGTCTACTAGACATTAAACTTGTCTGTCTGGTTCACTATCTTCTCTCCCAGTGCCTAGCACATGGGCCTCACATGTGATAGGTACATGGTATTTGTCAAAGGAGTAAATGAATATGTTTACTCAGCATTAAAAAAAAAAGCTTTTAATCAATAATGGTTCTTGTTTACATTAACGAGAGGTAGTGTAATTATTCACAATGTTAACAGGCAGTAAAAAGTACCGTTTACTTTCAAAAACAATTCACACACAACAGCTTACAAAACTGATCACAATATTGGTTAAGAGTCCAAACATCTAGGTGCCTGTTTTTCCACCTCAAATCCCTAGCTTCCCAAGTTAGTTCTGTAGGTTCAACAGCAACAAAATACTCTTGAAACAAGTCAATTGCTATCGAAGTCTATGGTGGGGTGATGTTAGTCACTCAGTTCATGCCAACTCATTGTCCACTGACAAATAAACACCCTCATTTTGAAATGTATAAAAATTACACTGTGGGCTGAAAAAGAAATCCCAACACCGTTGTAACCAGATTCAATATCCTTTAAAAAAAAAAGTGTACTCTTTAAGAAACACAGATTTCAAAGTCCAGCTGTTCTACCATCTTTGACATGCCCTAATTGAATAAATATATCCTCTAAAAATACAATGCACAAATTTCCCAGTATAATTGGGAAAAGAACCAGAAACTTAAGAATCATCCCTTTTCTTCAGCTCTCAAATCCAACAGATAGAGATGTGTTCCAAAATCAAGTATAAATAACTTGTAGATTATGTGTATTGTTAAACTACCCTTGAAATTATATATAGAATAAAAAGAAGTGAAATTTAAAATTTTAACATTATTTGAAAACTGACCATCCAACAAAAGATCTGATATCCATTGACAGGTATCACCAATAATAAAAGTTTCAACAGTCTAGAACATGAGTTGAGACAAGTATGTTGGTGGTATACATGTGTGTTCAGTTGCTCAATCATGTCCGACTCTTTACGATTCTATGGACTGTAGCATGCCGGGTTCTTCTGTCCATGGGATCTCCCAGGCAAGAATACTGGAAGGGGTTGCAACTTCCTCCTCTGGGGGATCTTCTTGACCCAGGAATCGAAACCACGTCTCCTGCATCTCCTACATTGCAGGTGGATTCTTTACCACTGAGCTACAAAGAACCCCTTATGTTGGTGGGGAGTGGTATTATTAGCAATATAATACTAATAAAATCCAGCCCCTCACTAAAACACTTGAGAAATTCCAGATAAAGGCATTGTGCCCACCCACTAGACTAATCAAGGATGGGAGCTGAAGGTACTAGGAAGGCAAAAGCCATTAACATGTATCCAGCACTTTCCAGATGCTGGACACCATAGAGAAATGTGTTGTGTTCATTTTGAAGAGGTTAAATAACTTCCCCCATGAAAACAACGGAAACAGTGACAGACTTTATTTTCTTGGGCTCCCAAATCACTGCACATGGTGATTGCCACCATGAAATTAAAAGACACTTGCTCCTTGGAAGAAAAGCTATGACCAACCTAGACAGCATATTAAAAAGCAGAGACATTACTTTGTCAACAAAGGTCCATCTAGTCAAAGCTGTGGCTTTTTCAGTAGTTGTGTATGTATGTGAGAGTTGGACTATAAAGAAAGATGAGCGCCAAAGAACTGATGGTTTTGAACTGGTGCTGGAGAAGACTCTTGAGAGTCCCTTGGACTGCAAGGAGATCAAACCAGTCAATCCTAAAGGAAATCAGTCCTGAATATCCATTGGAAGGACTGATGCTGAAGCTCCAATACTTTGGCCAACTGATTCGAAGGACTGACTCATTGGAAAAGATCCTGATGTTGGGAAAGATTGAAGGCAGGAGGCGAAGGGGACGACAGAAGATGGTTGGATGGCATCACCGACTCGATGGACATGAGTTTGAGCAAGCTCAGAGAGTTGGCAATGGACAAGGAGGCCTGGCATGCTGCAGTTCATGGGGCCACAAAGAGTCGGACATGACTGAGGGACTGAACTGAATTGAAATAATTTCCCAAAAGTCACCCAGTTACTAAACAGTCATGATGAGATTTGTTTTCAGGAATGTGGACCCCAGAGGGATCCATATACCCTACGGTATATGGTATATATACATATATACCATGGTATATATGGTATATGGGCTTATTTGTGGTCTCAGGGAGCAACAGGTCATAGTACTGGACAGATCTCATGACATCATCTAGTTTAGCTCTTGTCTGTAGTCCAGTAAGGCTTGATTAGCCATAAGATCCATAAAAGAGAAGTGACTCTCCCATGTTCACAGAAGTGGTGAGTTGAGTCAAGAGAAGTGAAAAAGCTGGGACTAAACACCAGGATTCACTATAGAGCAGGGCCCTTTCCACAACCTGGTCGTGTCAGCAAGTTATTCAGAAAAAAAACCATACGTTCCCACACATTTTTACTTCCTAAATCTGTATGGTTCCTCTCTTTCTTGACCTGTATTCTCAGGCCACCTTTGGTGAGGTACATAATCATTTTAAGTTGAAAAGGTGTTCGGTTCACATGCGATCTTAATTTGGCTTTGTTCAGACGTGTGGTGAAGTAATGAAAATGACTGATTCAAACTGTTACTTATTAGGAGATTAAAACAGTTCTACGTCTGGTTACCCGGCATTGTAGAAACGCAGGTTACAAGGCCTGGCTTTTCTGCGAACCAGAGCCAAGTCCTACATCCAGAAGCCCTGCACCATCAGGGTGCCACCTCACTGGCGAATCCACTGCTAGAAATGGGAAGCGGTAAAGCACCCCGTGGCCTGCAAATCCTAGCTGGGGAAGGAAAGAGGAACTAGGCCAAACCAGAATGAAAAGCTGGAGAAAGGCTGTCAAACCGCGCGGCAGGCCTCCCAGCGCCAATGTGCAAGGGTGGGGCCGGGGCCAGGGAGCCAGGCCGGCCGAGCTGCCCACACCGCGCCCTCTCCACGACAACCAGCCCTACTCGCCTCTCCCGCGTGGCACGGGGGGACCGTGGGACCGTGTCCGCGCCGGACCCCCGTCTCTTCCCCTAAACCCCCATCTCCAGCTAAAGCCACCAACGGGGAAGCCCTTCCCGCACGGCCCGGCGCGACCCTCCGGGGCACAGGCACGTTAACCCTCTGTCCCGGGGCTCGCCCAAGCGCGCGGGGCGCGGCGGACGCCTCTCCCGGGGTGACGGGGCTACTGGGGGTGACGGTGGCGGCCGCGACCCCTCCCGCCCCGCTTCCACCCGCTCCGCGCCCGGCGCCCCGGAGCCGTTCCCCCCGCCCCCGGGCCGCGGCCGCCCGCACCTGGCGGCCACGCGCCCGCCTACCTTGCTCCTTCAGGCTGGAGATGAGCTGCAGCTGCTTCTCCTCTTCCGAGCTGTTCATTTTGGCAGGTGGGGCCGGGAATAAAAGGAAAGGAGGGAGAAGCGAGGGGGTGCAGCAGGGGTGGGCGGGGGGGCGAAGAAAAAAGCAAGATGCCGCTGGCGGGCGGCTTCGCTACCCGGAAGTTGGATTTGCTCCCGCTCCTCCTCCTCCTCCTCCTCCTGCAGGCGCGGGGCGAGCGGGTGAGATCATCCCCGCGCACCTACTCCGCGGCCTCGGCGGCTTTACCTGCGGGCCGGCGGAGGGGCGGGGAGCGGGGCGGAGACAGGCCGGCGGCCGCGGAGGGGTGGGGACGCCGGAGGCACCCTCGGTGGCCGCGGGCCCGCCCGCCTTGCTAGCCCGCGGACGCTCGGCTTCCTCCGCCGCCCAGGCCCGCGCCGCAGGATGCGCGGGCGGGAGGGCGTGCGGGGGGCCCCGCGTTGAGGAGGCGCTGGCTGGTTCCTGCACCTCCGTCTCCGCCTGCACCCCCCCTTCTCCGCCTCCACCCTCCTTTCGGACCCCCACGCCCACCCCCCGGCCAGGCGCGTGTTCTGGAGGAAGCCTGCCCTGGGTCTGCAGCATCTATGAGAAGCCCACTTTGAACGCTGTCAAAGGCCTCTCCCCGCGAACTGCTGATAACGTAGAGAGCGAGACGTAATGAGCTAATAAACACCCAGATTCTAACCCCAGTTCTTGCATAGTGGACCCTGGGGGTGGGAGGTGGGGCTCCGTGTGGACAAACCTAGGTTTCCCCCCCCCTCCCCCAGGGGCAGGCTCTATGTTGTACGTTTGGCACCTTGCAAAGGGTACAGATATTGAAACAGACCAGACGGGTAAGGTACACAGTGAGCCAGGGAGGGCGTGGTAAATTAGCTAACTGCTCCCGGCTCCTGGGCTGGCTTCCTCCTCCAGCGGCACTCGGTTTGAGAAATGGTCTAAACTGGGCCCTGCAGCCCTCGGATCGCCAGGCCCTGCAAATCATGTGGTCTGTGGTGGAAAGATCGCCTCAGGGTAGAGGCCACTGCAGTCCGAATGCCTAGGTCACACAGCTGCCTGACAGCAGAGGCTGGCGACGGTTGACTACCTTCTGCTCCGTTTGAACCCGGCTCTGGGTTCGAGCCTGACCAGAAGGGCGGTGGGCCTGCCAGATTTCAAAATGGCTCTCCCCAACCCCCAGGAGCCAGTCCTTGGTCAAGTTTTCTTCCGATCTCTTTGAACTTCATCTGGAAAAAAAAAAAAAAAGGAATAATACGAATATCCACTCTCCCGGAAGAGTTGTTACGTGTTCAACAAGGACCGGAAGATACACAAAACGCCCCATCCATAATTTGACATACACTAGGTGTTCTTTTTTAAAAAAGGAAAAGTTTACAGCTCTGTAAACAAGGCGTTGTGGATGCTAAAAGGGGCACGGGCACTTTTACACTAATCATTAAGCATACAAAGTAAATCCAAACTCACTTAGGCTCACTACTTGAGTTCTCGCACTATCTCAAAGCTCTTCATGTGGGCTCTACACCTGCACAGCACTTCTGCTCATGCCTCACTTGGCTATTTTATGTAAATACCCAACTCTGTTTACTGAATGGGTCTCCCTGATGGATGGCGGGAGGAGTGCTAGAATACAGGTAAAGGCTGTAACTAGTATCTGTCTGATACTCCTCCGAAGTTCTAATTCAAAACGAACTGGGAAAAGATGGTAGCACTGCTTCCTCTTTTTCTAAAACAGCAATATAACATTTTAGCATGAGTGATTTAGTGTTACAATGATCTAAAAAAGGCAGCACAGTGTTTTTAAATAGAGTGAACTAAAATTTTGAAACTTTAACAATAACTTTGACATGAGGTCTTATTGTTCAGTCCTTTCCCTAGTTTTTCATAGGACAGTTTAAGAAATAATAATAACCAAATGGCCTTTGTCTTAAGATTATCCGAGATGGCATCTTAATCCTCAGAGTTTAAAGAAGGCCCAGAAGACCCTGAATTGCTTCAGACTCAAGTACATGAAACATGAATGAAATGTGCTGCCACCAGTTATTTTGTATCATGAGAAATCATTTCTTTCCAGAAAAGAAAAAAAAAAAAGATTTGAGTAACAAATCATGGCCATCTAGCTTTCATACTGCAGCCAGGAAACCTATTATATTAATAACTGATCAGTCACTCTGCTGGATAATGCCAGAGGCCTCCTCCAAATCTAAATAATCAATTATTTTCTCACAATAAACCAAATACCAGCAGAGTGCCCGTTAAATATTTGGGTTAGTTCACAAGCCTCTGTTTTTTAAACGGCTGATTTTTCTACTCCAATTATACAGTAATTTAGGTATCACTTTTGGACTTTAAGAATGAGTTAATTAATTATCAAATCTATAATCAAATTGAGTGCTTTGGTTCCACTCTGCAACCCCTTGAAATTAATCCTGTTTACCTTCCTTGAAATTAAAATAGCCTCCTGAAATACAATATGGCATTATCTTGAGGGCAGGGAATGAATTATTAGGATGGCTATTAGAGTCAATTAAGGGGATTCAGCTCTCCCATTACACTATGGTTTATTTATATGATATGAATATTGATGGAAAGGATAGAAGTGATAATAATTAGTTTTTGTTCTATTTAATAATGCATATAGGGATTTATGTTGCAGGCATCACAATGGATTCGTTAACCTCCATGAAGCATGTAATTAAAAACCTTTAAAAATTTGTTTTTAATATATACTAAAAGAGAGAGGGGAAGGAGAGATTTTTCAAAAATGAGTTGAAAGGATATGTACCAAACTCGGGATAATGGCTGCCTTTAGGGGTAGAGGGCTTCCCTGCTGGTTCACTGTAAAGAACCTGCCTGCCACCACAGGAGACACAGGATACATGGGTTTGATCCCTGGGTCGGGAAGATCCCCTGGAAGAGGACATGGCAACCCACTCCGTATTCTTGCCTGAGAAAGCCCTTGGATAGAGGAGCCAGGCGGGCTACAGTCCATGGGGTCACAAAAGAATGGGACACAACTTAGCAACTCAACAACAACTAGGGGTAGAAAGTAGAGGAAAAGGCCCAAGGTGTGAGGAGTGGAGTGGGAGAGAGCAGTGATCTGTAGATTTTCTCTGTAATATTTGTTTGTATTGCCAGGAAATTAATGTAAAATCACATTATTTATGTAATCTTTTGAGGTATGCAGACAGATAAGATTGAAATACAATAGGAAATGAAGGTTCATTTCCTTTTCACTAATTCCATATTAGGTAATCTACCCTAAAAGGCTTTACTGTATTGTTGATTATGATATAAAAATAATAACATTGGAACACTATTTAACAATAAAAAGAAATAAAAGTATTGATACATGCCACAGCATGGATAAACTCTGAAAACAATAAGTGAAAAAGCCAGTCAGAAAACACCAGACGTTGGATGATTCCATTTATCTAGAATGTCCAAAATAGGCAAATCCACAGAGAGAGAAAGTTAATCAGTGGCTGTCTAGGATCATAGATGCTGGGGGAAATGGTAAGTGGCTGCTAGTATGTATGGATGTTTCTTTGGGGTGTAAAATTTTTCTAAAATTGATTGTGGTGATGGTTGAACAATTCTGTGAACATATTCAAAACCATTAGATTGTATACTTTCAGAGTATACTTTGCATGGGAAATTTTGTGGTATGTGAATTTTATCTCAGAAAATTTATTAAAAAAAACAAGTTTTCTGAGGAAGAAAACGTTTACCTTAATAGATCACTTAAATAACTCTATTAAATTTATAAGCTTTTGTATAAGTATTTTTCATTTTTCAAATATTTATATATATTAATTCTACTTTTTACTAAGCATTATGTTATATATATATTATCTTGCATCAGTAAAGTCTACATATTTACTCAGTACCACTCCATTATATCAATGAATACTTAGCTATCCTCAAATTCTTAGGCATTGAACTTGCTACTAGTAGTTGTCTCTATAAATAATGCCGCAGAAATACAAGGACCACTCCTAGACATATCACAGTCAAATTGTTAAAAACTAAATATAACAATCAGGTCTTAAAAGCAGTCAAAAAAAAATACATATTACATACAGGAGATCAACAATAACAGTGATGGCAGACTTTTTATTTAATGTTGTAATCACTAAAGGATTACAACAAATTCAACACTCAACAATATGAGACACAAATACATTGAAAGTAAAACAATGAAAAAATATTCCATACAAATAGTAACCAAAAGAGAAATGAGGTGGTATACTAATGTCAGAAAAACAGACTTTAAGTCAAAAATCTATTACAAGAGACAAAGGAGGACATGATATATTCACCAAAGTGTCAATTCATCGAGTATATATAACAATTATAAGCACATATACAGCAAACAAACAACTCCCAAAACATACAAAGCAAACACTGAGAGAACTGAAGGGAGAAAGAGACAGTTTAACAATAATAGCTGAAGATTACAATATCCCACTTTCAATAATGGATACAAAATTTAGGTAGAAGATCGGTAAGGATGCAGAGGATTTAAACAACACTATAAACCAGATGGATATAACAGACGTATATAGAACACTCCAAACAGCAGATGCACAATTCACATTCTTCTCAAGTGCAGATGGGAACATTCTCCAGGATAGATATTATATTAAGTCAAGAATATAGTATTAATAAATTTTTAAAAATGAAAATCATATAATGGTACAAAGTATCTTCTTCAACCATAAGGGAATGATATTAGAAAATCAGCAATAGAAGAAAATTCTGGAAAATCCACAAATATAGATATTAAATTACACCCTATTCAATAACTAAAGCTTCAAAGAAGAAATTACAAGGGAAATCAGAACACAGGATAAAAAACAAAAGTATACAAAAAGTTATTGGGTGCAGGGAAGGCAGGTGAGGGTTCACAGAGAAATCTATAGCTGTTAATGGCTAACTTTACGTGTTGAGAGAAAAAAAGAAGAGTAGAATAAATCCAAAGTTAGCAAAAGGAAAGAAGTAATGAAGATGAGAATGGGGATAAATACAATAACACAAATAGAAACACAACAGAATCAATGAAATCAAAACTTATTTCTTTGAAAATATCAACAAAATTGACAAATCTTTGGCTAACCTTAATAGAGATGATAAAGATAACTAAAATCAGAAACAAAAGTGAAGACATTACCAACAATACAAAAATAAAAAGAATTATAAGAAAATAATATGAATAATTATATACCAATAAATTAGAAAACCTAGATGAAATGGACAGATTTCTAGAAACATACAAATCATATAGACTGACTTAGGAAAAGAAAATCTCAGTACAATCCTAACGAGTAAAGAGATTGAATCAGTGATCAAAAACATTCCAATGAAGAAAAGTCCAGGATAGATGCCTTCACTAGTGAATTCTACCAAGTATTTAAAGAACAATTAACATTTCCTCTAAACTCAGTCAAAAAAATAGAAAACAAGGGAACACTTTCTAACTCATTCTATGAAGTCAACATTACTGTCATATCAAAGCCAAATAAAGACATTACAAGAAAATTTTAGACCAATAACCCTTGTACATACGGATAAAAAGTCCACAACTAGATACTAGCAGCTAATCCAACAGAACATTACAGGGATTATACAACATGACCAAGTATACCCAGGATATATCATGCTTTTAGCCACAAAACATTGTAACAAATTTAAGAAGACTAAATCATATCAAATATCTTTTCCAGTCACGATGGTAGCCATTTTGAAATATGCCCAGAGAATTCTGTTATCTTTAACAAGGCCTGTCTTCAAGATAAACTATTTAACTGAGATTTTATCAAAGCTTAATAACCTGGAGAATGAAAATACCCAGCTGAGGCCTAGTCCCCTCTCCCACATGGAGAAAGAAAAATACCCAACCCCAGTCCCTTCATGTGGCATAAGGAATTACCCAACTCCAGTAACTTTTTCTCATCTACCAGAAGGCGTAAATTATTTTTAAGGTCACAGCCCAGGGGCACAATTTCACCAAAAGACCAAGGTCCAATCATAGGTCTATTGAATGCATCCCTCCCCACTTAAACTTTATCATCACATCTATAACATTCCTATATAATAATAGGGAATTACAATGGAAAGAATTGCATGTTTAAGATCTTAAGAAGTCTTTACAGAAACCCCAAAACACAGAAGAGACAAAACGTCACCAGAGGAAAATTTAGCCCCGGACACCTACAGCTACAGCAAACAGTAAACACAGCTTACTGCTAGCCAAATAAACATAAAACTTCACAGTAAAGGCCTATTTACCTGAGTTCTTTTTACCCAGTACATCTTTAACAGGTTTAAACAAAATTACAAGGCATACTAAAAGATCAAAAACAAAAACAGGTTAAAGAGACATAGTAGTCTTTAGAACTGGCCTCAGATATGGCAACATTTTAGAAATTTCAGACCAGAATTTAAAATAACTACAAATAACATGCTAAGGGAGCAAATGAAACAAGTGGACAGTGTACAAGATGGGCAATGTAAGCACAGAGACAGAAGCTCTAAGATTTAAAAACAAATGTGAGAAATAAATATTTTAACAGAAATGAAGAATGCCTTTGATGGGCCCATGAACAAACTGGACACAAATGAGGAAAGAAACTTCTCAAACTGAAAACCAAAGAGGAAAAAAAAGCTACACATTATCCAAGAAATGTGGGACAATTACTAAAGGTTTCAGTTCAGTTCAATTCAGTCATGCAGTCGTGTCCAACTCTTTGTGACCCCATGAACTGCAGCACGCCAGGCCTCCCTGTCCATCACCAACTCCCAGAGTCTACCCAAACTTATGTCCATCGAGTTGGTGATGCCATCCAGCCATCTCATCCTTTGTCATTCCCTTCTCCTCTTGCCCCCGATCCTTCCCAGCATTAGGGTCTTTTCCAATGAATCAACTCTTGCCATGAGGTGGCCAAAGTATTGGAGTTTCAGCTTCAACATCAGTCCTTCCAATGAATACCCAGGACTGATTTCCTTTAGGATGGACTGGTTGGATCTCCTTGCAGTCCAAGGGACTTTCAAGAGTCTTCTCCAACACCACAGTTGAAAAGCATCAATTCTTCAGTGCTCAGCTTTCTTCACTGTCCAACTCTCACATCCGTACATGACTACTGGAAAAACCATAACCTTAACTAGATGGACCTTTGTTGGTAAAGTAATGTCTCTGCTCTTCAATATGCTGTCTAGGTTGGTCATAACTTTCCTTCCAAGGAGTGTCTTTTAATTTCATGGCTGCAATCACCATGTACAGTGATTTTGGAGCCCCCAAAAATAGAGTCTGACACTGTTTCCACTGTTTCCCCATCGGTTTCCCATGAAGTGATGGGACCGGATGCCATGATCTTAGTTTTCTGAATGTTGAGCTTGAAGCCAATTTTTTCACTCTCTTTCACTTTCATCGAGAGGCTTTTCATTTCCTCTTCACTTTTTGCCATAAGGGTGGTGTCATCTGCATATCTGAGGTTATTGATATTTCTCCCAGCAATCTTGATTCCAGCTTGTGTTTCTTCCAGCCTATAGTTTCTCATGCTGTACTCTGCATATAAATTAAATAAGCGGGGTAACAATATACAGCCCTGACGTACTCCTTTTCCTATTTGGAACCAGTCTGTTGCTCAAGTCTAGTTCTAACTATTGCTTCCTGACCTGCATACAGGTTTCTCAAGAGACAGGTCAGGTGGTCTGGTATTCCCATCTCTTTCAGAATTTTCCACAGTTCATCGTGATCCACACAGTCAAAGGCTTTGGCATAGTCAATAAAGCAGAAATAGATATTTTTCTGGAACTCTCTTGCTTTTTCGATGATCCAGCAGATGTTGGCAATTTGATCTCTGGTTCCTCTGCCTTTCCTAAATCCAGCTTGAACATCTGGAAGTTCACAGTTCACGTTGCTGAAGCCTGGCTTGGAGAATTTTAAGCATTACTTTACTAGCGTGTGAGATGGGTGCAACTGTGCAGTGGCTTGAGCATTCTTTGGCATTGCCTTTCTTTGTGATTGGAATGAAAACTGATAATTGATCTTCCTGACCCAGGGATGGAATCCTTTTGTCTCCTGCATTGGCAGGTAGGTTCTTTATCACTAGTGCCACCTGGGAAGCCCAACTGAAATACCAGGAAAAGAAAGAAAACAATCTAAGAAATATTTGAAGTAATAATGACTGAGAATTTCCCAAAGTTAATGACAAACACCAAACTGCAAAACAGGAAGCTGTGAGAATACCAAACAGAATACAAAAAAAATCTACATGTTGGAATGTCATATCAAAAATGTCAAGAAAAAAATGGCCAATGAGTCATGAAAAAAAATGGCCAATTTTACACAGGAAAAGATGTGCAAAATCATTAGTCACCAGGTAAATGCAAATCAAAACCACAATGAAATACCACTTCACACTCACTAAAATGGCTATAATCAATAAGACAGATGATGACAAGTGTTCGAGAATATGTAGAGAAATTGGAACCCTCATACATTGCCAGTAGCAATGTAAAATGCTGTAGCCATTCTGGAAACAATTTGGCAGCCCCTAAAAAAGTTTAAGAGTAACCATATGACCCAGAAATTTCACTCCTATGGATATACCCAAGACAATTAAAACCATATGTTCACAGAGAAACTTGTATGTGAATGTTAATAGCTTTATTTATAACAGTCAAAAAGTAAAAGCACCCCAAATGTCCATCAGTTGGTAAATGGATAAACAAAATATGGTATGTCCATACAACAGGATGGGAAGATCAACTGGAGAAGGGAATGGCTACCCACCCCAGTATTCTTGCCTGGATAATTCCATGGACAGAGGAGCCTGGCAAATTACAGTCTGTGGGGTCCCAAAGAGTTGGACACAACTGAAGAACTAACACTTTCACTTTTTTCATACAATAGAATAGTATTTGTACAGGAATGAAGTACTGATACATGCTATAAATGGACAACCTTGAAAACATTATTCTAAGAAGCCACATATTATATGATTCATATTTTATTCTATGTATGACCCTCCCTGTCATACACACAAACCTGTTAATTAAAGCAAGCATATCAAAAGATAGCTGCAATATAGGTATCTGCTACTTTTGAAAGCTCACTGTACAACAACTTCACTTTTTTTTTTGACAGTTTAATAAGCACATGTATTGTTTTTAATGTAATATAACATTTTTAAGTTAATAACTACAATTAAAATGACAGAGATACTATTTATAAAAACCTTGCTCTGATGGTGGTTGTAGAAATACAACAGAGGTCTTTGTAACCAAAGGGAAGTTAAGCCAAACAAGGCTCTTTTGTATGTTCACCTTCCCCGATGCGAAAAACCTTTAAATGGTTGGAATGGTTGACTTACTTGCCTCCAGAGTCGTGTTTTTCATTTACACGTTTATTTCCCCTCATGTTGTGTATTATTTTTCCTTTTTCTTGGTCCTATGTTCCTCGTGGTAGTGACTCTACCGGCCATGTTGGCGCAACGGGTGAGGTCACAGCAGTTACGCTATTACAAAACAAAGACTTGGCTTGTGCTAAAACTGCCAACACTTGAGGACACACATGTACACGCCCTGGTTTCGATGGTGTTTCCTACTCATTTGCTCCAATGGAAGACTCGACACACAGGCATCACGGCCCGTGTTGTCTTTGCCAAGACATGTTGACCTCACTCTTGTATCACGGTGACTGCTGGGGAAAGCAAGCCGTCACGGAACAACTTCACTTTTACAGAAGATCTACAAAAGGCAGAGGAACCAGGGATCAGATTGCCAAAATCCGTTGGATCATTGAAAAGTAAGAGAGTTCCAGAAAAAAACATTTATGTCTGCTTTACTGACTATGCCAAAGCCTTTGACTGTGTGGATCACAACAAACTATGAAAAATTCTTAAAGAGATGGGAATACCAGACCACCTGACCTGCCTCTTGAGAAATCTGTATGCAAGTCAAGAAGCACTGGTTAGAACTAGACATGGAACAACAGACTGGTTCTAAATCAAGAAAGGAGTACGTCAAGGCTGTATATTGTCACCCTGCTTATTTAACTTATATGCAGAGCACATCAAGAGAAATGCTAGGATGGATGAAGCACAAGTTGGAATCAAGATTTCAGGGAGAAATATCAATAAACTCAGATACGCAGACGACACCGCCCTTATGGCAGAAAGCGAAGAATAACTAGAGAGCTTCTTGATGAGAGTGAAAAAGTTGGCTTAAAGCTCAGCATTCAGAAAACTCAGATCATGGCATCTGGCCGCATCACTTCATGGCAAACAACTGGGGAAACAATGAGAGACTTTTTGCAGGGGGGGCTCCAAAATCATTCCAGATGGTGACTGCAGCCATGAAATCAAAAGACTCATGCTCCTTGCAAGAAAAGTTATGACCAACCTAGACAACATATCAAAAAGTAGAGACATTACTTTGTCAACAAAGGTCCATCTAGTCAAAGCTATGGTTTTTCCAGTAGTCATGTATGGATGTGAGAGTTGGACTATAAAGAAAACTGACCACTGCAGAATTGATGCTTTTGAGCTGTGGTGTTAGAGAAGACTCTTGAGAGTCCCTTGGACTGCAAGGAGATCAAACCAGTCGATCCTAAAGGAAATCAATCCTGAATATTCATTGGAAGGACTGATGCTGAAGCTGAAACTCTAATATTTGGCCACCTGATGCGAAGAACTGACTCATTGGAAAAAATCCTGATGCTGGGAAAGATTGAAGGCAGGAGAAGGGGACAACAGAGGATGAGATGATTGGATGGCATCACTGACTCGATGGACATGAGTTTGAGCAAGCTCTGGGAGTTGGTGATGGACAGCGAAGCCTGGCATGCTTCAGCCCATGGGGTCACAAAGAGTCGGACACGACTGAGGGACTGAACTGAAACTGAAACAACTTGTTTTCACTTTTATTAAAAGAGGCGAAAAGCAAAAATGGTGTTCAGTGTTTGTTTTGCAGTAAGCCCAATGGAGCTGCAAGAGTGTCATGCCAAGCTCCTTCCCTGGGAACTCTACTCAGTATCAAGTCACCATAGCTTTGACCTCTGTGAGAATCTGTGCTTTATTTTGATGTATTTTGTTCATATGTTAGCAAGATGTATCCTCACCTTATACCTTATACTTCTTCACCTTATACCATTTCAGCTTAAAAAAGGTTTCATAGGGATGTTCTACTTTTGAATAGTCATACAAAACCTGTACAAACCTGGTTCCTCCCTGTAGCTCAGATGGTAAAGAGTCTGCCCACAATGTGGGAGACTTAGGTTCGATCCCTGGATTGGGAAGATCCCCTGGAGAAGGGAATAGTAACCCACTCCAGTATTCTTGCCTGGAGAATTCCATGGACAGAGGAGCCTGGTGGGCTACAGTCTATGGGATTGCAGAGAGTCAGACACGACTGAACGACTAACATTTACAAAACCTGTGCAGTATGATAGATTTGTGATGGTATCAATGTTCAGAGGCAGTAAGTGAGATAAAGGAGGCAATGATTCACTCTCTTTGGTAGAATTAGGACATGCTTTCTTGAGGAATGGAATTTCAATGCAGACCTTGAAAAACGAATTGCAGTTTGCAGGGGATTTGCAAAGAAAGAAACCCCAGACACTGAAAAAGATTATGCAAATACATGTAGGTTAAAAAAAAAATGGTGGTATAGTCTTAACCAACCGGCTTGAAACAGAACTGAGTTGCTTTCCTTGAATTAGCTGTCATCATATCAGTGTGAACAATCTCCTGAAGATCAGGTTTCTCTGAGTGGAAATGCTTTTTGCAACTATAAAAGGGGCATAGTCCAGTGGAAAAGAGGGGAACCATATAAACACCCCATGTACAAACAAACCTACTAGTAACAACCATAAACAAGTGCATGACAGTAGCTCTTGAAATATATAATTAACGTTATGAATAAGATTAAGTGGATCTCTGTGCTGAGGTAATGTAAATATCCCCATCAACTCAATCAGACCCAAATAAGGACGCTAGCTTAACTTATCTGGGTAAATAAAAGCTCTTATTGTTTTCATATTCTTACACATAGATAATCAACACTCATTCATAAAGAGAACATAGCTATGATTAAATATAAATTCCAGATAGGAAAGATTCATTTTACAACTTTCCCAGCTGATTAGACACATAGGCACAGTCCTGTTACCTACCCCCTTCTCTGAGGCAGACTTCATCAATCTGGAAAATGAAGGCAGGCCATTGATTGGAGGGCAAACCTGAAAAGGATTAAACACTTAGCATGGCATTCTAAAATACTGTAATTACAGTGCAATTAACCATACTGCATATTAAACGTGCAACTCTGAAATGTGTTCAGACTCCCCAATTATAACTAGTTATTCTTCAAAGAATTTTGCCGCCCACAATGAATTTTCTCTAGTGCTTCTTTGTTATAATTCAGGTGTGACAGTCACTAATATATCTAAGAGGACAGGTAATAAAAAGTAGGCATTCTTTACTGTAAACCTAACACATGCATGCCAGGTAATACCCAACCATTATCATTAATAATCATGTTTCAGACAGGCAGATCTCCTATACAATTGGACTCTGCCCTCTTTAAAACATATTTAATGGTCAGCTATGAAGAGGCACTGAGATTGAGGCATGAGTAAAGGCCAGGTGGGAGTTTAGAAACTTGTCTACTTTTTTTTTTTTTAATTTTCCCACTTAGCCTTTCTGAATCTCAGTTTCCTCATCTGTCAATCGGTGTTTGCAACTGCCCGGTATTTTGGTGAGAATCAAAAGAAGAATTCTTTAAAAGTTGATCATTTCACCCAAACCTAAGGTGCTACTCTGTTATGGGTTCAGATTTTATTTTAAAAGGATGGTTGATGGAAAGGGACAGACAGAGATATTTGCGGTCATAGTTAGGCCAGGGAAGGTATTTAAAATAATTAACCACAACCCTAACCAGTTATAAAGAAGTCAGCTTTGGCAAGGGTACAAACCAGTTTTAGATCATCCTAGGTTAAAGAAAAGCAGAGATGTTAAAAAGAGTGTAAAAAAAAAATTGCAGAACTTGTTGGAAAACACAAAAACTTAATGGCATTTTAACTTAGCTTGTGTTAATGGAATAGACTTCTGTAGCATAGGACATAGTGAAATAGTAGTTACCCTCGAAATTACTTGTTTAAAGACAGCCATGAAAGGGGGAATAAGTCCATCTTAATCATCTCTATACTCCTAACAAGCATGATGTCTGGTATAGGAATTCAGTAAATGTTGAATGAATGAATCAACAAATTAATGAACTAAAAAGGAATGAAAAGGCATTCCTGTTATATTATTCAATAGCCAGACCAATTCAGAATTCTGTTCTAGGTACCATGATATAAAAGAGTCATAAAGGAGAGGGGCCACAATTGAGGACATGAGAGGCTCATTTAGCCTAGGTTCTGAAGATTCTATATGTAATAGGTATCTTAACATTTTTTCTGTATAAAAATACAGCTAATCGAAATATGTGGGACACAGCTAAAATAGTACTGAAAGGGATGTTTATATTGCTAAATGATAACATGAGGAAAAAAGTTCTCAACTCAATAATCTAAATAGCTATCTCAAGAAACTACAAAAAGCAAAGCAAGGTAAATCCAAAGCAAGCAGAAGGAAGGAAATAAATGAAACTGAAGATGGGAAAACAAGACAGACTATCAATGAAACAAAAAGCTGCTTCATTTAAAAGATTGATTAAGATTGATAAACCTCTATGCAAGACTGAAAGAAATAAACAGAGAAAATACATGAGCCATCAATTTCAGGAATGAAACAGAGGATGTTACTACAGCTATTAAAAATATAATAGCAGGTTAAATAACCAGTGGGTTAAATAATAAATTACAAGAGTAATCAGAAAAAATTTTAAGATGAACAGAAATGAAAATACAGTATGCCAAAATGTATGGGATGTAGCAAAAACAGGGCTCAGAGGGAAATTTATAGCTGTCATGCCTAGATTAAAAAGAAGAAAGATCTCGAGATTGGTATTCTAACTGTACATCTTAATGAACTAGAAAAAAAGAAGAGCAAATAAAATGCAGAGCTAGCAAAAGTTAGGAAATAGTAAAGATTACAGTAGAGATAAAACAGACAACTAGAAAAACAATAGGAACCAAAATAGTACAACCTAAAATTAATATTTTTAGATCAACAAAATTGACAAACTTTAGCTAGAATAAAAATGAAAAGGAGAGAACATTTAATTACTAAAATCAGAAATAAAGTGAAGACATTATTACTGAATTCAAAAATAAAAAAGGATTACACAATGAACTGTTGTATGCCCCGAAACAGACAATGAAAAACCCCCAAAAAGAAAAAGTATAGAAAATAATTCCATTTATAATAACATCAAAAAGAATAAAATGCTTAGAAATTAGTATTAAAATTTCATTACTACCCAAAGCAATCTGGGCTTCCTTGATGGCTCAGCAGGTAAAGAATCCACCTGCAATGCAGAAGATGCAAGAGACACAGGTTTGATCCCTGGATCAGGAAGATCCCGTGGAAGAGGAAATGGCAACCCACTCCAGTATCCTTACCTGGAGCGTCCCATGGACAGAGGAGCCTGATGGGCTACAGTCCAAAGGGTCACAAAGAGTTGGACATGATTGAGCATGCATGCAAAGCAATCTACAGATTCAATACAATCTCTATTACAATCCCAATCTCAATGACATTTTTAACAGAAATAGAAAATCCACCCTAAGGTTTATGTAGCAGCTCAAAGGGGTCAGGAATAGCCAAAACAACCTTGAAATAGAACAAAAATGGAGGATTTACACTTCTGATTTCAAAACTTACTGCACAAACTCATTATAAAAATGTAGTACTGGCATAAAAACAGGCCAGTGGAATAGACTTGAGAGGCCAAAAATAAATGCTCACATATGCAGACAAATTCTTTTTGACAATGGCATCAAGACCATTCAATGGGAAAGGTCAGTCTTTTCAAAAACTGGTGCTGGGAAAACAGTATATTCACTTGCAAAAAGACTGAAGTTAGACCTTTAACTAAAACCATGTTCAAAAATCAACTCAAAATGGGGCAAAAGCTTTATGAGGTTCAATTTGGCAAAGATTTCTTAAGTATGACACCAAAGCAATGGGCAACAAAAGAAAAAAATAGACAAATCAGAGTTTATGAACATTAGAAACTTTTGTGCATCAAAAGACTATCAACAGAGTGAAAAGGCAGCCCACAGAATGGGAGAAAACATGTGTGAGCCATAGTTCTGATAAGGGATTAACATCCAAAATATACACAGAACATCTAAAACTCAGTAACAAAAAAGTCTCAATTTTTAAAAGTAGGAAAATATTTAAACAGACATTTCTCCAAATAAGATATATAAATGACCAATAAGCACATTACTGCTCAATATCACCACCCTTTTGGGAAGTATAAATAAAACCACAACGAGATCTCACTTCACATCCATGATAATGACTGCTATAGCAAAACAAACAGAAACAAGTATTGGTGAGGAGGTAGAGAAACTAGAATCCATGTCCACTGTTACTGAGAATGAAAATGGTGCAGCTGCTGTGGAAAATAGTACAGCGGTTCCTCAAAAAAAAAAAAAATAGAATTATCCAGCAATTCCATTTCTAGGTATACCCAAAAGAACTGAAAGCAGTGTCTTCAAGACAGATTTGTACACCCAAGTTCTTAGCAGCATTATTCACAAGAGCTGAAACTGTGCCCACAGGTTAAAAATCCCATCCTTAAAACATGCCCCCTAGGGTTAGCAGAAACTGCTGACTAACAGAAATTCCTGAGCTTGTCTTACAGAACAGCAGGTAAAACAGCTTGTTAAAAATGCCTCTAAGCTCATACAACTCAATACCAGAAAAACAAAAAACCCAATCAAAGAATGGGCAAAAGATCTAAACAGACATTTCTCCAAAGAAGATATGTGTGTGTACAGGTTGCTCAGTCATGTCCAACTCTTCGGGACCCCACAGACTGTAGCCTGCCAGGCTCCGCTGTCCATGGGGATTCTCCAGGCAAGAATACTGGAGTGGAGTGCCATCCCCTTCTCCAGGGACCTTCCCAACCCAAGGATTGAACCTGGGTCTCCTGCATTGCAGGTGGATTCTTTACCATCTGAGCCATCAGCAAAACCACAAAGAAGACATACAGATGGCTAATAACAACATGAAAAGATGCTCAATATCACTGACTATTAGAGAAATGCAAATCAAAACTACCATGAGATATCACCTCATACTGGCCAGAATGGCCTTCATCAAAAAATCCACAATCAAGAAATGCTAGAGGTGTGGAGAAAGGAGAGCCCTCTTGCACTGTAGCTGAGAATGTAAACTGATACAGCCACTATGAAAGACAGTATGGAAATTCCTTAAAAAAAAAAACTAGGAATAAAACTACCATATGACCCAGCATTCCCACGACTAGGCATATACCCTGTGGAAATCGAAACTGAAAAAGACACATGTACCCCAATGTTCACTGTGGCACTATTTTACAATTGCTAGGACAAGGAGGCAATCTAGATGTCCATCAAAAGATGAATGGACAAAGAAGCTGTGGTGTGTGTGCATATATATATATACATGTATATATATATGCACACACAATGGGATGGATGAACGTATAGCCTATTATATAGTGAAGTAACTCAGAAAGAGAAAAACAAATACACCACCATATGTAAAACAGAATGCCAATGGGAATTTGCTGTATGACTCACTGAACCCAAATCTGGGCTCTGTAACAACCTAAAGGGTAGGAAAGGGTGGAGGTGGGAGGGAGGTTCAAGAGAGAGGGGTCATATGTATACCTATGGCCGATTCATGCTGATGTATGGCAGGAGCCAACACAATACTGTAAAACAATTATCCTTCAATTAAAAATAAATTAAAAAAATACCTCCCCTTAAACCCTGCCTTCATTGACCAGGCTCACCTTAACTATTTGTTAACTCATTAATCACTGCTATAGATAATGCCTCTGATATACAGATCACTATAGTAAAGGTGGAAATTAACTTGTTTTCCAGAAACTTGAAGTTGGCTCCAAATCTACCAAGACTGGTCATGACCAATGACACTAAAACTGGGCCTGCTCAGTTGTCTGATAAAGGCCTGTTGACATCAGAGGCTGAAAATTCCACCCTCAGATCACACTAAGGGCCTCCATTTTTTTAACACACACGACATCAAGAAGCATGTAGCTCATATACCTGCATTGAACACTGATTACCTTACCTTTTCCCTACTGCCAATCACCTTTCCTCGTACCTAAGACCCTGCTTCTCTATCTCATAAATAGCTCGAGCCCCTCACCTTTGGGGAGGCAGATTTGAGAACTCTTATATCCTCTTATTTGGCTGCCTTGTGAATAAACCCTTTCCCTGCTGCAAACCTCAGTGTCTCAGTGTTTTGGCTTGCTGTGCATCAGGCAAATGAACCCAGTTCAGTAACAGAAGCAGACCGGGTGTCCACCAACTAACAAATGAATAAACAACATATGGTATATACATACAATGGAATATTATACAGCCTTAAAAAGGAAGGAAATTCTGACGTATGGTACAATATTGATGAACCTTGAGGATATGCCAACTGAAACCAATCACAAACACTGTATAATTCCACTTATATGAGGTACCTACATAATCAGATCATAGAAGCAGAAAGTAGAATGATGCTTACCAGGGACAAGAAGAAGAAGGAGTGGGAGGTTGTTGTTTAATGGGCATAGAGTTTCAATGTGATTAAACAAAAAGAGTTCTAGAGATGGAGTTTATATTGTTAACGCCACTGAACTGCACACTTAAAAACTGTAAAGATGGTAAATTTTGTTATATGTATTTTTACACAATAAAAAAGTTGGGAAAATAAACCCTCCAAAAAAAATATGATAACACCAAGCATCAGAAGGATGCAGAGAAACCAGATCATTCTAACACTGCTGGAAATGTAAAATGGTACAAATAACTCTGGAAAATAGTTATACAATTTCTTATAAAAATAAACATTCAACTATCATACAATCTAGCAATTGTACTCTTGGCATTTTTATCCTAGCGAACTTGAGACATGTTCACACAAAACCTATACATAAATGTTCATGGCAATCATATTTGTGATAGGTAAAAACTGGAAACAATCCACATGTCCTTCAACAAGTGAATGGTTAAATGCTCTGTGATACATCAGTACCAGGGAATATTACTCAGCAACTAAAATGAACAGACTCTTGATACACAATGACTTGGATGAATCTGCAGGGAATTAATGCTAAGTGAAAAAAGCCAATCCCAAAAGGTTACATATGTATGATTCCATTTATATAACATCCTTGAAATGACAAAATTAAAGAAGTGACTACAGATTAGTGGTTGCAGGGGTTGGTGGTCAGGGGAGGAGGAATGTGGCTATAAAAGGACAATAGAAAAGAACTCCCAGATGTACAAGCTGGATTTAGAAAAGGCAGAGGAATCAGAGACCAAATTGCCAACATATGCTGGATCACTGAAAAAGCAAGAGAATTCAAAAAAAAAAAAAATCTGCTTCATTGACTATGCCAAAGCCTTTGACTGCGCAGATCACAACAAACTGTGGAATATTCTTAAAGAGATGGGAATACCAGACCACTTTAGCTGCCACCTGAGAAAGCTGTATGCAGGACAAGAAGCAACAGTTAAAACCGGACATGAAACAACGAACTGGTTCCAAATTGGGAAAGGAGTACATCAAGGCTGTATGTTGTCACCCTGCTTATTTAACTTATAGGCAGAATACATCATGTGAAATGCCGGGCTGGATAAAGCACAAACTAGAATCAAGACTGCCAGGAGAAATATCAACCTCAGATATGTAGATGGTGTCACTTTAAAGGCAGAAAGCGAAGAGGAACTAAAGAGCCTCCTGATGAATGTGAAAAAGGAGAGTGAAAAAACTGGCTTAAAACTCAACATTTAAAAAACTAAGGTCATGCATGGCATCTGGTCCTATCACTTCATGGCATTTAGATGGAGAAAATGTGGGAAAAGTATCAGATTTCACTTTCTTGAGCTCCAAAATCAATGCAGATGGTGACTGCAGCCACAAAATTAAAAGCTGCTTGCTCCTTGGAAGAATAACTATGACAAATCTAGACAGTGTATTCAAAAGCAGAGACATCACTTTGCTGACAAAAGTCTGTGTAGCAAAGCTATGGTTTTTCTAGTAGTCATGTATGGATGTGAGAGCTGGACCATAAAGAAGGCTAAGTGCTGAAGAACTGGCTCTTTCAAAATGTGGTGTTGGCAATCCCTATCAAGCTACCAACAGTATTCTTCAGAGGACTAGAACAAATAATTTCACAATTTGTATCGAAATACAAAAAACCTCGAATAGCCAAAACAATCTTGAGAAAGAAGAATGGAACTGGAGGAGTCAACTTGCCTGACTTCAGACTATACTACAAAGCTACAGTCATCAAGATAGTATGATACTAGCACAAAGAGAAATATAGATCAATGGAACAAAAGAGAAAGCCCAGAGATACATCCACGCACCCACGGACACCTTATCTTTGACAAAGGAGGCAAAAATATACAATGGAGAAAAGACAATCTCTTTAACAAGTGGTGCTGGGAAAACTGGTCAACCACTTATAAAAGACTGAAACTAGAACACTTTTTAACACCACATGCAAAAATAAACTCAAAATGGATTAAAGATCTAAATGTAAGACAAGAAACTATAAAACTCCTAGGAAAACACAGGCAAAACACTCTCTGACATAAATCACAGCAGGGTCCTCTATGACCCACCTCCCAGAGTAATAGGAAATAAAAGCAAAAATAAACAAATGGGGCATAATTAAACTTAAAAGCTTTTGCACAACAGAGGAAACTCTAAGCAAAGTGAAAAGACAGCCTTCAGAATGGGAGAAAATAATAGCAAACAAAGCAACTGACAAAGGATTAATCTCAAAAATATATAAGCAGCTCTTGCAGCTCAATTCCAGAAAAATAAATGACCCAATCAAAAAATGGGCCAAATAACTAAACAGACATTTCTCCAAAGAAGACATACAGATGGCAAACAAACACATGAAAAGATGCTCAACATCACTCATTATCAGAGAAATGCAAATCAAAACCATAATGAGGTACCATCTCATGCCAGTCAGAATGGCTACTATCAAAAAGTCTACAAACCAAAAATCCTGGAGAGAGTGTGGAGAAAAGGGAACCCTCTTACACTGTTGGTGGGAATGCAAACTAGTACAGCCACTACGGGGAACAGTGTGGTGACTCCTTAAAAAACTGGAAATAGAACTGCCATACGACCCAGAAATCCCACTGCTGGGCATACACACCGAGGAACCAGAACTGAAAGAGACACGTGTACCCCAATGTTCATCGCAGCACTGTTTACAATAGTCAGGACATAGATGCAACCTAGATGCCCATTGGCAGACAGATGGACAAGAAAGCTATGGTACATATACACAATGCAATATTACTCAGCTATTAAAAAAGAATGTATTTGAATCAGTTCTAATGAGGTGGATGAAACTGCAGCCTATTATAAAAGTGAAGTAAGTCAGAAAGAAAAACACCAATACAGCATATTAACACATATATATGGAATTTAGAAAGATGGTAATGATGACCCTATATGTGAGACAGCAAAAGAGACACAGATGTAAAGAACAGACTTTTGGACTCTATGGGAGAAGGTGAGGGTGGGATAATTTGAGAGAATAGCATTGAAACATGTATATTATCATATGTGAAATAGATCGCCAGTCCAGGTTCGATGGATGAGACAGGGAGCTCAGGGCAGGTGCACTGGGATGACCCTGAGGGAGGGATGGGGAGGGAGGTGGGAGGGGAGTTCAGGATGGAGGACACATGTACACCCACGTCAATGTATGGCAAAAACCACTACAATATTGTAAAGTAATTAGCCTCCAATTAAAATTAATTAATTAATTTTTTAAAAATGTGGTGTTGGACAAGACTCCTGAGAGTCCCTTGGACCAGGAGATCAAATCAGTCAATCCTAAAGGAAATCAGTCTGAATATTCACTGGAAGGACGATGCTGAAGCTCCAATCCACCTGACGCAAAGCGCAGACTCATTGGAAAAGATCCTGATGCTGGGGAAAACTGAGGGCAAGAGGAGAAAGGGGCAACAGAGGATGAGATGGTTGGATGGCATCACTGACTCAAAGGACATGAGTTTGAGCAGACTCAGGGAGATGGTGTTGGACAAAGAAGACTAGTGTGCTGCAGTTCATGGGGTCGCAAAGAGTTGGACACAACTTAGTGACTGAACAATGACAAAAACAAATTAAGAGTGATATATTTTGACTGTATCGATGTCAATATCCTGATTGTGATACTACAGTACAGTTTTGCAAGATGTACTATTGAAGGAAACTAGGCAAAGGATGCCTGGGGATTAGGTATCTCAGCATTATTCTTTGCAACTGCATATTAATCTATAATTATCTCAAAATAAAAAATTTGATTAAAAATATAGTTATTTTTTCATTTTAAAATGTTACTTATATTAACATTTAGTGGGTGTATTATTATTTTTTAACGGAATGAAATAAAAATTTTTCAATTTGTTTTAATTTCTAATAGAGTAAATGTTAATAAGTATAACCCACTTAAAGAAAAGCTCTTTGCGTCCTCAATAATTTTTAAAAATGGACAGTTTTAGAACTGCTCCTGTGCCCTATAGCTAATATTAATAGATTCTGATTTCTCCATTCATGGCAAAGCATGAATAGTTATTTTTTAACTTGGAACTCAGATGATTTCAAAGATTTAAGAACCAGAGAGTGATTGATATGTAAGGTCTTTCCAACCTTGATTATCTATATAACAGCTGCCAACAATAAGCCAACCAAGGCAACATGCCAGAAGTATACACAATACACATGAACTTCACCTTGAGTAGGTAACATGGAATACAAAGGGTAACAAATTTCAACCAGATGATACTGTTTTCATGATGACTGTATTGCCTTGAGGTTTGTTTCACAGTCTAATAGTTCTTTCAAGAATTAATGTTACAGAAATTTGTGATTTTTTTTACTTTCCCTTATAATTTTATTTATTTATTCTTTCACAGCAATATTTTTATTGTAGTAAAATGTATGCAACATAAAATTTGCTATTTTTTTTAATTGGAGGAAAATTGCTTTCCAATGCTGTGTTGGCTTCTGAGGTACAAAAACGCAAATCACCTATGATTATACATTTGTCCCTTCTCTCTCGAGCTTCCCACCCTTCTCCCCCGAGCTTCCCACCCTTCTCCCCATCCCGCCTCTCTAGGTTATCACAGAGCACCAGGCTGGGCTCCCTGTTTATATAGCAACTTTCCGTATGGGAATTAAGAGGAAAGGAAGGTTAGAAATGGTCACAACTCTAACAAAATCCTGAAATAATACAGTGCCTAGAACAACACATCTCTGCTTGAATTATCTGTTAGAGACCTTGGCTGCTAATTTTAAAATAGAAGGAGAAGAAGAATTAATATTGAACTAGCAAAGAATCCAGTTTGGAAGAAACAACATTTTTAAGCAAATTGGTCAAGGTTTTCTGGCATTGTCCATATGATGTTAATAATATTATTATTATTATGGATATTCAAGATGAAATCTACAGTTATTGTACTGCCTGAAACTTTGATACGTATCTTTTCTGTTATCTTTTCTATAGATTTTGTACAGAAAGGTCAAGTCACTATACTTAAGCTTCTGAGAAACCTAACAATCAGTAACAACTAATTAACCTACTTCTATAAACCATATTCCAGGCTACATTTTAAAGCAACACTCCCTTACTAATGTGTGCACAGTGTTTCTCTCATCTGAACTGTAGGTAAAGTATAATGGTATTTCGCAGGTTTTGTTCAGGTTTAAATGAACTCCAAGCACTATTTAGCTTTTACATTGCTACTAACCTCGGAAAAAGGGTCAGATGGTATTGAAAAGGAATTTAAGCTCTTCTTCCAGAAGAATTCTTTCCCCCTTCAATCACTGTGGCCTCATCAAAATACCGCAAAACTGTTCACACTGGTCTATCTTAAAGTTTGTGCTCTCAACAAAATAAGCATATTAAAAATCAAACACTGTTGAATACCTACTGTTACAGGACATAGCGTGCGTGAGCAGTCACTCAGCCGTGTCCAACTCTTTGCAGCCCCATGGGCCATAGCCAGCCAGACTCCTCCACCCATAGAATTTTCCAGGCAAGAACACTGGAGCAGGTTGCCATTTCCTACTTCAAGGGATTTTCCCGACCCCGGAATTGAACCGGCAACTCTTGCCTCTCCTACACTGGCAGACAGATCCTTTACCACTCTGCCACCTGGGAAGCCCTACAGCGAATTACAATGTCTCATTTAATCCTTACAACAAACCTACAGAGGAGGGAAATAAATCTTATGACATTTCCACTATGAAGAGAACTATATGACTAATGAGTAAAAGTGAGAAAATTTACCCCACATTAAAAACAAAAATCAGAAAACTTTCTTGACTATAAATTTGAAGTATCGTTAGTAAAAAGGATAAGTCTGAGACACTAAAGATCCTGAGTGGTGGGTCTCCTGCTCACCTAACACAGAATTCCCATTGGGAATTTTCTCACCAATGAGAAGAAACTCACCAGAGAGAAAACTTCCATTTGGAGGGTCATAGTGAGGAACTCATCCCAGATCTAGGCTGGATACTGCACTAAATCACAGGAGCACAGACTTTGGGTCAGAAAGCCCTAGTGCAAACACCATACTTCCATGTATTAGTTTCATATATTAGCTTACCTCCTTCAGTCTCAATCACCTCTACCAAGAAATGGAGATAATAGTGTTCACTTTGTAGGTTTGTTGTGAGGATTAAATGAGATGCAATGCCCTGTAATGCACTGTAACATACAGATACTTCACAAATGATATCTACTTAGCAGGTCCTTTTGTAGAACTCATAGGTCTCTATTGGAAAGAGAATATATGATCGATAGGCTTTAAGTTAAGCAACTGGGGAATTCACTAGAGAATGCGACCCATAAATGGAGATGACTTTGTGAGCCCCAGAAGGGAAGTTGTCATTATTATAATACACAATCCTTCTACAATTCAGGGATTCTTACCCCTCCTCTCATTTAAAACTCGTACTGACTCGCACTCTTATTGTCTCTAATCCATCATGTTCTACTCTTTTGAACACCCACTCTTTTCTACTCTGCTTCACAATGTTGTGGCCAAGAGTTTACAAACTACACTCTCCTATTAATTTCTACAATAGGACATAATGGCAGGAGAACAGAAGGCAAAAGTTAGCGGGAAAGTTCTCTCTTCTCTTTTCACTGTTCTCTCTCACTCTCCTCTCTCCTGACAGCAAGTTGAGTAGCTCTGTCCTTCGGGGACTGTAGCTCCTACACTAATGCCCCTACTCCATCCTACTCCATGGTCCTAACCACCTGCCACATGGGTCCTTTTGGGCACTCCTGATTTCTACTACCACAGTTCCATGGGGTTGAAACCTCTAAGAGTGGTATGAATATCAGGTCATCTCGAAAGAAACACATTGTATTTCAGCCCTCCAGTTGGGGGTAACCAATTTCCTTCTGCTGAAACTATGTAGAAGTTTCCGTAAAAGCCCAAAGCCCTTGTTGTGGCCTCGAGATCCTACATGATTGTATCCCTACCTACCTCCCAAGCCTCATCTATTGATGATCTTTCTCTGACTCTCCAAGACCTTTTTAATAAACTTCTTCAAATACTCCAGTCTCCATAATGCCTCATTACCTTCACACATATAGTTCCTTTGCCCTGAAGTATTCCTCCTTACATTATTCACCTGGGCAATGTTTATTCACCCTTCAGATCGCAGCTTAAACGTCCCTTTCTCAAAGAGGTCTTTCTTGCGATCCCAAATCAAATCAGATTTTACATTCTCACAGCACTCATGTTCCTCCTTCACAACAATCATGACAACTGTGTTCATATAATCTCTGGTTTCCTTATTTGCTTGATATTTGTCTTCCTTTTATAAACTTTAAGGGACCCAAGAACAGACTAGGTCTGTTCTCTGCTTTATACTCAGTGTGCATCAAATAAAGTAAATATTCAATAAGTCTTTGTTAAATAATAATAAGTATCCTTTACTCATACTTAGAAAATGGTAAACAAGACATCTTCACAGCATTATCTCCTTTGATCTTTACAATAGCTTTGTGAGGTTAAATCAGGCAGATATGAGAAAAGAATAAGCCCCAGTTTCCAAGAGATGGAAGCCAACATGTAGCTCGGTCAACCTGAAATGACCCAAATCTGACCAGACAGAGCTGTGGTATACTCCAGAATGAAATAAACATAGAGGCCACTGACACAGTTGAAAACATAAGGAAGAATAAAGAAAGTCTTTTTCCTCAATACTGAGAATCTAAAATGAAGAGGTAGAAACTGCTTATTGACTGCTCCTCTGTTCTACCTCAGGTCCCAGGGGAAAGAAATTCTTACGAACCTGGGACCATTCGCAGCTGGCTGAGGACAGGGCACATAATTAGGGATAATGACACTTCACCCTTCCTAGATCAGAGCCCAGGTGCTGAGCACTTCCTAAGGCCTCTTCTGGAAAGAGCTAGAAGTGTGGGGCCCAGGCTCTGAAGCACCCACAGAACCTTGTGATTAGCTCTACAACTAGGTCCCTTACTAACAGAAAGGATTTTTACAAAACAGCACTTTTCCACGGTCCTCTCACTTAGAGTAGTTATATCGAAATCAGAGGCTTCTCTTTTATAGTCTTATTTCCTCCTAAGGTCCAATTAGAATAGCAGGACTCTAATTACTATTGCTTCAGCTGCTTCAATTCACTTAGAGGAACAAATTCAATAATTCAAAACACTTCTGACCAAGTTTCTCTCAGTGCAACAAAGTATTTCTGATTCATTCAACATTTTAAACTGCAACATGGAATATCTGATAGAATCTATAAAGCATCTACTAGAAATAGTGACTTTAGCAAAGGTTAATAAACAAAAATCAATCATATTTCTATATACTGTCAACAAATCATCAGAAGTTAAAATTTTAAATATACCACTTACAATAGCATCAAAAAATATGAAATATGGATAAATGTGGCAAAAGATGAGAAATATCTGTAAACTGAAAACTACTAAATACTGCTAAGAGAAACTAAAGAACAACTACATAAATGGAGAAGCATAGCTTGTTCATGGATTAGAAAACCCAATATATTTAAGATGTCAATTCTCCCCAAATTGTCCTATATAGGTTCAAAGTAATCTCAGTTAAAATCGTTACAGAAGTTGACAAGCTGATTCTAAAATTTACATGAAAACAAAAAATGAAAGAGATCTAGAATGGAAATGAAATGAAAAAGAAAGGAAAAATACCTAGAATCATCAAAAGAAGAACAAAGCTAGAGGGTTAACATTAGCTTTTTTCAAGACTTACAAAGCTATAGTAATTAAGTCAGTATGATATTCGATGAACATGAGGTTGAGCAAGCTCCAGGAGTTGGTGATGGACAGGGCAGCCTGGCGTGCTGCAGTCTATGGGGTCGCAGAGTCAGACATGACTGAGCGACTGAACTGAACTGGTGATATTGGCATAAAGACAGACAATTAACCAAGAGCACAGAACAGAAATCACCCATACACATACAGACAACTGATTTTTGACAAAAGCAGTGTAGAGAAGGATAGACTTTTCCAACAAATAGTGCTGGCACATTTATTTATTTGTTTATTTGCCTTGAAATATAGTTGATTTATAATATTGTATTAGTTTCAGGTGTACAAACCAGTGATTCAGGTATATATATACATTTGTAGATATATATTTTTTTCAGATTCTTTTCCATTATAGGTTATTACAAGATATTGAATACACTTCCCTGTGCTGTACTGTAAATACTGGTTGCTTATCTATTATATATATATTAACAAATGTTAATCCCATATTCCTAACTTATCCTTTCCTCACCTTCCTTTCCCCTTTGGTAACCATGATAGATTTTCTATGTCTGTGAGTCTGTTTCTATATTATATATAGATTCATTTGTATTAGATTTTTATATTTTACATATAAGTGATATATATTTGTCTTTCTCTGTTTACTTCACTGAATATGATATTCTCCAGATCATCCATGTTGCTGCAAATGGCAAAATTTCATTCTTTTCTATGGCTGAGTAATATTCCATCATATATATATGTGTGTACATATTCATATTCTTAAACCAGTTGTCTGTTGATGGACACTTTGGTTGTCTCTATGTCTTGGCTATTGTATAAGATGGCTTAATGGAAAGCATCCATCAAACAGCTCTCCACATATCCATAAGAAAAAGGAAAATAAGGAAGAGTACAGAAAAATGTTACACACAAGATCTCATGTCTAAATAATAACAAGACCACAAAGGGTTTGTTTACTTTTAAAAAACATTACCCCTTAGGAAATGAGCTTGTAATTTTCTCTTATCAGTCCTGCAAGTGGAGCACCTCAACTTCTATAGCAGTCATTCATTCATTTTTGCATTATTTCAAGATATATTTATAGAGTACTTACTACACAGGAATGAACAGGATAGACAGGGTCCCTTGTCACCTTTGGGGAGAGAGAAAGAGGCAAAAGAACAATAAAAAAACAATAAACAGTAATAAGTGCTAGGCAGAGAATTAAAACTAGGAGGTGTGATGGGAACCATGTGATTACATTAGACAGTGTGGTTAGGAAATGCCATTCTGAGGAGGTGATACTTATAGTTAAGTCTAAACAACAAGGAATCAACTAGGTGAAAATATTCCAAGGTGAGTGAGTAGTTAGCTTTAAGACAGGAACAAGCATACAAACTGTACCCTACATTACCATTTTTCCATGTTTCAACTATTTTCTGAGAATTCAACTGAATTTTCTAAGGCCTTGAAGCTAGAGCAATGGCTTTCAGACTTAGAAGAACCACTGCTTCATGCATTCAACTGAAATTTGAGTATTTCTCTGCTAACAGACACTATGCTTCCCTGGTGGTTCAGATGATAAAGAATTTGCCCACAATACGGGAGACCTGGGTTCCATCCCTGGGTCAGGAAGATGCCCTGGAGAAGGGAATGGCAACCCACTCCAGTCTTCTTGCCTGGAGACTTCCATGGACAGAGGAGCCTTGAGGGCTCCAGTCCATGGAGTCACAAAGAATTGGACACAACTGAGCAACTAACACACACACACACACACACACACACACACACTATGCTTAACATTTAGACTATAACCACAAATAAAATATCAAATAAGCAGTTGGAAACCTATGGAGCAAATGTTACAAAAGAAGTTAGAACTGAGTACCTCCAAGTACTCCAGATATCTGGAGACCAGGTACTCACTTAGGCAAAAGTATTGTTTAATCAAAGATGTAAAGACAAGGACTTAAATCAATGTGGAAAGGGTTAGAAGAAGAAATGAAAGAGCATTACAGGTAGAAGGAGCATCACATGGCCCAAGGTGAAAAAGGGTACAGAATGACAGTATCAGGAGAGAAAGTGGGAATGGAGCTGGAGACATTGGCAAGCACTGGGTTTTAAAAGCCTTGTATGTTAGAATTTATCCTGAAAACAATGGGAAGCTTTTTAAGAACTTTAAGTAGAGGAGTGATATGACCAAATTTACACTTTATAGAAAGATCCCTGGCTGTAATGAAAAGAATATTTGGAGGAGGCAGGACTAGAAATAGGGGGAACATTTGGGAGGCTGTTACAAAAATCTGGGGGGGGAAATTATGGCCTAAACTAAGACAGCAGGGAGGATGGAAAGAGGGATTGCAAAGATATTTAGGAGATAGAATTGGGACTATTTGGTAACATATTGGACTCAGGAAGGGAATAAGATGAAATCCAAATTTCTGACATGAACAATTGGGTGGACAAGTAACGCCACTTACTAAGAGAGGAAGCCCAAAATGAGGATCAGCTTTTAGGGACAAAGAGTCTGAAATACTTTTGAGGCCTTCAAATGAAAGTATCAAAGATCAGTTGGATACTTGGGTTTATAGCCCCAGGGAGAAGTCTGACTGGCAGGATTAGAAATGGGGACTCACTTAAGAACCATCAACCCTTTTTTGAAGCTGGAGTCAAACAGAGCAACTATAAAAAAGATAACTTTGAGACAATCATAGAAGTTTAGGGAGCACTAGCTGACACTAAGTTATTATTGTTAATTCTACTTGGGTATAGAAATGGCATGGTGGTTAATTTTAAAAGCCTTTATGAAACAGATTTGACATATTTACAGGTGAAATGACAACATGTAAAATGTCAGTAACTATTGTAGCTGAGTGAAGGACCCATGGGCATTAATTAAACTATTATTTCTACTTTTATGTTCAAAAACATCTCTATTTGTTAAGAAAAAAAGTCATCTACCTAAAGAGGAAACAGTCAGAATTGGGTAATAATTGCTCTGGGATGAGAAGCAAAGGGAAGAAAAAGGAGAGTGGGGTGAGTGGACGCTGAAATTCTAAGGCATCTTATTATTTAAGAAAAAGCACAGAAAGAGGAGTCACCAAAGAAACCTGGAGACTGACAGAGATACAGCAGAAGAATCCAAAGCAGGTGAGGTTCCCGGAGTCAAGGAAGAGCTGTGGGAAGGCAGGAATAACCAATAGCATCAAATAGCAGAGACCATGCAAGCACAGACCAGATAGTTGCAATGCCCTGTACCAAGTCAGTCCAGTACTGTGGTGGACACCAATGCTGGATTTCAGTGAGCTGGAGAGTAAATGAGACATGATGAAATGGTAAAAAGGGTACAGATCGCTCTCAAGCAGCTGAGCTCTGAAGAGAGAAGAACAGATGTAGCTAAAACTTTTGGGGGCTAAGAAAGGGACTGTGGGTCTTTAGATGGAAAAGACGTGAGCCTGCTTAAAGGAAAGAGGTGCCCTCAGTCATTTACTCATCATGAACTTGTACAAGTCATATATATAAAATGGGATAATAATTAGGACAACCCTTCAGGATTCAAACAGGGTAATATGAGAGAAGATCTTCAGTAAACTGTCGGGTGTTATATACATTACTATTATAAAGTAGGTAGATGGCTACTATTAAATTTATAAAGTCCAAGCAGCCTTCCCATTCTGCTTGCTTCTCCTCCATAAGCAAAGAACATTATATCTTCACCAGTATAGAGGGAAAGAGAGAGATCACAGCGAAATAGCTAGTGAAGATAATCAGTAACTAATACATGCCATTTTTCTGTTGGGCATGGACGAGGTTATGATTTATTCTGAAAAAAAATGAATCAGCAACCATTTTCTATTAATGGTAAACAGGAAAAATATTTAAAGCCTAGCAATATGTAGTGAACAGATTGTGCATATTACAAAGGCAAATGTTAATAATAAAGGAAGTAGAGTTCTATAAAAATTAAATAATGAAAATGGTATTCAGAAACCCATTAGCAAGGAACTATGATGCAAGGGAAAGTAGCACTTTCAGTGTAAGCAAAGACCTTTGCTTTTAAAATCCTTAATGAAGATGAGTCCAAAAAACAGTACTAAAAGCTATAGGAAAGTCTTGAAAATCAAACTGTAAAAAAAACAAAAAAATCCAGGCTGCTGTGTTGATGCCCATAATGGACCCTGAAGTCAATACCACGCATGTTAGTTAAATGGCTGCAAACCACCACTAAATGGATATGTGAAATACATTTTGTGTGTCTATTCTGGGGTTTTTTTCCCCTTGTGTAAATCAAAGCCTATTGCTAGAACTAAAGAATTTTCGAAACTTCAGATTCTGTTTTAAAACTGCAGCCAGTGGAGATTTTCTCTGAGCTCCCTTTTGACTCTTGCTCTCTGTTCTTCTCCTCCGCCATATGCCTTTCTCTTCTTACTCTTTTTTCCTCCTCATCTTCTATATCCCCAGCAAAATTACTGCCAAGAATTTAACTGATTTCAATCATTTAATTTTCTATCATGAGCATGAAGTCCTCTTTTCCAAGAAGCACTTGTACTTTCAAAGCTGTCTCTAATAATGACAAGAAAGTCTCCATATTCTGGCAGGCAAAAGATTCTCTGTGGGGGAAAGGCAGCTCAAGTCCTTGACACTGGGTCCCACGGGCTGCAGCAATCTGAGTGGATGCACAAGTTCAGTCTGGACGTGAAGTTCTTCTCTTGGCTCTCGGCTCACCAACCCAGATTCAATAAAATCGAGCATCAGATGCTTTCATTTTTATGCTAAGGGTCCTCTAGCTGCCAGAAAACCACTGCAGTTGTCTTGAGGTCGAGAACCCTCTTGTCAGTCCTACTGTTGCATATGTCATCGCAAATGTATTTGAGCTAACAGGGAGCTAATAGTATATAAATTCAAATCCCCTGTGGTTTCCTTATGAACAATAATCATTTGTTAGCTTAAATGAAACGCAGACCCTTTCTGAGAACTGCCATTCTCTGAACTATTTATTTAAATATTTCCTGATAAGAAGTGTGCAACTGATACTTAACTATGAATGCCAAGCTAGGATTTCTTACTGTCAACTGATCATGACTACAATAAATGAAGACAGCTTTATTTCTAACACACAGGTGATTTTACCTAGCAAGAGAACCAAGAGAGTATCCCAATTAATGAGCTGTTCAATCAATCATTCATTTATGCATTCATTCAAAAAATACCAACTATATACTAAGCCCTCTGCTAAGCCAACAGAGATATAATAATAACAGCTCATATTTACTGAGCACTTTACAGCATAGGAGGCATTTTCTAAAGACTTTACAAGTAACATCTCATTTAATCCTCATAAGGAAATACTGGCCTGTCTTCAACATTTGCCAGATTAGGAGCAAAGGTAAAATAGAGGATCCTGGTCAGAGTCCTCACCTGCAGCATATCTTTCACTCCACAAGGAACCTTGCATCCATCATTATACACACCCTAGCTCATTTGAGCTGTGCCCATCTTCCCACTCTGCACACAGTAGATCCTCAGTTACCATAAAGTCTCAGAGTGTGCACACCAGTGACACAGACCAGCTCTGGAAGAATGGACCTGGGGAAAAGTCCAGCGAGTTCTGGAGGCTTGCTTAGAGCTATTGGGGCAGGGAGTCCTGGGATCTCAAGTATCAGAAGTATGGTCTAGAAGAGGCAAAGACATGTGCCTTTAGCCTGTGAACTGTTTGCCCACGGAGTGGGACATGGCCAGAAGAGAGTCAGAGCAGGATCCTCCAAAGCACTGCCCAGGGCAGGAGCCCCAGCTGCCTGGATCTAAAAGGTAGCATCAATGCAGAAGGTGGGAGAGCGGCACTGGCTTTTTTAAGTCTTGGCATTTTGAAAATATTAGTTAAAAACACATAGCTTCCCCCTTTAGCTATCTTCAGCCAATTCTCCTTTTTCTAATTTTACATGCATGTATGTTCATTAAAAAGCTGATGGTATCCAACCACTCTCAGCAACACCAAAGGATTCTCTTTTTTGTAGTCCCTAATAGGGTTTGGGCTAACACAGTATCATAAATTAATAAAGTAGATATCAAAGCATGCAATCAAACTCTGATTGGCTGCATGTTTTGGAACTCTTTCATTTTTAATAACAAATTCATAAGCATGAGACTCTCTAATACCCCTCACCCTCTGTCCCCCATACCCAAATTTTAGAACTTAGGAGAGGTCTTCAGTAAATATATTCCAGCAGAGGTTCTTAATCCATAGTTTATGAACCTTCTGAAACTGTATATAAAATTGTTAAGTGTGTATGTGTATGTTTCTAGGAAAAGGATCTATACCATTCATCAGGTTCTGAAATAAAACACAACTTTCAAACAACTAAGAATTTCTATATTTCAGTGACACCACCACAAATCTTTGTTCCTCTCTTACACAGTTTTGATATGTGTAAATTTATTTCTGTGTTGCTTGGGGAAACTATGAAGATTTCAATTTCAGTCATTCATGTCATTTCTACTGGGGATAATTAGAAGAATAGGGAACTGAGAATAGGGACAGGAAATGCAGTAGCTGGCAAGACAGGAATAGAACTTTTCACAACATCTTGAGGGAAATAAAGAAATTCAGGAAAAATAAATCTGCTTTTGCACTGCCCTCCTGTGCCTGTAGGGAGGATGGGCAGACAGCATTGCTACAGCTTGGAATCATCTGGGTCAAAGCTAAGGCTCTCAAATGGAGGAATTGAGAAATACAGACGTCCTCCCCAGGTACAACTCCTCAACACCTCCAGGACATTTGGGGTTGAAAAATAAAGGTCTTATGAACAAAAAGACCTTTTTGTATTTTCTAAAACAAAACAATATAGGCATAATTAACTGAATTTTACACATCTTAACTTAGTAGAAATGGACACTCTTCCACTATTTTTCATTTACCTTTTTCCTGATTGGTAAGGAACATTTCTAGGATCTTCTTTCCTCAGAGTTTCAACATAATATTCAGAAATCTGCATTGATTCCTTGGAGATGCTCTGTATCCTGTGAGTCACTATTTCACAAGCCACATAGAGGCGTTTCGGGTGTGGGGATGAGTCAGAGCAGTCCATTCCTGACCTGAGTTCCATTTCCTGGGTCTTACAGTAATGTGAAGAGCTGACTGGTTGGAAAAGACCCTGATGCTAGGAAGGATTGAAGGCAAAATGAAAAGAGGGTGGCAGAGGGTAAGATGGTTAGATAGCATCACCAACTTAACGGACATGAACTTGAGCAAATGCCAGGAGATAGTGGAGGACAAGGAAAGCTGGCATGCTGCAGTCCACGGGGTCGCAAAGAGTTGGACATAACTTAGCAACTGAACAACAACACAGTGATCTCTGTACAAATCCCAGAATACCCTGTGCATTTGAGATGGTAATGGCTCCGGGTCAGCCTGTCACATAAATTACAGTTCCAGCATTCAGTCATTATTTCCCAAATAAACCCTGGGCACCTTTTAATGTCATGCATTCTGCTAAGCATTGAGAATGCAAGAGTGACCCAGAAAAGCATGTCCTGATCCCTCACAGACTTTCCTATCTAGAGGGAGATATAAACTAATCATTAGAAGCAATTATCACAAAAGGAAAAGGGGGCAGCAGAGGATGAGATGGTGAGATAGCATCATTGATTCAATGGACATGAATCTGAGCAACCTCTGAGAGATAGTGAAGGCCAGGGAAGGCTGGCGCGCTGCAGTCCATGGGGTTGCAGAGTTGGACACAACTTAGCAACTGAACAACACAACAACAAAAAAGGAAAGAATGGGTTAGAGAATAGTTGGAAGCACATGACAAACACCACTTAGAGCAACAATAATAATAACCAGTATCACTAGAATAATCTTGTAAGGGAGATACTGTAGACAGAGGGCCAGAGCAGTAAATCCGTGTAAGTCATGTTTAAAACATGAGACTTTTTCTTGAGAGCAACAGAGAGGTGTTGAAAGACTTCAAGCAAGAGCCTTATTGGATGATTTGTATTTTAGGAAGACAACATTGGGTATCTTGGAAACAGATAAAATGGGCCAAGACTGAAGACAGAGACACCAGTTACAAAGATGAAAGGAAGTGATAGCTGTCTAACTAAGGAAAGTGACTAGAGGAGTAGGAAGAAAAGAGCTGATTTGCTAGTTACAGCCTTACATTGCTGATCTAAGGCCCAAGTTTTCTTGGCTTCAACTTTTTCTTTCTTAGGAATTTACTGGGAAGACTGTCACTCCTTCTGCAACATTTGCTCACCTACTCCATTCCTAAACCCATGATCTGATTATACCAACACTGAAATAGAAATCCTCAAGCTCGCCCCCACAACACTGTGCAGAAATAAATATATTGCAAACCATAATTTCATATAAGGTGACAAACTACTAAGTTTACTGAAGTCATACTGGATAGGAGAGATGAAAGTCATCAAGAGATTTCATCATTTCAAGCATCCAAAGTTATTCTGAAAATAAAGCTCTGACTCAAAGATTGGAATTCTAAGGAAAAGTCAGAATTAATTTTGAAAATCATCGAATATGAAAAACATTCAACTTTTGGGAAAGAAAAGAATACCCCTTACTAATTTGCCAAAGGTCATATAGAAGTCTGAGTTTGCACATTAGTGTATTAAAGTGAAAAAGGTCTACAAGATTCTGGAGAAGAGTGGCAAATGGAATATAACTGCATAGTATCTGTTATTCTTAATATAAAATGCATAAAATTTCATTGGTGTTGAGTTTGCTGTGCTGACTTTATTGCTTTATTTTAGTGGAAGAAAAGTTTAAGGGCTTTCATTGTTACGCTCACACCTCACTATCTCTCATTTTATTTTTTCATGTTATATTTTGAGCTCCTCTAGCACAAAAGCCTTTATAGAAGTTGAAGAAGGAATGCAGTTACAAAGCTAAAATGCCTCACCTCTAGGAATAAGTTTTCTTAATTGGCAAAGGAGTTAAGAGTTTCGAAAGGATTTTCTCCAAGCAGAAAGTGGGGAAAGATATCAGTTTTTCCCCAATGACTGATCAGAAAGCGGTATTAAAGGAAGTTAGATTCTAAAGAGTATGCATTGGACAGAAGACAATGGTGTTAAAGTGGAAAGACTTGGAATATTGTGTAATTTCTGATCCTGTCAGTAGTATGTGTGTAAAGAACAGCTCCATCTGGGCACTTAAGGAAAATCAGTTTTTCTTTGGCAAGTCTGCCCCTGGGAGAGAGGAAAACTAGGAATTTGGAGCACTCAGGCACTATAGGGCAATCATGGAAATCTTTAAAATTATGATTTAGGTGGACAAGGTTCCACTTTGGAGGAATCATCAACTGCATTTATTTGATCACTAACTCTGCATGACCAAAAGAAGAAAAGAACCAATGATAAAAGAATAAAAGTCCAAATCATTTTCTTCTTAAACATGACACACTTCATTCAAAAAGACTAACTATATTAAAATAATATCAAGGTAAGAGGAGTTTATTTTTCACTAAATAAAAGTTAATGTATTCAGTTGCATATGGAAGTTCATAAATAACTTCTTAATATTTATATAATAAATATTATTATCATAAATAATAATAAAGTTCATAAAATAAACCAAAAGCAGAGTTGTAAGATCAAGTTTTTAAACACAGAATTGAAGTTGCTGTATAACACAGGGAGCCCAGCCAGGTGCTCTGTGACAACTTAGAGGGGTTGGGAGGGAGGAAACATATGCATATTTATGGCTGATTCATGTTGTTGTGTGGCAGAAACCAACACAACATGTACAGCAGTCATCCTCCAATTAAAAATAGAGCAAAATTTTTTTAAGTAATTGGAAAAAATATGGGTCAGCAATTTTTCAGTCAATTTCATCATACCCGAAGAGAGTAACTGAAGAAAGTTTAGTGAAGGACAGTTGACAAAGTTTAGGCAGAGTTCAGGGAACCAGTATGATACAAGGAATCACCCTGGGACCAGCAAGAGTGGGAAGCCGTTACAACCGCTGGGTTGGAAAGGGCACAGGATAGAAATAAAGACAAAGAGGCTGATTCCAGAGAGGAGAGGACTGTGCAGAAGTCAACTAATGTTCTGTAGCCTTTTCCCCCATGAAGTATTTGCCATATCCAGGTTCACGGAAAGAAGCTGTAACGTACAGAGTAAAAGGCTTTGCCTTGGCGGAGAGCAACTCCTGAAGAATTGATGGGTTCTCAACTATGAAAACCAGAAGCCAAAAACTATGAAAGACATAAGGCTATGAAAATAACATTCTTAAAGTGCTGAAATAAATAACTGCCATCCTAGAATTCTATACCCAGTAAAAATACTCTTCAAAAACAAACCTGAAATATGTATATTTCCAGAAAAGCAAAATGTTGGGAGAAGCAGTCTGCCACATATCCTGAAGATATATGCACACCTTTGCTGTCTGTGTCAGTAAGGTCAAACCATCATCTTGTCCTGAGTCATTTCTATAGCCAGTCACAGGCAATTAAGTAGGACACATGACCACAGCATGACTAACATGCAACTGATCACTTTCTGGGAAAGGGGACTGGCTTGGTTACTACTTACTACGAAAGATACTGAGCCTTTGGATTTCAGTTCTTCCACTGCTGCACAAGGCACTGCGTGTATAGCCACTATCTTGACCCACTAGAGGACTCAGGGGCAAAAACACCCTCTACTATTAGTTGTATGATGTAGAAGTATTTTTGTTACTGTTGTTGTTGCTCATGCTTTGCTGTCATATCCAAAAAGTCATTGCCAAGGCTACTGTGAAGAAAATTGTCCCTATGTTTTCTTCTAGAAGTTTTATAACATAGGTCTTATATTTAAGTCTTTAAGCCATTTGGAGTTAATATTTGTGTACAGTGTAAAACAGGGGTCCAATTACATTCTTTTGCAAGTAAATATCCAGTTTTCCCAGTGTCATTAAATTTTCTTCCCCCATAGAGTATTCTTGGTCCCCTTTCAAACTGTGGAAGTGTGAGTTTATCTCTGGACTTTGTTTCTGTAGTCTATGTGTCTGTTTTTATGCTGATACCAATACCATATTGTGGAGAAGGCAGTGGCACCCCACTCCAGTACTTTTGCCTGGAGAATCCCATGGACAGAGGAGCCTGGTAGGCTGCAGTCCATGGGGTCGCGAAGAGTCAGACACAACTGAGCGACTTCACTTTCACTTTTCACTTTCATGCATTGGAGAAGGAAATGGCAACCCACTCCAGTGTTCTTGCCTGGAGAATCCCAGGGACGGCAGAGCCTGGTGGGCTGCCGTCTATGGGGTCGCACAGAGTCGGCCACGACTGAAGCGACTTAGCAGCAGCAGCAGCAGCAGCAGAGCAATACCATATTGTTTTGATTACTATAGTTTGTAATGTGGCTTGAAATCATAAAGTATGATGCCTCCAGCTTTGCTCTTTTTTCTCAAGAATATTTTGGCTATTTGGGGTCTTCTGCGGCTCCATATAAACTTCAGGATTTTTTTCTATTTATGTGAAAAATGCAATTGAAATTTTGATAGGAGCTATATCAAATCTATAGATCACTTTGGTAGTATTGATGTTTTAATAATATTAATTCTTCCTATCCATGAATGTGTGATATTTCTCCATTTAGTTGTGTTTTCTTCAATTTCTTTTATCAGTATCTGATAATTTTCAACATAGAGATCTTTGATTAAATTTATTTATATTTTATTATTTTTATGCTACTATTAATAGAATTATTTCTTTTTCAGATAGTTTGTCATTAGTATAGATAAATATGTCTAATTTTTGTTTATTTTGTATCCTGCAAATTTACTGAATTCATTGGTTATTTCTAATAGTTTTTGGTGGCATCTTTAGGATTTTCTCTATATAAGATTATGTCATCTGCAAACAAAGACAATTTACTTCTTCCTCTATGATTTGAATGACTTTTATTTCTTTTTTAGGGCGCTAAATGTTTTGGCTAGGGTTTATAGTATTATGCTGAATAGGAGTGGTGAGAGTGGATGAAAGTGAAAGTCCGCTCAGTCATATCCAACTCTTTGTCACCCCCGTGGACTATACAATCCATGGAAATCTCCAGGCCAGATTAGCGTGGGTAGTCTTTACCTTCTCCAGGGGATCTTCCCAACCCAGTGATCGAATCCAGATCTCCTGCATTGCAGGTGGATTCTTGACCAGCTGAGCCACAAGGTGATACTGGGTACCTTTATCTTACTGTTGAATTTAGAGAAGAAGCTTTCAACCTTTCACCATTAAGTATGGGACTTCCCAGGTGGTCCAGTGGTAATGAATCCGCCTGCCAAGGAGGCGATGCAAGTTCGATCACTGGGTCAAGAAGATCCCCTGGAGAAGGAAATGGCAACCCACTCCGGTACTCTTGCCTGGGAAATCCCATGAACAGAGGAGTCTGTTGGGCTACACAGTCCATGGGGTCACAAAAGAATTGAACATGACTTAGTAACTAAATAACAACAACATGGGTTTGTCATATATGGCCTGTATTATATGAAGTGTGCTCCTTTTATACCCAATTTATCGAGTTTTTAATCATAAAAGGGTATTGAACTTTGTCAGTTGTTTTTTCTGCATCAAGGAGATCATATGATTTTTATCCTTCATTCAATTGATGTGATGTATCAAGTTTACTGACATGCATATGTTGAGCCATCCTTGCACATCAAGGGTAAACCCTACTTTTTCACACTGCATGATCCTTTTAATTTGCTGCTGAATTTGGTTTGCTAGTATTTTGCTGAGAAATTTTACATCTATAACCCTCAGAGATATTGGCCTGTAGTCTTCTTTTCTTGAAGTGTTCTTATTTAGCTTTGGTATCAAGGTAATGGTGCCCTTTTAGGGGGTGACTTCTTTTTTAATTTTTAAAACTTATTTATTTTTAATTGAAGGATAATTGCTTTACAGTATTGTGTTGATTTCTGCCAAACATCACTATGAATCAGCCATAAGTATACATATGTAGGAGAGGACTTCTTAAATGAGTCTGCTACAGAAAACACAAAGACAAAATACTCACATAAAAAAAAGATAAAATATAAGAATATGTAAGGTACTGAAAAAGAAACACACTTGGCAAATGAACAAATGATAGAGATGCTCAGTTTTACTAGAATCAGAGAAATGAGAGCAAAGACCACACAATAAATAATTTTATACTTTTTTTGTTGGCAAAAGTAAAAAACTGTCACTACTGAGTGTTGGAGTACAGTCAGCATTTGGTGCTACAGCATTCCATCCAGTTTCAGATAACCTTCCTTCCGTCACTACACGATAACTCACAAACTCCCTTCCAAAATCCACTTTCACGAGCAAACTTCAGGCCTTTTTCAAGGTAAAAGGCTATATTTATTATAATATTTATATATTTCTCAAGCATTTAATGTGTATAATACTCTGCTACTGTTTTGAAATGCTGCTGACAAAACATTCGAGCGTTTCCCCCAACTCCATTTTTCCACATAAGCCCTGTGGTTTTTATTAGTTGATTACGCACAGCATGGTAACTTCTAGGACACAAGTGTTATCTTATAGCAGAGTTGACAACAGATGAATAATGGACTCATATGTGGGCGCCAGCGTGCGGGTGTGCTCAGTTGCTTCAGTTGCATCAGACTCTTTGTGACCCTATGAACTGGGGCCCACCAGGCTCCTCTGTCCATGGGATTCTCCAGGCAAGAATACTGGAGTGGGTTGCCATGCCCTCCTCCAGGGTATCTTCCCGACCCAGGGATTGAATCCATGTCTTCTGCATTGCAGGCAGATTCTTTATCTCTGAGTCACTGGGAAAGCCCTATGCATGGTGACACAATTTAAACGGCCATAATCACTTTGGAAAATAATTTGATGGTAAAGTAACTTACAAAACCGAACACTGACATAGTTTATAATTCAACAATTCTACTCCTACACAGACAGCTGAAAGTACTGTAATGTGTATCAGCAGACATGTTCAAAAACATTCATGGCATCAACATTCATAATAGCAAAAATCTGGGAAGAACACAATCAACAAGATAACAGATGAAATGTGACAGAGTCACAGAACAGAATATTGTATAGCAATAAAAATAAATGAAGTTGAAATGGAATAGAAAAAAGCAAGTTCAAGAAGACTGTATGATGTACCATTTCATAAAGTTCAAATATCTGCAAGACTACTGTTTAGGCAAATATACATTTATTGCTTATACAAATACATTGTTCATATCACACAACTTAAAAATATGGTAATGATAAACACAAAATTTAGGATCATGTAAAAACATAAAATTTCTACCTCTGAAAAAGAGGTGAGAATGGAAGAAGGAAGAACACATAGACAGAGGTAATTATATTTTACTACTAATTTATAGTTCTCAAGCTAACTTCATAGAAATTCATATTATTAATCTAATTTTGTTTACTTAAAGTCTAAATACAAAATTTTAGAAAAATATTTTATTTGAGAAACAAACAGCATATTCTAATGCTTTCTGATGAAACTAACATTTGCTTTTGTTTAACAATTATGGACAAAAGTATTTAAAAGAAATGAAAATTTTCATTTATCACAGCAAAACAATAACATCTATTTACAGGTGATTCAAGTCTAGAAATGTTCCACTATAAAACACTGACTAAATCTTAATATTGATTAAGTTACTTCACCTAAAAGCTATTTTTCGAATTTCACCTCCTAACTTCTCTATTTCCTTTTAAGGACATTTTCAGGCCATAAGGTTAGAAATAAGAACTCAAAAAAAAAAAATCAATGTGTCCATTAGAAAAAGAAACTGAAATTATAGCTTAAAGGGAAGAAGCTGAGTCATTTCAGTAGAATGGTGAAACACAAGCTTTCAAAGATGAAATTTCCTTTCCTCCTCCTAATTTGTCAATTTCACGGTTGTCCATTAAGAAGTCAAAACGTCTATACTCAGCAAGACCTCCAATACAGGTGTGCAGATGGCAGCACCTATAATGGGTAAGCTGTTTATTTTTCTAGAATTTTGTCATTGGCATTGCTGCCTGTGTCTCTGAAGTCTTTGATCAAATTCACTCAGGTGTTGACTTGCCTTAGGTTTGCCACTATACATAGTTGTCTAAAGTCACTTTTAGAAACACTTCTTGGACCACACACACACATACATCAGGGACCTTGTCTGGGGGCACTTTCAATGAAGCATACTAAAGTAGCTCCCAATAGATCATGAACATCTCACATGTAAAGAAACCATTCCTCTATGTATCATTTTGACCTGACACATTACTGATGAGTTCTAGCTGTAAAGGCAAAATGAACTCTTATATCTGGCACATAAACAGAGCTCTACAGACCCACCAACCCAGGTAAGCACAATGCCTAATTTAGGAATAGGTGGGTCAAAAACCAGGTGGTTGGGCTTCATCTTCATCTTAGTGTCCCTGTAAGTCCTCTTCTGGCTCTAAGATTCTAGGATTCAATGAGTTAATCCTACTGATTCCATCAGTTCCTATTAACTGATAAATCAACAAACATAGAAAAGTACCTTGTGCTAGACACTGTGGGGGACAATAAAAGATTTGGACCTACTTTCTGTATCCAAAGAGCAGCTCAGGATTCCAGAATTTACACGGAAGTGCAAAGGACCTAGCCAATACAATCTTGAAAAATAAAAAAGTGGGAAGATTTACACCACCTGACTTCAAGACAATACAAAGCTATATAGCAATCAAAACACTGGAGTACTGGTTTAAAGATAAACATATATAGACTAATGTAACACAAATGAGTCTAGAGAAAGACCATATATACATCAATTGATTTTCAACAAATGTGCAAAGGTAATTTGATGAGTAAAAGACAGTCTTTTCAAGAAATATTACTGAAACAACTGGATAATAAGATGCAAAGAAAAGAACCTCTCAGTCCTTACTTCATACCATATAACAAAATTAATTCAAAATGGAAACAGACCTAAATTTAAGAACTAAATTTATAAAATTTCTAAAAGAAAGCACAAAATTTTTATGATCTTAAGATACATGAAAATTTTAGAACACAAAAAGAGCAAGCCATAAAGAAAATGTTGGTAAATTAAACGTCATCAAAATTGTAAAAATTCCACTTTGAATGACATTATTAATAAAATGAGAAGGGTTTGAGGAAGATGGAGAAGTAGAAAGCACCAGAAATCTGTCTCCCCACATAGGAAATAATCACAGTGGCAGAATCTGTTTGATGGAATTGTTTTGGAGATTACATCGTCCAGCAGGACTGGACTGTGAATTGAGACAATTTTAATCAATCTCAGTTTTTAGCACAGTAGCAGCCACTTACCTCCCACCCCAGCCATGTGGCAGGCAGCCACGCAGCAGGAGCAGACTGCATACTGTCTGACTCTCAGCCCAGAGACCACAACCAAGTGAGATTTGTTCCTGCAATTCAGGGATGGTTCAACACACAAAAACCGATCAATATTATATACCACACTAACAGAATGAAGAAACAAACAAAAAAACCTACATGATCATCTCAATTGGTGTAGAAAAAGGCATTTGACAGGTTATAATGAAAACTACAAGATACTGCTTGAAAGAAATTAAAGAAGATTTATATAAATGGAAACCAATCCTATTATCATAGATTGGAAGACTTTATAGTATTAAAATGTTAATACTTCCCAAAGTGATCTACAAATTCAATGCAGTCCTATTGAGAATCTCAAGGGACCCCCAAAAGTCAAAACAATCTTGAAAAAGAACAAAACTGGGAGGATTCACACTTCCTGATTTCAAATTTTTTTTACAAACCTCCAGCACTCAAAAGAGTGTGGTATTGGCATAAAGACAGACATACAGAACAATGGAACAGGACAGAAAGTTCAGAAATAAACTCTCGCATATATGTCAAATGATTTTTGACAAGGGTGCCAAGACTGTTCATTGAGGAAAGGACAGTCTTTTCAACAAATGGTGCTGGAAAAATTGGACATCCACGTGTAGAAGAATGAAATTGGACTCTCACCTAACACTATCTGCAAAAATCAACTCAAAATGGATCAGAGACCTAGGGACTTCCCTGGTGATCCATTGGTTAGGATTCTGTGCTTCCACTGCAGGGGGTATAGGTTCAATCCCTGGTTGGAGACTAAGATCCCACTTGCCTCCACGGCACAGTCAAAAAACTTTAAAAAAATGAATCAGAGACCTAAATGAAAGGCCTGAAACTATAAAGGTTTTAGAAAACATGACAAAAGCCTTACAACATTGGGTTTGGCAATGACTTCTTGTATATGATGTGAGAGGCGTAGGTAACAAAAGAAAAAATAGGCAAAAATTTTGTGTATCAACCACGTAAAAGACAACCCACACAATGGGAGAAAGTATGTGAAAATCTGATATCTGAGACTAATGTCCAACATAAAAAACACCTGAAACTCAACAACAAAATCAAATATCCTAATTCAAAAATTCCCCAAAGATCTAAGTAGACATTTCTCCAAAGATGGCATGCAAATAGCCAGTAAATACCTGAAAAGATGTTCAATATCACTAATCATTAGGGAAATGCAAATCAAAACTACAAGGAGATACCACCTGTCATTAGGATGGTTACTACTGGCCCCCAAAAACCAGAAGACAAATATTGGCTGAGGGGAAACAGGATGCCCTGTGCATTACAACAGGAATGTAATCAGCATAGTCACTGAGGAACAGTATGAGTATGGGAGTTCCAAAAATAATTTAAAATAGAATTACCATATGATCTAGCAATTCCAATTCTGAGTATATATGCAAAAGAATCAAGAAGGTGGTCTCATAAGGATATCTGTACACTCATGTCCACAGCCATATTCACAACAGCCAAAAGGTAGAAGCAACACAAATGCCTAAAAGGATAAATGAATAAACAAAAGGTGGTATATAAATACGAGGAAGTAGTAGTCAATCTTAGGAAAGAAATTCTGATACATTCTACGATAAGGGTGAAATTTGTGGACACCATGAAATAAGCCATTCACAAAAGTACAGATATTGTATGATTCTTCTTGTATGCAGTACCTACAATGGTCAAATTCATTGAGACAGAAAGTAGCATGATAATTATCAGTAGCTGAGAGGAGGAGACAATGGGAGTTATTTAATGGGTGTAGAGTTTCAATTTTGCAAGATGAAAAATTCTAGAGTTTGGCAGCACAATATGAATATCCTTAGTACTATTGAGTTGTACACTTAAAGATGATCATAATGATAAGTTTTTATGTTCTCTTTATTTTGTTGTTGTTGTTTTAGTTGCTAGGTCATGTCTGACTCTTTTGAAGCCCCATGGACTGTAGCTCACAGGCTCCTCTGTCCATGGGATTTCCCAGGCATTCCCCATTTCCCACAGAGTGGGTTGCCATTCTCTTCTCCAGAGGATCTTCCCGACCCAGGGATTGAACTTTTGTCTCCTGCATTCCCTGAGCCACCAGGGAAGCCCTCTGTGTATTTCATCATGATTCAAAATAAAACACAACAATGACCACTAAAAGGGCTCAGACAGAAGCGTTCAAAATGGGGTGAGGGCTGTCTCAGATGGATGTGTGAGTTGTCTTGCACAAGGGCATCTGGCCATGGAAATCCAACCAACATTGTTCTCCAAGTCAAGCAACCTGACTTGTAAAGATGGAAGGGGAAGGAGGAAGAAATTGAGAGACAGTAAGAAAGGGGGGCTGGAGGAAGAGAAAAAAGAGGGAGCCAGGCAAGCACGGAGGAGGTAAGAGTGGAGGAAGGAGGAGAGGGTTCTGCCCAGTGGGTGGGTTTGTTCTCAGGACTTCTGTTTCAAAAGCTTCTCATTCTGTGACAGAACCATACTGGGTGGCTTGGAATTACTATTTAGGATCTGTGTTTCCCTTTCAAACTACAGAATGAGCAGCAGCACTAAATTTTCCCATAGAACATACGATTGAGAGAACTGGATCACCTTTTTCTAATTCTCTCACTGACCTCTGTTTCCAGGCAAATGATTATGCTGAAAAATCCCACCATTTCCCTCAATTAAATGCTGCCTTCTTCTGAATGGAAATATTCTGGGAGTAGTTAACATATCAATATTAACATTTATTGAGCTTTTTCTTTGTTCTAGGGACTGTTCCAAGCACTTTACATATATTACTATATCACTGAATCCTACAATGTTCCTGATGAAGTAAATACTATTTCTCCACAATTTTTAATTTTATGGATGAAGAATCTGAGATACAGGTTGTGGTTGTTGTTGTTTAGTTGCTCAGTCCTGTCTCTTTACAACCCCAGGGACTGCAGCACACCAGGCTTCCCTGTCCTTCACCATCTCTGAGTTTTCTCAAATGCATGTCCATTGAGCTGGTGAGGCCATCCAACCATCTCGTCCTCTGTCATCCCCTTCTCCTCCTCCCTTCAGTCTCTCTCAGGATCAGGGTCTTTTCTAATAAGTCAGCTCTTCGCATCAGGTAACCAAAGTATTGGAGCTTAAGCTTCAGCATCAGTCCTTCCAATAAATATTCAGGATTTTTCTCCTTTAGGATTGACTGGTTTGATCTCCTTGCTGTGAAGAACCTGGCAGAGCTGAAATTCTTCAACAACTCCAAGGGCTTCTCAGTAAGCACAACAAAACCAGCTAATTATATATATATAGCACTTACTATGTTTCAAATTCTGTGCCATGAGCATTATGTAAGGTAATGTGCATCAAAAAAAAAAAAAAAAAGCACAGTTCCTGGGACTGAGCTCTACTTGAGTAAATGTCAGTAGTTGTCATTATGTCTATTATTATTAACATTACCACCCTTAGTTCACCTAGTCCTCCCAACAACACAAGAAGTATATATCTTTACCATCCCCATATTATAGATGAGGAACTAATTAACCTTAGGCAGGTGAGATAACAACCTCACAATTAGAAACTGAGCACATGGTGCGATGGGGAGCACAGCATATAGCACAAGGCAGACAAGCCCTAGAGGGCAGAAGGATTGGTATAGTAGGAATGGTGTGTGTGTGCATGTATGTGCTAAGTTGGGCACGACTCTCTGCAACCCCATGGACTGTAGCCAGCCAGGCTCCTCTGTCCCTGCAATAGTTCAGGCAAGATTAATGGAGTGGGTTGCCATTTCCTTCTCCAGGGGATATTCTGGACCAAGGGATTGAACCCTCCTCTTTTGCACCTCCTGCATTGACAGGTGGATTCTTTACCACTGTGCCACCAGGGAAGCCTGGTAGCAACAGTAACCACTATTTCTACTACAGCTACTATAGGTGATCCTGTGCTGAGCACATCACAGACATCCTCTTTAAATCTCACACCAACCCTGCAAGGCCTTATTACACCTTATAAATATGAGGAAACTGAAGCTCAGAAAAGTCAAGCCCAAGGTCTCATAGCTAGTGAGAAACAGGCCAAATTTAAATTCAGATCTACCTGACCGAAAGGCTATACACTTTTCCATGACACTGGGCTTCTTTGGCCATAAGCTGTGTTGTAATGCATTCCCTAGGAAACCACTACAGACGCTGTATTGGGCCACCCACACACTGGGCAGTCACCAAGTGGACGGCGTGTGTACATGCTCAGTTGTTCAGTCATGTCCGACTCTTTGCGACCCCATGGACTGTAGGAGCCCGCCAGGCTCCTCTGTCCATGGGATTTCCTAGGACACTGGAGAGGGTTGCCATTTCCTTCTCCAAGGGATCTTCCCCCTGAGCCACTGGGAAGCCCGTGTGAACTGCACTTTGCAGATACTGTTGTGAAATCAGCACAGGGGGTGAAGCCAAATACTTGGCTCCCCTGGTGGCTCAGCTGGTCAAGAATCAGCCTGCAATGTAGGAGACTCCGGTTCAATTCCTGAGTCGGGGAGATCTGCTGGAGAAGGGATAGACTACCCACTCCAGTATTCTTGGGCTTCCCTTGTGGCTCGGCTGGTAAAGAATCCACCTGCAATGCGGGAGACCTGATCCCTGGGTTGGGAAGATCAGTTGGAGAAGAGAATGCCTACCCATTCCAGTATTCTGGCCTGGAGAATTCCATGGGCTGTGTATAGTCTATGGGGTGACAAAGAGTCGGATGCGACTTTCACTTTCTTTCATGAATGACTCCAAGTTCAAAAACTAATGCTTCCTGTCGAGGGCATTTGTGTACTCAAGTGATAAAACTGGAGAATAAAAGGGAAAGAAGAAACCACCGGGCTTTCCTAGGAAAATTGTATGGGGAGAGGCTAACTTTTCAAAGACATTATTTTTAGAATTCAAGTTTGATACAAATTAACTAAATGTGGAACTGAACATAAGTGGGCTTCCCCTACTCAGAAGCTTCACAGACAATAAACAAGCCACAGTATATCTCTTCTCCAATACACAGCTGTGTTCCACAGGGACTACCCCAGGCATCACATTGCTCAGATGGGGTGGGGGGGGGGAGAAAGTACTGTCCAGAAGAGACCAGAATATGTTAAAAGGAGCAGAAACTACAGCTTCTGCCTTGACTTACGTTGATGTCATAGTTGTTGCTGCAGAGTACAAACCATATGATGATATTTGCTGATTACAAAGTTATATACTTCAGTTTGGACTGATGTATCATCAGTTATGTCCCTGGAGGAGAACACGGCAATCCACTATAGTATTCTTGCCTGGAGAATCCCCATGGACAGAAGAGCCCAGTGGGCTACAGTTCATGGGGTTGCAAAGAGTCAGACACGACTGAGAGACTAAGCACAGCACAGTACATCATCACTTCTGTAGGAAACCACAGATCTTACTTTGTAAAAAAAAATTTTTTTTTAAATTTCAATCCAATTTGTCAGTTCTTCCTAGGGTTTCACCTCTCCCAGTCTTCCCCTCCTCAGGAAAACAAAAAAAACTTTAAAATCATTTCATAGGTAAAAATAGGTTTGGAGTTTCACAGGTATAACCTTGTAATTCTGTGTTTCTGGGTTATTACTATATGTTCCTTTAGAATGCTTGGGTCAGTTGTCTGATTTGAAAAACTCTAACACCCTAAAGAACTTGTTCTCTTGTTAACATACCCATAAGAAATTTCCTAGATGATAAGCAAACTTTGACATTTGTTTCCCTGGTTTGAACTCAAAAAAGAAATGTAAATATATATTATCATTAAGTGAGTTGTGATTTTTAATTACTGAAAAGTGTTATTCTGGTAAGGATGATTCCAAGGGTAATAAAGATAAAAGCTGTCAAAATTAATTAAGCACATATTCATTAAACCCAAGGTAGCTTCGGTTTCTTTATTGCACAAATATAATTAACACTTAATCTGAATCTCGATAAGTTACGTAACCATGTGACTCAAAATAAAGGGAGGATACAACCTTGGCCTTCTCCGTTTTACATGGGAAAACATTAATGACGCTGACATCGGAGACAATTAGACAGTGTCAGCCAATTGTTTTTAGCCAGCTTTCTCTCACATCTGTGGTGTCTACAAGCAAGAAGCCTCATTGTTTTCACAGGCCTCCTTGGGGCCTTGGCTTTTTGTGTAAACCGTCAATCTTTTGGCGAATATCAAAGCCGTGAGGAAATTAGAACAGACCAGCTCTGCTGCCCCACACTAAAGCTTAGCAGGGTGCATCCACTATGCTACTAATTAGGCAGTGACCAAGAAAATAACCTGTCAATGTCCGCTAGCCATTTCCCACACACCTGCATTTCATACCCTAATAAGCATACAGCAAGAGAGAAAAAGGGATAACTGCTGAAGTGTGAAAAATGAACAAAATATAACAATGTTTCCATCCCCACCTATACTTCTGGCAATTACCATTTAACATTAGGGGGACTCAACACGTCTGAAGACTCACAATACAGTATCTGAAACTCAAACCCAGGGGGGAAGCCACACACTGAGACTGTATTAAGATTTGCTTCAAAAATATCACACTAAGAAGAATCTAGAGTTATGTATAAAACCCAGGAAACTGAAAATGACCATAATTTAGATTAGGGACCAAGAGCCTGACTCTTTAAAAACATTTTCCATTCAAGCTGTTGAAAACGAAATGCATACTATTTTCTTCATCGTTTCCTTCCATAAAACAAAAATATATCGCAGGACAGGAAGTAGGTTGTCACGCTTTTCCTACATTCCAGCCTCACTCAGTAAATGTGTGATCACCATCATTCTTTGAACCAACCACATATTAATTTCTTTTCCAGGTCTCTATTTTTTCCCATGGATTCCCACTGCAGGTTCTGAAAGCAGCATTTTATTTTCTAGCATTTTCAATCACAGAAAAAGCTATATGCCCTGGCAGTTGAGGAAGCTAGAAGGTACAATATTAAATGGCTTGAAAGCACTCCTCCTTTACCCCGGATCTTTAAGATATATTTGAAAAACTCTCATCATCCAGGTGTATAAACAGGTTCCATTACATCTTTAACAACATTATCCTTAATCCATTCCAACTGGATTTTTATTTAAGATGGTTTCCACTTAGTTAGGTAATAAAATCTCTAACTCTATTATCTCCATTGATTCCAGTATTTCTGAACTCAAAAGTACACACGACCTCAAAAAAAAAAAAGTTTTTAAGAGAAAAAAATAAAATATCTAACAATTTGGTTATGGTGATTGAAGCAAAAACAAAACTAACTGGATCCCTCTTAAATTGAAGGGTTAATAAACAAACTTTTCACAATGGCTCTCTCCACTTTATTTTGCCCTAAACAAAGATTTTGTAGTACAGGTATCCATATGATAGATGTATCATGAAAAGGCTACTGGCTTTTAAGACCATATATCCATTGGAGCAGCTCCTTTTTGTGCCCAGGGATCCAGCTGAACTTTTTTAAAACAGAGAACAAGAGAAATGTAAAGACAAAATCGTTATGTGAAGAAACATCACTGCAGCTCAATATGTGCCCAAGAAACAGGCTATATTGTGAGAGCATCCTTGATAGAATCACGTACAATATAGACCAACATTCAAATGGTATTTGTTAGATACTTCTGAGCACTACTTTTCTTTTCACGAGACTTCATCCAAAAACAGCATTTTCAATGATAAATAAAAACTTTCTCCACCTCTTCCTACTTGAACTCAAGTACAGAAGGCCCCTATTTAAAATGCAGCCCCGGAGCCGCCACCAGCCTGCCTGTTCAGCTGCCAGTGGCTTTTGTGTACAAAGATGTTAATTGGTCCTAATCCCCTCCTAGAAGCTGTTTTGGTAGCCTGACCTGGCACCCTGAAGAAGGACACCTTGGTGTGAAAAACTAAAGGGTCCATTGAGGAGGTAGTGAAAGGCAGCCAAGCATTCCAACACATTTTAATTTCAGGAATTAAAAAAGAGGAACATCATCATGGCGATCCTAGAGAAATCTCTTACAAAGCTTTAATAACACTGAAGTAAGTCCTGCAAACACCCAAGCGACACACCACACACACACACACACACACACACACACACACACACACACACACACACGGAGAATGAAGCCCCAGAGCAGGGGCAAAAGGAAATTCATATTCTCAAATTATAAACTTCTTCAGCTTATCAATTCATTTGCTGAAATTCAAACACTGAACTTGACTAGTTGAGGCACTTTTTTTTTCTATCTGAATTTACCAAACTGATATGCTTATGAAAATCAGATTCCCACTCTGTTCGACCTACCCAAAACTTCTGCTAGAATACATGGTCTTATTTGGTCGAAGTATAGTATCTCTCTCAGTGACTACATTTATATTGTAATTCACAATATAATATAAAACTCACAGTTTCTGGAAGAAAACGTGAAGAGAAGAAGAGCAGAAATTCTTATGGCAAACTTTTAATTCACTCTACTACATGTCAAATAAATAATCTTTCCTTATCACAGTATAAAACACCATCTATATTACATATCAGTTCAAGAAATTTACACCCTGGGTGGCAAATTATGCTAATAGATGCATGATCTATAACTGCAGGGTTTTTAATTTTTTGACAGAGTTCACAGATTAACTTCATGGGTCAAAGGAGTTTGACTTGCATCTGATATAACAAGAAAGATATGAAGGTTATGGATTACTAAAATTGCACCAAATACCAAATAGTCAACCATGACCTACTTTATATTTTAATATCCCACGAGGGTTTCTGAAGGTTGTTTTTTTTCTCCCATTAGTACATCAGGGACAGACAAAGGCAAAAGAGTCCAAGAGCTGCCTCTAGCGAGAGCATCTGCAAAGTACATCGTTTAAAATGGAGTAGAATGCCCTCAAAAGCACCAAAAAGTAACAGAAAATGAATGGACGGTTTTTCTGGCAGTTAACGGTCATTCTAGGATCAGAAGGTATTCTGGTGTGCTTTTAGGACTGAAATTTGAGATACTCTAGCCCACAGAATGGGCTTCCCCAATGGCTCAGAGGTAACAAATCCACCTGCAACGCAGGAGATGCGGGTTCAATCCCTGGGTCAGGAAGATCCTCTGACGGCAGATGTGGCAACCCACTCCAGTATTCTTGCTGGGAAACCCCATGACCAACAACAACCATCTACCAATATTACTTCATTTGGTTTTTTTCTCAGGCTACTTAGAATAGAACTTAGATAACTTACCCAAAAGCAAAGAGTTGTTAAGTAGTAGGGCTAAAATTTGATTCATGTTTAATTCCAAAAATCACTTTCTTTTTCACCACACCATGACACCATATGCCTCTCCAAATTATTTTAAAATTTCACTAGGTAATCGGAGAGAAGTATAAAGATGCTAGTCTTTCAAATGTCCAGCACTACCATAATCATGTGATAGGTGCTCAATATATATTTGTTGAATTAAAACAAATGAATTTATTTACAAAAGAGAAACAGACTCACAGGCTTAGAGAATGAAGTTATGGTCACCAGTTGGGGGAGGATCGGGGGAAGAAACAGTTAGGGAGTTTCCAATGGACATGTACACACTGCTATATTTAAAAAGGATGACCAACAAGGTCCTATGGTATAGCACAGGGAACTCTGCTCAATGTTATGTGGGAGCCTGGATGGGAGTTTAGGGGAGAATGGAAATGGATACATGTGTATGTATGGCTGAGTCCCCTGGCTGTCCACCTGAAACCATCGCAACACTGTTAATTGACTGTACTCCAATATAATATAAAGCGTTTGACAAAAGTTATTATATATTTTCTTTCTCTTATCTTTGAAGCCCAGGTTCAAAGTTTCAAATTAAGGTTAGAATCTTACTTCTTTGTTTTTCTAAGTTGGGTGGCTCTAGACAAGCTACTTCACCTCTATGAGCCTGTAAACTAAATATCAGATTGTCATAAAGAGTAAATACATGCAAAGCACCTGGTGCACACTAGTTCAGGGCCTGGGAGACAATGACTGGCAGTCTACGATCACCTGTTTTATCACTATGAAGTTCTGTAGGAGTACTGCCACACACATTCGTTAACGTACTATCTATGGTTGCTTTCAGGCCGTAACAGCCAGGCTGAGTTCAGTAGAGACTGCATGGCCCACAAAGCCTAAAATGTTTACTATCTGACCCTTTATGGGATAAGTCTGCCAAAACCTGAAGTAGGTAAGGAATACATCCGTTTCCTTTCCTTTACTAAGTGAAGTCACTTCAGGTTGAGTGAACTACATGGTTTTTTTTTTAAAGTTTTTAAGACCCAAGTACTATGCCATCAGCACCCATCCCTACATATTCAGCCTATATAACATAAGACCTATATGTAAAACCTATCAGTGGAAGGAACCACAGAAGAGCTGAGCACACCTCTGAAGCGCAGGCTGGAGGGTTGGATTATGCTCATCTCCAGGACACAGGACTCAGTTTGCCTGCCATTCATTTAGCCAGGGCATTTCTTCCAGGTTACAGAAGAGCTTCTTGAAGCAATCATATCTGAGCTGAAATCTAGAGATTAAGAGTTAGTTAGGCAAAAATGGAGGGGATAAGCACTTGAGCAAGTAGAAACAGCCTATCAAAGATTTTGAAGTGGGACAAATTTTATGAAACAGCTAATGTGACTGAAGCATAGTGAACAATGTAGAAAAAGGTAAAAATGAGGTGAGGGAGGCAGGTAGTTAGGATGGAGTCCCATCTTGGAGGATCTTGTAGGTCTCAGTAAAACCTTTGGATTTTAGCCTAAGATCTAAGTGGGTTAAGAAAACATTGAAGGATTTTAAGGGATATACTCCAATGTATATTTTAAGATCACTTTGGTGTTCGCATATTGATTAAATGAGTAGATGGGAAAGAGTTGAAATAAGAAGCCTCTGTACAGGCTAAAATCCAGAGAAAAAACTAAAATCTAGGTCTCCTAACTTTCAGTTAATTTTATGTTTCACTATAGTGGACCGTTTTAGAGAAAGCAGCTCCTACAACATCTGGGTCTTTTCCAAGCTTTGATTCATCTGGAAGGGGCTTCAGGGACAGGCAGCTACACGGGTGTCAAGACTTAAAGGACAAAGTGATAGACAAAAACTCTTCTGTCACAAACCTCAGGAAATTAACACAACTGGAGAAATATGGCTCAGCTGCCCAAAGAATAAGAGAACAGCTATAGAATGAATAATCAGAACCCTTGCCTAAAAAACCAACATATGATTGCATCTAGGATGAAAAAGTCAGGCCAATAAAACATCTGAATTCTTAATTCTGAGAAACAAGTGAAGAAATTTCAAGTGGCAGACAGACTAACTTATTCTCTATGGTCCCAAGAGGATAAAGCTGGGCCCATGGGTTAAAAAAATAAAAACTAATGGAAGACATGTTTTTATCTCATGATGAGGCAAAACTTTCTAACATAAAGTTGCCCAAAGAGAGAGACATCTTTTCCTGACGAGCTGATTCAAGTCACATTCTCACTGGTATACCATACTAAGTACTACAGTCAGTTTCCCTTCACTGAATGCTTTTGGATTATTTGGCTGAACCAAGGGACTATAACGGAGAAGGCAATGGCACCCCACTCCAGTCCTCTTGCCTGGAAAATCCCATGGACAGAGGAGCCTGGTAGGTCCATCGGGTTGCAAAGAGTCGGACACGACTGAGCGACATCACTTTCACTTCTCACTTTCATGCATTGGAGAAGGAAATGGCAACCCACTCCAGTGTTCTTGCCTAGAGAATCCCAGGGATCGGGGGAGCTGGTGGGCTGCTGTCTATGGGATTACACAGAGTCGGACACGACTGACACAACTTAGCAGCAGCAGCAGGGAACTACAAAAGTCCCTTCCAACAGCAGCTTGGGCGGTTGCCACAAAACTTGAAAGTGCCCATGTGTTAAAGTATTCTGTTGTTGTTCAGTCGCTAAGTCGTGTTTGACTCTATGACTTCATGGACTGCAGCATACCAAGCTTCCCTGATCTTCACTATCTCCTGGAATTTGCTCAAATCCATGTCCACTGAGTCAGTGATGTGTTGAAGTATGTGCTAATGTGTTGAAGTATGTGCTGATGTGTTGAAGTATGTGTTGATGTGTGCCATGCTCTGCTCAGTCACTTCAGTGCTGTCCGATGCTTTGTGACCCAATGGACTATAGCCTGCCAGGGTCCTCTGTCCATGGAATTTCCCAGGCAAGAATACTGGAGTGGGTTGTCGTGCCCTCCTCCAGGAGATCTTCCCAACCTAGGGATTGAACTCTGGTCTCTTACCTCTTCTGCACTGAGTGGTTCTTTACCACTAGGGCCACCTGGAAAGCCCGTGTTAAACATACCTTTCTTCTACTTCCAACTGGGCTTCCCTGATGGCTCAGATAGTAGGGAAATCGTATGCAACGCAGGATACCTGGATTCGATCTTTGAGTCAGGAAAATCCCCTAGAGTAAGGAATGGCTGCCCTCTCCCGTTATTCTTGCCTGGAGAATCCCATGGAAAGAGGAGCCTGACAGGCTACAGTCCATGGGATTGCAAAGAGTCAGACTCAACTGAGTGACTAACACACTACTCCCATTTACAAAACAACAACAACTATGTTTAAATGAAAGACGTAAAGCCATCAGTAAAGTTGAAACTTTCTCCCTTTTCACAGTGAAAACATTTTCTGGAAAAACGACCTGTCTACGTAGCAAGACTAGGATGCTGACTTTCTCATCCCCAGCTAAGGCACAGTCACTGCTGTACCCCCAGAAACAGGATGAGTTGCTGTCTGCTCTAATCAGAGCACCCACTGTTACAGAGCAACACCCAGCGGGGCTTACATTTCCAACAGGACAGTAATACAGCTGTCCTTTCAGATTCCTGGGATCAAATCTCAGATATCAAGGTATTTCAAATACGTTTTTGAGTCTTAGGCAGAGAGTAAAATTAATTCTTTATTAGGCGCTACAAAGACCTGGGCATCACTCCTCAAATCTTACAAGCTGAAATTAATTCAGTCCAAATGTTCTGGGATTTATTTTCCTCTCACTTCAAATACCTGAGGAAATGGGCTGCCACTGAAAAGCCTTGCATTGTTAGAAAATCCGAACCACGACATGCTTCCTGGGATCTGAAAATTAGCAGGAGCTCGCCCCCCAGCTTCCTGTCCTAGTGTTTTCTTGCCTTGTTCCCTCAAACAAGTGGATCTAGTTACATTTGTTTCACCTCTCAGATATTTCGGCAATTCTCCTTTTTGAACAGAAGAATTCAGTTCCTTTCTTCACAAACAGTCCAAGCAGGAAAGGCAGGTGAAAAAGTTAACTGAAAAAAACTAACAGTGCCAGTACCATAATTACCCAAGGAATATAAAGCTCTATTCTCTCAGTGATGAAAAAGGGGAATTACACATGTAACTTCCATTAACATTAATGGGACTTACCTACATAAATCCCTTAAGCATCAGTGGGAAGAATGGACTCAGCATAACTATTGGCCTGGCTCCTTTACTCTGAGTCATTTCTACTATACGATTAAAAAGCAAAGAAATGGGTGCTCTGCAAACCAGAACCAGACGAAGCTTTACTCCACAGAATTCATTGTCACCTGTTTCTTCAGGGCCACTTCACTAGAATGGTTATAAAAACTGAGGTCTTTATTTCAATTTCTTCCCTTTTTTCATATTTGACCTGATAGAAACCGAACCTAATATGCCACATACAGTTTTTCATATGAGTTTTCCCTTAGCAGTTATGGGTTTTAGAGTTACGATTTCTGCCCCCAAATGCAATTACCAGCAAAACATGATAGAAAACAATGCTTAGCTAGATATACTGCTGAGCAACAGCTTAGTGGAGGAAGACACTCTTGTACCCAAATCATTAAGACACAAAGAAGAAATGAGGACTACTCCTGTGCAAGTACAAATTTAAAATGCAGAGGGCTTCCCTGCTGGCTCAGTGGTAAAAGAATTTGTGTATCAAAGCAGGAGACACAGGTTCAATCCCTGGTCTGGGAAGATCCCACATGCCACGGAGCAATTAAGCCCCTGGACCACAACTATCGAGCCTGTGTTCTAGAGCCCAGGAGCTGCAACTCCCGAACCCTGTGTGCCCTAGAGCCTGAGATCTGCAACAAGAGAAGCCACTGTAATGAGAAGCCTGAGCACTACGAATAGAGAATAGCCCCCACTCGTTACAACTGCAGAAAATGCCACACAGCAACAAAGACCCAACACAGCCAAAAATAAATAAAAATTTTAAAAAAATGCTGAGAAAGAAAACAAATTTTAATGAGGATGAAGGGGTAATGTTATGAAAGAGGTGGTATTTGAATTGGGCTTTGGAAGGACCTTGAATAGGGCTTCCCTGATAGCTCAGTTTGTAAAGAATCTGCCTGCAATGCAGGAGACCTCGGTTCAGTCCCTGGGTCAGGAAGATCCGCTGGAGAAGGGATAGGCTCCCCACTCCAGTATTCTGGCCTGGAGAATTCCAAGGACTACAGTCCATGGGGTCGCAAAGAGTTGGACACGACTGAGCAACTTTCACTTGGAAGGCCAAGTAAAATAGTCTCTAACACCTCACGCCAAACACAGATATAGGACACACTTAAAGAACAGACAAGGAGGCATAAAATAACAGTAAAGATAACAGATTTAGTGCCAGATAAACCCGGGTTTGACTTCAGGTTTGACTAGCTGTGTGACCACACCAAGCCTCAGTTCCCTCATCTACAAAATATGGATAATGACACCTATTTCATAAGGTTGCCGAGAAAAGCAAATGAGGCAATTGTGGAGTTTACTGGAAACCTCAGCCCTACGTCTGGTGGTATGAATTCACCATTCATTTCTTACTATTAGCATTACAATTACTTGTCTGGAAGAGCCTCCAAATTATTTTAGCATTAATAGGTTCCATAGTAAAAGTCTGATGTCTGAATATCCCTAGGATAAGAATTCTTTTTCTTATTTATACATGAAGTACCCAAGTCCAGTTACTTCCCTTGTGGCTTAGTGGTAAAGAACCCACCTGGCAATGCAGGAGACTCGAGTTCAATCCCTGGGTCAGGAAGATCCCCTGGAGAAGGGAATGGCAACCCACTCCAGTATTCCTGCTTGGGAAATTCCATGGACAGAGAAGCCTGGCGGGCTACAGGCCATGGGGCTCAGAAGAGTCGGATGTGACTTAGCAACTGAACGACAGCAACCGAGTCCAGAAAGGTCAAACGATTTGCCCACAGTCACAGAGCTAGTATCTGGCAGAGCTGGGACAAGAATCTCGGGCTTTTGTGTCCCAGTCCCTTTTCTTATAAGCACAGGACTTTAGTCCAACTTAGTCCAGCGGTAAGCCAACCATGATTACAGCATATTTTTTTAAACAAGATAAGAACAATCACACATGTGATTGTTTTTCAGGTTTTTTTTTTTTTTTTGACCCTAAAATGATCCTGGTTTTAAACTACCAAATCAACTAAATTAAAGAACAAAAAGGTCTAATGATGTCCTACATTGAGACCAGAACCAGTGAGGGACAGGAGAAACACAGCCGTCCCTAGGACTGTTACACCTTGTGCAAACTTCCTGGGTACAGACCTTTAGGGCCAACAACCAGGGGAGACAGCTGGGGATAGAAACCGAAGCTTCAGCTGCTATAGGGTATAATTTTGGCTCCCCCTAGCCTGACCTTTAAAACCAAAGAAAAGCTCCCAACTACCTTACAAACCTCCCTTCTACCACTCCCTTACTTACAGTTGTGGGGGAAGAGGGCATGAGTCAAGAGCTTCAAGAATTATATATTGCCATGGATACAATCTATTAAACTAGTGCACATTAGAAAAGTGACACTAATAGGGTGAGGGAAGTAGAGGTGAGATACACTTGATTTTGTATAGACCTGGGCTCATATTCGGGCTGTACAAATTTTTTATGGTAGTGTACCTTGAGTGGGGGCTTACCAAGTGGCTCAAGTGGTAAAAAATCTGCCTGCCAATGCAGGAGATGCAGCAGACATGTATTTGATCCCTGGGGGTGGAAAGATCCCCTGGAAGAGGAAATGGCAACCCACTCCAGTACTCTTGCCTGGAAAATCCCATGGACAGAGGAGCCTGGTGGGCATCAGTCCATGGGGTCGCAAAGTCGGACATGACTGAGCATGTGAATACATGCATACCTTGGGCAAATTATTTAACATGAGCCTCATTTTTCTCATCTGTGTGTGTATGCAGTCTCCCTCAGAGACTCTCAAAGTGGTCTCTGGACCAACCTTGTCAGCACCACCTAGGACCTTGATAGAGATATAAAATCTCAGACTATACTAAAAGACCAATAGATTGAGAACTCTAGAATGAGGACTAAATAGTCTGGTGGTTGGCCAGCAATATGTGTTTTTACAAGCTCTCCTGGGGCTATTGAGGCACGCCAAAGTACGAGAACCAATATCTACCTTACAGCAAATTTTTAGCCTTGACTGTACATTTTAATTATCTAGACAGCCTTTAACTTTCCTAACAAAGGTCCATCTCATCAAGGCTATGGTTTTTCCAGTAGTCACGTATGGATGTCATGTTGGGCTATAAAGAAAGCTGAGTGCTGAAGAACTGATGCTTTTGAACTGTGGTGTTGTAGAAGACTCTTGAGAGTCCCCTGGACTGCAAGGAGATCCAACCAGTTCATCCTAAAGGAGATCAGTCCTGAGTGTTCATTGGAAGGACTGATGCTGAAGCTGAAACTCCAATACTTTCGCCACCTGATGCGAAGAGTTGACTCATTTGAAAAGACCCTGATGCTGGGAACGATTGAAGGCAGGAGGAGAAGGGGAAGACAGAGGATGAGATGGCTGGATGGCATCACCGACTTAATGGAGATGAGCTTGAGTAAACTCTGGGAGTTAGTGATGTACAGGGAGGCCTGGCATGCTGTGGTCCATGGGGTCGTGAAGAGTCAGACATGAATGAGCAACTGAGGGACTGAACTGAACTGAAGACAGCCTTTTAAAAATACCAATGCCTTGTTCCCCCCCCCCCCCAGAGATTCTGATATAGTCTCTGAGGCATGAGTCTCCTATTTCTAAAGACCATCCCCAACCACTGCTCTAGTGACTTTAATATGTAGTCAAGGTTGAGAATCCTTGCCTTAGAGAGTTGCTATAAGGATTAACTGATTTAAAACATCTTCAGCAGTTAGCACAATGCCTTGCACACAGTAAACTCACAATACATGAAAGCTTCCCTCAATAGAAAATATCCATTTCACAGTGATTTTGTAAAATTTTAGATCAGAAGGAAATACACCAAAACATTACCAGTAATTTTCCCTGAGTGAGGGGAGTATGGGTGATTTTTAAAATTTTTCTTTTATATACTTTTCCAAATTTTCCAAAAGAATTAAAATGCATTATATTTACATAATAAAATTAATGAATTTGGGGTTTGGGGTTTGGTTTACTTGATAAGTTGTGCCCAATTCTTTTGTGACCCTATGGACTGTAGCCCACCAAGTTCCTCTGTCCATGGGATTTCCCAGTCAAGAATACCGGAGTGGGTTGCCATTTCCTCCTCCAGGGGATCTTCCTGACCCAGGAATCGAATTTCCATTTCTTGCATCTCCTGCTTGGCAGGTGGATTCTTTTCCACTGAGCCTCCTGGGAAGCCCCAAAATTAATGAAGTTAAATTTTAAAAGAGAAAAGAATCCTTCTTCTGAGGCCCTTATAAACATGATCCTATAGTTATCCTGTCTCTGTTAATTAATCAATGGGGAAATTACATTATTTTCACTTTACAGATGGAAAAAATGAATCACAGAAGTGGAGTCTACTTGAGTTCACATAGGATTCTGATGATAGTTAAGGTCCAAATAGCTAATATTGATGATCACAATAAATTCCTCTTTTCTTGAACATCCTCACATCCCTCAGAAAACAGTACTGTCTCTTGGACATCAGCGGTGACCCTGCTGAAGTTCCTTTGATTCCTTAGAACGACCTTGATTCTCCACCAATACTTCCAACCTGGTCATGTAAGCCACTCCCACTTAAAAAACAATCCCAGCTACTGCTCTCACACAGAGCTGCCACAATCAAAGAGGTGACCACTGCTATGCAACTAGGATTTGTAAGGACCACAGCAAAACATGGGGTCATGGAAAAGTCGGCCAGGAAGTCTGACTGTTCTGTAGTCCCAGCTCTCAGATATGAAAAGCAAAGTAGCAACAGATGCTATTTATGCTATGTCTCAGGGACGAGGTTTAGCATTTCACAAGCATTTACAAAGTGGGTCTAGATACAAGTGGTGAATCTCAAACTTTAGAGTGCATTAAAATCACCCGGAGGGTTCGTTAAAACAGAGATTACTAAACCTCAGCCCCAGGGTTTCTGATTCAGCAGGTTTGGGATGAGACCTAAGAATCTGCATTTCTAACAAGTTCCCTGGTGATGCTGATGCTACAACTTGACCACACTTTGAGGACCACTGGATTAGATCAGCTGTAGTATACTTTCCAGCTCTGATATTGTATTTGAAATCAAACTCCAATTCGGAGTCTAAGTCCCCACACTAAGACATAGAATCGAACCCTTATCTATGAGACAGAATTACAGATGTAGAGAATAGACTTGTGGTTACCAAGGGGGAGGGGCTGGAGGAGGGATAGAATGGGAGGCTGGGCTTAGCACATGTAAGTTATTATAGAATGGATAAATAACAAGGTCCTACTGAATTGCACAGGGAACTATATTCAATATCCTATGTTAACCATAATGGAAAAGAATATTTAAAACAGAATGTATTGATATATACTTTTCACATATATATATATGGATCAGTTCAGTCTTTTAATCATGTCCAACTCTTTGTGACCCCACGGACTGCAGCACACCACACTTCCCTGTCCTTCACATCTCCCAGAGCTTGCTCAAACTTATGTCCATCAAATTGGTGATGCCATCCAATCATCTCATCCTCTGTCATCCCCTTCTCCTCCCACCTTCAATCTTCCCCAGTATCAGGGTCTTTTCCAATGAGTCAGTTCTTCACATCAGGTGGCCAAAGTATTGGAGCTTCAGCTTCAGCATCAGTCCTACCGATGAATATTCAGGACTGATTTCCTTTAGGATTGACTGGTTCGATCTCCTTGCAGTCCAAGGGACTCTCAAGAGTTTTCTCCAACACTACATTTCAATAGCATCAATTCTTTAGTGTTCAGCTTTCTTTATGGTCAAACTCTCACATCCATCCATGACTACTGGAAAAACCATAGCTTTGACTATACAGACCTTTGTCAGCAGAGTAATGTCTCTACTTTTTAATATACTGTCTACGTTGTACGTAGTTTTCTTCCAAGGAGCAAGCATCTTTTAATTTCATGGCTGCAGTCACCATGTGCTGTGATTTTGGAGCCCAAGAAAATAGTCTGTCACTGCTTACATTGTTTCCCCATCTATTTTCCATGAAGTGATGGGACCAGATGCCATGATCTTAGTTTTTTGAATGGTGAGTTTTAAGTCAGCTTTTTCACTCTCCTCTTACATTTTCATCAAGAGGCTCTTTAGTTCCTCTTCACTTTCTGCCCTAAGTGTGGTGTCACCTGCATATCTGAGGTTATTGATATTTTTCCTGGCAATCTTGATTCCAGCTTGTGATTCATCCAGCCCAGCATTTTTCATGATGTATTCTGCATCTAACTTAAATAAGCAGGATGACAAAATACAGTCCTGATGTACTCCTTTCCAAATTTGAAATGAGCCTGGTTCTGACTGTTGCTTTTTGACCTGCATACAGGTTCCTCAGGAGGCAGGTCAGGTGGTCTGGTATTCCCATCTCTTGAAGAATTTTCCACAGTTTGTTGTGATCCACACAGTCAAAGGCTTCAGCATAGTCAATGAAGCAGAAGTAGATGTTTTTCTTGAATTCTCTTGCTTTTTCTATGATCTGGTGTTTGTTGGCAATTTGATCTCTGGTTCCTCTGCCTTTTCTAAATTCAGCTTGAACATCTGGAAGTTCTCAATTCATGTACTGTTGAAGTCTAGCTTGTAGAGTTTTGAGCATTACTTTGCTAGTGTGTGAGATGAGTGCAATTGTGCAGTAGTTTGAACATTCTTTGGCATTGCCTATCTTTTGGATGTATGCATACATATAAAACCTTCATTCCCTGGTGACTCAGATGGTAAAGAATCTGCCTGCAATGAGGGAGACCTAGGGTTCCATCCCTAGATCACTAAGATCCTCTGGAGAAGGGAATGACAACCCACTCCAGTATTCTTGCCTGGAGAATTCCGTGGACAGAGGAGCCTGGTGAGCTTCAGTCCATGGGGTCACAAAGAGTCGGACACAACTGAGCAACATATATATATCTGAATCACTTCGCTGTAGAGCAGAAATTAACACAACATTGTAAATCAACTTTATGTCAATTAAAAAAAATAAAGACCTGAACCCTGAAAATTCTCAGTGTACTTGTCACAATCCCCCTTAACTTCAAGTTGGTCCAAATGAAATTTTTCTCTTTAAATGAGAATCCAGCAAAGTCAACTCAAGAGCCCCTGAGGCATCTATGGTGACCCTCTGCAGTGGGGAAGGCACAAACCAAGTTCTAGCTCCCCAAGCATACAGCAATTTTCTGAATAATAAATTCCTGATCATCAGAAGCAAGGTCACCAATCACAGACACATTCAACAAAGCACTCCAGCCCTTCATTACTGTCTGTCTGTTCACACTACACAAAGGCTGATGTTGTTCATTAAAGCCTTTTCCTCTCACCACCAACAGAGGGCCTGACCTGCTATGATGAGAAAAGACAGCAAAATACGAAAATACATTAGGATCTTACAGTGCTTTCAAATTTACAAAGCATCACCACACCCATAGTTTCATTAAGGTTTCATAACAATACTCTGAAGTAGGTATTATCACTTTATAGTTGAGGAAACAAAGTCTCAGATGGGCTTGGTGATCTGGCTAAAGCCCTACAGTTAATCAGAAACAGAACTGGAACTAGAACCATCTCCCACCTCCCAGCCTAGGCATACTTCCACTTCTCTTGATCCAAATTAGGGAAAAGTTCAAATTAAAATTTATCTTCCCGACTCCCTTCTTCCTCAGCATATTAGCAAGAATGAATCATTATGGGTAACTACACGAAGAACTCTAATTGCAGGTCTCTGAAAATGGAGAAGTTTAATTACATAGTTACATATGTGATTTATCAACCAGTTTTGATCGTTGACAATTCTCTTTAAAGAATTCTTTTCCTCTAAAAATTAAAATAATATATTTTAAAATCTGCCTTGCGATGCTTTGTTTTCATTCAAATAAAGAGATGACTCTTTCTTATAAGTGTCATGATTTCTAGGCAATTGGTCTAATGTCAGACAGGCATTAATTCCCGGTAGATTTATCATGATTAGGTCTGAAACTGCAAGGCTTTATCTAGAGCAGTAGTCATTTTCTGGACAAAGCTAAGTAACAGAAACTTGTCTGAAGTGGAAGGGGGCATTTTTGCAGAAACTCTAAACCTTTCTTTCCTAACTCTTTGGGCAGGAATCTCCTCCAAATACCACTCATCTTAAATGATGCTGGTACGAATTTGGTTTTGCTTGAGGGAAGGAAAAGCTTCATGGACAATGAACAGAAAAAGTCAAAATCCCCAGTGCTACTGAGGCAGGCCAGGACTGAGGAATAAGCCTGGAGTTCTACAAGAGCAAGATTGGGGCTTTGAAGCAAGACTGGATCTCAGGGACTCTGACCAACAATCTTCCTCGGAGTTCCCCAAGAGGGCTGTGTGCATGCTGTCATTTCAGTCATATCTGACTCTTTGCAACCCTATGAACTGTAGCCCACCAGGCTTCTCTGTCCATGGGATTCTCCAGGCAAGAATACTGGAGTGGGTTGTCATGCCTTCCTAAAGGGTATCTTCCCAACCCATGTCTTCTGTGTCTCCTGCATTGCAGGAGGACTCTGCCCCTGAACCACAGGGGAAGATCCACCAAGAGGGTTAGGCTCCTGTTAATCCTTTTCCCCCAGGTCCCAAGAGGGCCAATCCTAACCATCATTGAGATTTCTCCTGTTTTCTACTTTACCAGGCAACCATAGGCATTATTGCTCAGAGAAGTTAATTTACTTGTTAAAACAGCACAGTTTATACATGGTAGAATGAAGATTCAAGCACAAGTAGAATCTCATATTTTAGTCCACAAACACTTGCTTAAATTTTCTAAGTGCCAGACTCTGAGCTAGGTGGTGGATAGAATAAAATGAGCCTTAAAAGTACAGTCGGGGAGGGAAGTTTGGGGGAGAATGGATACATATATATGTATGGCTGAGTCCCTTTGCTGTTCACCTGAAACTATCACAACATTGTTTGTTAATTGGCTATATTCCAATACAAAACAGAAAGTTTTTTTGAAAAAAAAGTATAGATGGGAGGACTTCTTTGGTGGTCCAGTGGTTGAGACTCAGTGCTCCCAATGCAGGGGGCCCAGGTTCGAACCCTGGTCAGGGAACTAGACCCCACATGTCATGGCAAAGGGAATGCCTCAGCTGAGTTCAAAAAAGATCCTGCGTGCCACAAGATGATGCCACAACTAAGACCCAGGGCAGCCAAATAAATAAATATTGTTTTGAAAAGTGTAGCTGGGAAATGGAAAAGGGACTGTGGTTGTAGGCTCAAAGGAAAGCAGAGCTGCCAGCAGCAGACAGAACACAGAGTGAATAAAACACAACTTGTACTTCCTTACGTTAAAGCTGTTTCTGCATGCAGACGAAAGTTTCTGATGGTATGAAAAGCATCATGTCCTGATTTTTCCCCCTTCTATTACATCCTCCTCAAACACGACTTGATTTGCCACAGTCCAGGCATGGTTTCCTCTACCCATGCCTGGGTAAAAACTATGAACTAGGCAAGAAGCAGGCCCTTGGAGAGGTGGGTTGTTCTACACTCCAGAGCTCGCTTTTGAGCAGTCACTTACTAATGGTACCCTATAAAGTGCAATTTACCAAATAGGACTAATTTAGAGCCTGGTGCTTGAAGAGTTAACACACCTCCCTCCAGAGGTGCCTAACTGACTTCTTGCCAAGATGGTCTCAGAGGAAATATGCCCAGTGCACTGCAGTTCTTCCAAGCTGTTCAAGGCTTCTGCTGCCTTCATAGGAGGTACCAGAGATGGAGATGCAGTGGCTTGGGGTGGGGACAAGGGGACTGGGTTCTTGGGTTGGCTCTTGCATCACTCTGTAACAAATTCTTTCTTCTTTCTATGCCTCAGTTTGCCCAGCTATGACATGAAGGCAGCATGCTTTTAATTTTTAAGTATCCTTCCAACTTTGACAGTCTAAGACAATTGTTCTCTTTTGGGGTCACAGATTCCTTTGAGAAATCTACTAAATCAGTGGTCCCCACCCCCCTGACCATGGACCAGTATCAGTCTGTGGCCTATTAGGAACTGAGCCACATATCAGGAGTGAACTGGTGGCAAGAGAGCAAAGTTTCATTTGTATCAACAGCCCTCCCCATCACTTGCATTACCATCCCCTCCCCAGTCCATGGGAACACTGTCTTCCACAAAACCAGTCCCTGATACCAAAAAGATTGGAGACCAGTGTGCTAAGTGATAATCTCCCCCACAAAACTATGCCTACAATTCCATGAAAACTTCATGGAATTCCTAAAGCTCAAACTAATATTCTCAGTGCAGTATGGACTTTGAAGTCAACTAGGTCTGGGATGGAACCTTGGAGACATCCTCCCCCACCTCATCCCTTTCCCTCCTCCTTCCATGGATGAGCCTCTTACCTGTAAGCCTCATCCAGAAAAATGGCACCAATAACACCTACCTGGCAATATTGCTGTGAGACTGAGAAATAATTATAGCAAGTGTCTGTCCATACAAGGTACTAAAAATAAAAATCAAAAGGTAATGGTACCCATTATGGGTGCTCAGAGAATGTTAGTTTTCTTTCTTCCCTACATTAACCAGCAGTTATCTGTGCATTTCAGGTGTTCCATAAATGCTGCTGCTTGACTGTCAATGCTATCTTAAAATTCCCTTCCCTGTCAAGCTGTTCTACTGATGGAACATCTTTCCTTACACTCAACTGGACTATTTCAAGTCTCCAAACATCTCCCTCTCTTTGTGTCTCATCTCTCATTCTTACATCTCATCTTACTTAGCACTGTCACATTAAGCTCCCCCAAATGAACACTTAAACATGACATACTCCACAGCTTATAAACTTTTAACAATCTACCATGTTTTTAAACATTTCACTAATTTCCTCAAGTGAAATAATAACAGTGGCTCACTTTATTGAGCTCTTACTATATGCCAGCCATTGATTAAGTGAATACATTATCTCATTTAATCCTCTAAACAGCCCTACAGGCAATTTAGTATATAGAAGAGTAAGAGTATAATCTCTAAAATTTGTTTGAGCTTGACTCTGATTCCACCACTTACTGACTATATAATCTTGGTCAAATCATTTAACCTTTGTGTCCTTCACTTTCTCACGTAGAATCAAGATAATTATGGAAAATGGCTTACAGAATATCACAACAAATTGAATGCAGGAGCAGACATACAATCCAATTGTCTTCTATAAAGCCAGACATTACCATGATTTGCAAACATATTTTTTAAATGCCATTACTGATTTTTGTTTTGGATAATATACTTACTTTTCATAATTTTTGGATTTAACATGTAATAGGTTTATCATGGCTTAATGAAATAATAAATCTCATTTTGAAATGTCTACCTTTTTATTACTAGTAAAGTAACTATCAATAGATATAATCCATGTAACTAAGTATTTCTTTGGTGTACTCAATATTTTTTAAAAGAATGAAAGATTCCTAAAGCAGAAGATTTAAGAATCATTAGTGTGAAGTATAAGAAAATGATTGCTAGTAACATTCTGATTTCTCAATCACACTTTCTTAGGAAGATCTCACAATCTTGTGCAAATGTCACATGTGCGCCTGAAAGGACAAGGTTAAAACTGCTGTGCTGAATGTGATTGGAGATCCCTGTTGGTGGTGTTGGGAATCACTAACCGACTTTCTGAAGATCCACAGGAAGTGACTCTCCCCTACAAGCACCCTTTACAAGTGACTCACTGGTAAACTTCTCAGGAAAGGGATGAAGGGAGTGAGGGAGGAAGGAAGGAGGAAAGAAAAAGGAATGGCTTTACAGAGATATGAAAATCAAATAAGATAATAGATAGATAGGTAGATAATTTATATATAATTTTTAGAATTTAGAATCTGCTACATGGCAAGAGCTAAATAGATATGAGGTATCAGTTCAGTTCAGTTGCTCAGTTGTGTCCAACTCTTCGTGACCCCATGGACTACAGCACGCAGGCACCCCCTGTTCATCACCAACTCCTAGACCCTACTAAAACTCATGTACATTGAGTCAGTGATGCCATCCAACCATCTCGTCCTCTGTTGTCCCCTTCTCCTCCTGCCCTCAATCTTTCCCAGCATCAGGGTCTTTTCCAGTGAGTCAGTTCTTCACATCGGGTGGCCAAAGTACTGGAGTTTCAGCTTCAGCATCAGTCCTTCCAATGAACACTCAGAACTGATCTCCTTTAGGATGGACTGGTTGGATCTCCTTGCAGTCCAAGGGACCCTCAAGAGTCTTCTCCAACACCACAGTTCAAAAGCATCAGTTCTTTGGCGCTCAGCTTTCTTTACATGACTACTGGAAAAGCCATAGCTTTGACCAGATGGACCTTTGTTTGCAAAGTAATGTCTCTGCTTTTTAGTATGCTGTCTAGGTTGGTCATAACTTTTTTTCCAAGGAGCAAGCATCTTTTAATTTCAAGCCCTACCAGCTTGCTGGGGCATCTCTGCCCTTGGATGTAAGGTATCTCCTCACGGTCACTCCAGCGCCGGGCAGCCACCAGATATGAAGTATAAGAGCTATTTTTGTTCTGCTCATTTTACAGACGAGGGAACTAAGTCTCATGTAAGTTATAAAGCAACACTGCCTAGAGTGAAAGTGAATGTCGCTCAGCTGTGTCCGACTCTTTGCAACCCCGTGGACTATACAGTCCATAGAATTCTCCCGGCCAGAACACTGAAGTGGGTAGCCTTTCCCTTCTCCAGGGGATCTTCTCAACCCAGAGATCGTACCCAAGTCTCTTGTACTGCAGGAGGATTATTTACCAGTTGAGCCACAAGGGAAGCCCAACATTGCCTAAAGTCAAATAGTTACCCCTCCAAAACTGGGTATGAAAAGCCAAAGTCTGTTCTGATGGTGTGAATTATTTGCCCTTCATTCAGAGTGTTTCAGAATCTAATTCCAACTTACATTGTTGGGTACTTAGAAAAAATTCTTTCTTCCCACCTAAATTTATTCTCCAACTTCTGAATGGTGAGGCATTTACTCCTCAAAGGTAGACTGGGGGGATTTTCCTGGTGGTCCAGTGGCTAAGACTCCATGCTCCCAATACAGGGGGCCTGGGTTCAATCCCTGGTTAGGGAACTAGATCCCACATGCCACAACTGAGAGTTACTAAAGAGTTCGCATGCCACAATGAAGATCAATGATCCTACATGCTGAAACTAAGACCTATGCAGCCAAATAAATGAATAAATTTTTTTTAAAATATTCTCAGAGAAATAAGAGAATGCATTCTTGAAACAATAACAGGATATTACATTTTAAAAATAATTTAGAGCAACACTGTCCAATAGCACCTTCTGTGATGATGGAAATGTTCCACATTTACACTGTCCAATATGGTAGGTACTAGTTACAAGCGGCCACAGATCACTCAAAATGTAGTTATACAACTAAGAACTGAATTTTAACTATACTTAATTTTAATTTAAGTAGCCACATGTGGCTAGTGGATGCCACACTGTACAGCTCAGATTTAGCTAATCAAACACAGATTTGGCATACTAAAAATGCAAAATGCAATAGCCAAAATGAAAATCTTAGCAGAATGAAGTTTTCTATTCTTATATTAGAAGATAAAGTTGGCCAGGCACTGTTCTAAGGAATTATAACATAATAACTCATCCAAAACACCAAGTGAGAGAAACTAAGAAAGAAAATTATGAGATCAGTCCAGGAGATCCAATATCCAAATAATAGGAATTCCAGGAAAATGGCCAGAGGAAAAGGAAGGAAAGAAATTATCAAAGAAATAATGCAAGATAATTTTCCAATGAAGTATATGAAAGACTCACTGAGTACCAGCATAATGACTACAGAAAGGCCTACTCTAAGCACACTTCTTTGAAAGTTCAGAACACCAGGATAGAGAAAAGATTCTAAAACCTTCCAGAGAGAAATAACAATCACATTAAAAGAAACTATAAGTCAGAAAAACACTGGATTCATCAGCAACACTAGAGCTTAGAAGGCAATAAAGAAATGTCTTCAAAATTCTGAGAAAAGGCAGCTCCAACCAAGAATTCTACATTCAAGTAAATAATCATGTAAGAGTAAAGGTAGAATGGGGCCATTTTCAGACATGCAAACTCTCAAAAATTACCTCCATGCACCATGTCTCAAGGAGTTACTGAATGAAATGCCCTATCAAAACAAAGCAGTAAATCATCAAAGAAGAAACAGAATCCAGGAGACAGAGCTTCCAACCTAGGAAGAGAGGATGATCCCCAGAATAAAAGCAAAGAAAGATGCTAGGAAAACAACTATGTCACCAGCTTAAACAGCCAGCATTCCTCATTAGAGCAGGACAAAAACACCAAGAAAGACGTCTCCACAAAGAAGGAACTGGGAGAATATTTGATGCATATGAACTAACTGTAAGATTTACACTCATGGCAGACTTTGAAATGAATTTGTGTAGTACACAGAGAACCAATTTAGCAAAAAAAGTTCAGGGACTTCCTTGGTGGTCCAGTGGTTAAGACTCCACCTTCCAATGCAGGGGGTGAAGTTCAGTCTCTGGCTGGGAACTAAGATCACACCTGCTGTAGGATGCATGCAAAAATTAAAACAAAAACAGATCAGGAACTCCCATTTGATACAGAGAATCTCTGGTTTTTCCACATTTGGGAAAATCCCCTAGAGTAGGAAATGGCAACTCACTCCAGTATTCTTGCCTGGAAAATTTCATGGACAGAAGAGCCTAGTGGGCTACTGTCCAGAGGGTCGCAAAATGTCGGACATGACAACACACACATGTGCCATCTGTAAACAAAAAGAACAGTTATTCCTAAGGAGAGAGTTTTTCCTTATCTGTTCTTACATTTGAAAAAATGTTTTAAAAATGAATACCTACAGAGAAAACAAAAGTTGCATGCAAAAACTGGATTTATAATATATACAGTAAACAGCTCAACTGTGAATAGGATTTGTTTGCCAAAATAATGTAAATACTAAATGTTAGTCTAGCCACCCCCTCCTAAAAATGTTAAAGCTAAACTGAGTATTGGAGGGAAGTAACTATGAACATATAAAGGAGATGAAGGGGAGGAGTTAAAAACTGAAAGAAAACACTGAAACAAATTTAAGGTGGTTACAGCTTGAGAATGAGGGCAGGGGACTGCTCTTTTATGAAAAGTCTTGACACTTTTTTATCCCTTGAAGATAAATCTGTTTAGTTTTAAAGGAGACCCTAAATGATCTACAAGATTAATAATCAATCCAGAAAAGAGAAGAAGCAAGTTGTGTTTTGCAGTACATTCAGGGTATTCATGTTGTATGTAGTTTCAACACCAGTTGTTTGAAAAGTTAGCATACAGAAGAGTCTCAGATGGATCATATCCAGGAATGTGCTTACTCATTCAGTCATGTCTGACTCTTTGCAACTCCACGGACAGGCTCCTCCGTCCATGGGGTAGAAATTAAATTACCCAGACTAACTTTCAAAAAATTTGAGTAGGAATATAAAAGCAAATTTGTTTTATCTTTGGGTAATACCTATTGAAATTATTAAAATACATATTGTTTGACTCAATAATTCCACTTTTGGAAATATCAGTATAGGTGCAAAGGCACAAGAATGTTCTCACAAATTTATCTGTAAAGGCAAAAAAATAAAAAGGAAAACAAATTTCCATCAATAAGTTATACACCCATACCACGAAAATTTAGAGAGGTTAATAAAATAGACCTATAAGCAATGACATAACAGGATCTCCAAAATATGCTATTAAATGAAAAGAAAGTTATAAAACACAAAACAATATGTACAAAATGAACCTGTTTATGTCAAGGGAAAATAGAAAACTTAGCAACATATATGAGTGAGTGTGTGTGTGTTCGTAAAAATGTATAAAAACTGCTCTTCAGTCTTCCCTGGTAGTCCAGTGGTTAAGAATCCACCTTGCAATGCAAAGGACACTGGTTCGATCCCTGGTCTGGGAAGATCCCACAGGCCTCAGAGCAACTCAGCCTGTGTGCCACAGCTACTGAGCCAGTGCTCTAGAGCCCTCAAGCTAAGACTATTGAGTCCACTGAAACCCCTGTGCCCATGTTCTGCAACAAGAGAAGCCACCTCAGTGAGATTGCAAGGAAGAGTAGCCCCTCTTGCCACAACTAGAGAAAGTCCACATGCAGCAATGAAGACCCACCACAGCCAAAAAATAAAAGTAAAACTAAATTACTCTGGAGACACCAAAATGTTGAAAGTGTATCCTTTGTTCTACCAATTTGCAAAGAGGACTCTCTTATTCTATGTCATGCACTCCACATCCAATATCTCAGTGAATCTTCACAGAAATCACAATTACAAAATTTTTCCCAGGTGAAAATCTTGTCAGAAGTTGATGCTCAAGACCTAAAGACAAGGTTATGTCCAAAATGGAAAATAAGCAGCTGATCAATACTTGTTGAGCTCACAGTTGGTCACTATGTCAAGTACTTTATGCTTAGGTTGAAAAGTAATACATTTCTATTTTATAGATGAATATTCTCATTGAAAGGGGTTGAGTAATTTGTCTAAATCCACATGGCTAAATGGAAGGCAGAGATGGAACCCAAGCCCAAGTTTTCTTACTATGGCCAAATTGTGGGGCTCTGTGATGACTGGGGTGCTTGCTGCAAGGCATTGCCCCTGGGTTACTTGGAATCAGCTTCCCACTCTGCCATGACTTTCCAGGCTAAGAAAACCCACTGAGTCAAAACTGGACCCAGCTCCTCACTCAGAACCTAGAGAAGCAGCCTGAATTTTGCAGTTCTCAGAATTATAAAAACATCTCCAATGGCTGTTGGTAGACATCACTTTTCCAACTGATGGTTGATGAGCTTCAGAATCCTCTGCAACTTAATATGACAGGCAGCCACCATCAATCAATCCAAGTCAGCACCAGAGCTGAAAGTTATTTGCCACCTTCCCTCTTGTCTCTGAACAGAGCCATTCATAGGAAGACCAGGAAAAGAATCTTAAAATGAAATAATGCTTTTGTTTAGGAGTTTTGTATCAATGTATTGGCTCACTCCTAGCCTCCATCGCTGATAAGATCAAAAACATTAACTCCTACCTGCTTTCCATTCTCCCCACCTGCAGCTTAATTTCAGATCTCAATACCTAACTTCAAGATTCATTAATATTTCTCCTCTGTCTGCACCTGCCTGATCCACTTTTCCACTCATTGCTGCTTACCAAAACCTTCTTGTTTGCCTACAGAATAAAGACTTTTAGCTTGGTGTTCAAGACCTTTCTTGATTGAGCTATTTTTCCAGCCTCATCTTTCACCTCTACTCAGTGTGTGTTCCTGACACCTCCTTTCACTCTGTTTCATTTTATTTCCATTCCTCTCCAATTTCTCCCTGAGCTGCCTTTGCTAGGCCTGAAACACCTTCATGATCATCTCAGAATCCTAGAGTCCTACCTGACAAGCTCTCTGCTCAATCTAACCTAAGAATAAATGCCCTCTCACCTCTCGGGGCTTGGAAGAGCAAGCCCAGAGCAACAACTGACAACTGGGACAGAAACATTAAACTTGCATTCAGCTCTTTCTTGGAATGGAAAGTCTGAACCTTAGTACAATGGGCTAGATGAACTTCCATACTGACCACCTATCTAATTCAGTTTCAGTTCAGTCGCTCAGCCGTGTCTGACTTTGCGCGACCTCATGGACTGTACCACGCCAGTCTTCCCTGTCCATCACCAACTCCCAGACCCTACTCAAACTCATGTACATTGCATCGGTTATGCCATCCAACCATCTCATCCTCTGTTGTCCCCTTCTCCTCCTGCCTTCAATCTTTCCCAGCACCAGGGTCTTTTCCAATGAGTCAGTTCTTCGCATCAGATGGCCAAAGTATCAGAGCTTCAGCTTCAGCATCAGTCCTTCCAATGAATATTCAGGACTGATCTCCTTTAGCATGGACTGGTTGGATCTCCTTGCAGTCCAAGGGACTCTCAGGAGTTTTCTCTAGCACCACAGTTCAAAACATCAATTCTTTGGTGTTCAGCTTTCATTATAGTCCAACTCTCACATCCTATCTAATAGATGACAGTCTTACTAATAACTGAAAGAAAAGGAAAACAAAGCAAAACTCAGGCACTTACTATTGGGCATTTTTAGCAAACTGCATCCCTGTTTCTCTCCTTCCAAGAGATGAATGAGTCTATGAGTGGGGTCCAGGTTGTGCTGCTGCCCAGAGCGCTGGTCTGGAGGCTGGAGAGGCGGCATCTGGCCTGCCTCCCACTCCTCTTTCAGGAGCTGAGCAGGCAGGTGGGGACAAGGAGCTCCAGGGTTGGTGGCCACACCTCCTCATGCCAATGCTGCCTTACAGACCTGGTCACTGCTGACCTCTTCAGAGACCGACCTTCAGGGAAGTCGTTTCCATGGCTTATTCCTGTGCAGGCTGGCAACAGGGCGCCACGGGCAGGTTCAGACTAGGTCAAGGCAAGAAGTCAACTCTCCACTTTCTTGGCAGCTGGCACCTCATGTGAGTGCATACTATGCCCCTAGGGAGGGGGCAGCTAGGGGAAAGAGGTGAGGGGGCAGGGGTCCTGGCAGAGGTGACCAGAAGCCCAGTCACCCCAAGACTCCTTCCAGCCCTCCTGCCGCTGGCAAGAAGCGGCGCCTAGTGTGCACGCCGGGTTTGCGCACAGGGCGCATGCTCCGTGATCTTCCTGCCCTTTGACCCTCCCACCATCCTGTCGAGGGCTTCCACCGGAACTCGCAGCTGCCAGCAAAGGCTTGGGGGCTCAAACCCTTATGGAGTTCACACATCTCATTCCTTCCCTGTTTCAAAGAAAGAATTTCAAAGTTCCCCGTGGGCCAATCTTGGAATGAATGCCACCACCCCATGACCTCCATTTGATTACTAAGATCTGTTGATTTAAACTCAGAAAGTACCTTGAACCCATCCTCTCTTCTCCATTTTTGCTGCTGCTGTACCAACTGATGCTGCTGCCACCCTGCCACCACCACGTCGTCTTCTCTTGTCCTTCTTGCCGTGAACTCACCAACTGACCTCCGGCTCAAGAATTCTTGCGCTCCTGTTTCCATATCATTCCCTCAACTGCCAAAACATCTTTCAAAATATAGACCTGCAACTCACAGATACAGAAAGCAAACTGGTGGTCTTGGAGGGTGGGGACAATATAGGGGAAGGGGGAGGAGATGAGAGGTACAGTACAAACTAACGTGTGTAAGACAGGCTCAATGATGTATTGTACAACATGGGGAATACAGCCAATATTTTGTAATAACTGTAAATGGAAAATGACTTAAAGTTATATATTATGTTAAAAAGGAACAAAATACAGAGTTGCAATGATTTCATGATCTCCTTGGGAGAAACTTTCAGTGACTCCCTGTCACCTTAATGGTCAAGTCCAAATCTGATTAACATGGTATGCCAGGCTCTGCCTGCATTTCTGCCTCTTCACCCACCATCTGCCCTCTGTGCTCTAGGTCCTCAGTGTTTCCTCTCCATTTCCGCCACTCAGCCTGCTCTTTCCCATGACATTTGATACAAGTCAGGTTCCCTAAGAGGTGGAGAGACTGGCATGTAGGTGGTTTATTAGGAGTGCTCCAAGTCCAACAAGGAAGGGAAAATAAGAAGGTAGTATTGGACAGGAGAAGTCTGCACTGAAGTCTCACCAGAATCAGATGGGTTTTGAAGGGTTGGCCCTTCAAAACGATCCAGAGTCGGAGCATGGACCAGCAGGCTTATCCCCAGGTCTCTCAGTCGTTGGAAGCCACCCTGGGAAACTGGGGATGACCTTGGACAAGGTGGCTCTCTGGTTCTCTTCAGCTGAGGCAGCTCCCGAAAGAGGCTTACCACTGAGGCTTGCCTGACAACTGACAGCTGAAAGCTGTCTGCCAAGTCATTAAAACAATAATTTAACACTTTTGGTAAAAATCACTGTTCTTACTGATGGCTGTGGTGTCCATTCTAAAGGCATGGAGAGTAAATTCAATTATGACCACCTTAACCACAATTCCAAGTCTTTTCTGCAAGTCAGGACTTAAGGTCAACCCCCTCACTCTAGAGATGGGGAAACTGAGGCCTGGAGAGAGTCTTAGACCATCAGCTACCACAGTAGCACAGTCTTGTAATAAATAGCTAATATCTGAAAGTTGATACTAGGTTGTACCAGATGCTTTACATGTCTTATCTAATTGACTATTCATGAAAATTCTATGAGGAGCTACCATTATTATCTCCATTTGACATATGTAGACACAGGCTTAACACAACCAGATGGGGACCTAGTATGTGAACCCATGTCACTCTGACTCTGGAGCCCATAACTAGTAACCACTAAGATGCATTACTTTCTCTTAGTGCAGCAAGTCACCATCCTGAGCCTTGTGAGATACTGAGGAGTGTATGTGTGTGAGTGTCTCCTCTTTTGAAGAACGGATACACCACCACCACGTAAAGGACATTTATTTTCTGTTTTCAGGCTAAGAGGATAAGCGATATGCTTCCAGATAGAAAATAAGTTTCTTATCAACTAAATAAACCAGAGAATGTGGTACTCATTTCCAGCTTTCATGGATATTCCATGCCAGTTCCTCCGGACCTAGTGGCCTTGCTCTTATCACAGCTCTGATATCTCTCCAACTAACACCTTTGGGTCCCATCAAGAAAGGTGTGCACCTGAGTGTCTTTCAGCAAATATGGAGGACTCTCCTTCTGCCCTCCCCAAACTCCCAGGTCTGAACAGGAGCAGTCCAACAAGATGGTCCCAGTTAGGTTGATAAAAGACCTTCCCTTAGATTTGTTCCTGTTGTTGTTGTTGAGTTGCTAAGTCGTGTCTGACTCTTTTGAGACCCCATGGGCTGTGTAGCCCACCAGGCTCCTCTGTCTATGAAATTTGCCGGGCAAGACTACTGGAGTGGTTTGCCATTTCCTTCTCCGGGGGATCCTCCTGATCCAAGGATGAAACCCACATCTCCTGCCTTAGCAGGTGGATTCTTTATCACTTAAAAACCGAGGAAGCCCTGCCCTTAGATTTGAGATACCACCAAAATCTATTCATCTTCCTCTCCTGCTTCATTAAAATGAAATCTACTTAACTGAGAAGACTCTGATATGTAAGGATCTCCCAATGTAGAAATGGTGTTACATTACAATAGTATGAGGTGATCCAAGAAACTTGTGTCAGAAAATGTGGATTATTGTGTTTAATAAACATGCATTATATTCCTACCAAACATCAGGCCCTAGGCTGGATGCTGGAGGTCTCCATGAGTTTGCCTTTGAGTACAGGAATTCTCAAATGTTAGAGTGAATAAGAATCATGTAGGAAACTTGTTAACAAGGCACATTCCTAAACCCACCCCCAAAGTTTCTGATTATTAGATGGGGCTGAGGTTTAGGAATCTGCATTTTAACTAGTTCCCAAGCAATTCTATAGCAGGTGGTTTTCATTTGTATCTTGAGAAACCCTGAGTTAGTAGACATTTCTGACCAGGTGTTTGAGTCAACCTCAGGACTGCAGGAGATTGGAAGATACAAAGCTTATGGTAAAGAAGGTAACAGGGTAAAGAAGGTAACAGGCATCGTTTCAGAGGGAAGTAGAGGAAAGGAGTTGGGTAATGGCAGGAAAAAGAAAAAGAAAACAGAAAGAAGGGAGAAATTCAGATCTCTTGATGAAGGCACCAAGTTAATCCTCAGCAGCTGGTGAGGTGGCAGACGTGGAAGCAAATAGGCTAGAGTTCAGTTAACTGTGAGCCAGACACTTTGGACACAAAAGGAGGGAAGGAAGGAGAGGAGGGAGTGAGGGAAGGAGCAGGCAGGAGAGGGAGGGAAAGAAGAGGAACAAACAGGAAGAGGAGGGCCCTGAACCTAAGAGGAGCTTACAGTCCTGTGGTTCTGACTATGTGGCCGTGGGGAAGTAAGGAGAAATAGAGGTGATGTATGCAAAGGCTGTTTTGTATAAAGAATTGCTAAATGCTGCTCATTACAAATTGATTCCGGCTCAGAGTTAGGCCCACTGCAAGCATGGATGTGATCACATCTGGTTCAACTCCTGGAGTGACTTCCCTCATCTTTGCCACACCTGACTACCAAACTCCTGACCACCAAGAGTTTGGTGAGATGTTTTCCTTTTTTCTTCTCTGCTCTGAGCTAACTTGGATATAGCTTTGTGCAGGCCTGGGCATGAGATTCCTTTCAGCACGCCCACCTTCAGCTGTTCTCTTTGACCCCAGAACCCTTCGACCTTCTCCCCCAAAAGGGCCAGCTGTTGTTCCAGAAGCCACCTGCCTCCTCCTTGGCCTATGAATCACTAGTTGGGGGCCAGAGGCTTCACTGGAGAATTCCAAGGACCAAAGCAACTGGCTGGAGGCCCTTGGGGAAGGAAAGGAGACAGGGAAGGCATTAAAATAAAATTAATTGTCTATAAACATATTTTAATTAAAATTGTAATTCTTATTTCGTTCAGAAGAGTCTAAGAACAACTTTGCTCCAAGTGGCAGATGAAATGCTCAGCAGCTCTCCCAAAGCCAGGGAGGGGAAGGGAGGTGAGAGCAGAGGAGAGATTCCGTAACTGGTTCTTTCTCCTTTTAGGGATAAAAAGCAAAAGGAGAAAGGGCAGGGAGCTGGTAAGGGATATTCTTGGTGACTCCCCAGGCTGAGGCTCCTAGGGCAGGAGGCTGAGCTTCTTGGGGGCCCTGAAGCTGGAATTTTTGTACTTTACTTTGTTCTATAAAAATTATGCCACCTTCTCACTCCCTTCTTCCCCCTTGCAGGCCCCCAGCCACCAGCCCTGAAACTGCAGCCAGAGCCACCCACGCATTGGCCTGGGGGCCACCCGCGCAGTCAGAGGAATTAGAAAGCAGGGAGAAAGAGAGAGGGATAGGGAGAGACTGGGGGCAGTGGAGATCTCCAACTGGAGACTGAGTGGAAAAAGGGCGAGAGACAGTCTGAAGAAGCGATGGAAAAGGGGTGAAACAAGAGGGTGGAGACAGAGAGCCCACCAGAGGAGAGAGGTCCTTAGAGGGAAAGACAAAGATACAAATACGAGAGGAGGTAAAACAGGGGAAGAAGGAAGAAAGAAAGGACAGGGAGGGAAAAGCAGGAGGTAGTGAAGCTGAGGGGTGTGTAGCAGCTCTGAGAAACAAAAGTGTAGGGTTTGCGGCTGCTCTGAGCCCCAGAAAAAAAATACTGTGAGCTCACGGAGAGGGTCCTAAACCGTAGAGAGCAACTCACACTCAGCTTAGGAACTCCACCACCCCACACTGTGCCACAGCCTCATTTCGGATGTCTCAAACTTGCGGTTGAGGCCCAGTACACTCGTGGGAGCCTGAGGGGCCTCACTTGGGCGATTTCCCTAAGAGAACCATGACTCCCCACCCCGCCCCCCAGCAATTCTGATGCCACGAAGAGAGGGCTAGAGTTAGGAGAGTGTGTCCCAGGGTACCGTCCCCAGGCCTCCTAGCTCTCCCAGATATCTGACTGCAAAATCTACATCTGTCACTATTGTGTGTGTGTAGCAGGATGGGGTGGGGGTGGAAGCGGTGGAGAGATCTCTGTAAGAATTAATATCTATTTTATTCTCTTGCTCCTTCAAAGTTTCTCTTTGATGGCTGAGTGACTTCTTGTTAAGTCAGAAGAAAGGCAAATCTTCCCTCTTCCGGACCCTGTGATTGCACAAATCCAACATACTGCTGCCACGGAGATTGGGCTGGAAAACTCTAGAAGCTGGAAGCGTTGTCATTAGGCAGGAACCCCAGGGTGTCTGGAGACAAATTCCTAAATAAACCAGGAAACATCAAAGTGGGAGATGGAGGAGAGAGGGGCTGAAGGTCGGATACCATTGGGACAGTGGGCTGGAGAGTGAGACCCTCATGGAAGCCCAACGAATATGAATATCGTGGCAAGCTCCTCTGTCTGAAAAACCTCTTCCCAGGCGCTCAGGGTACCAGCTGTAGGGCCCGGCACTCGCAGGGCAGCCACCCTCTGCCCCAGCCTCATCACTTGCGGAGTCTTTTCTCCTGGTTTTTTTTAATCCTTCAAATACAAGACAAAAATACACCTCATTATCATCATAGATATATATATTTCACTCTCACCACATAAATACAAAACATCCAAATATCCAAAACATTCAGAACAGTTAGTAGTCAGGATTCAGTAACACCTACCCGCGTGTGAATCGTTCATTATTTTCTTCACTATTTGCCTAAAAAAAAAAAAAAAGAAAGAAAGAAAGAAAAAGAGGAAAAAAAAGAAAAGGAAAAGGGAGGGAAAGCTTCCGACGTAAATAATTTACAATAAAATTACTATTTTTAAAATGCTCTGCGCTCACTTCGGATGGACGAATACATTCTTAGACGCTGCAGCACCCGCCGTCTGGGTCTGTGGTTTTGGTCAAAATACGCGTGGCCGTGGCCGTGGGGATGGGCGTTGTTGCGGGGGAAGGGGTGAGGCCGCAACCGAGTGGAGTTCCGAGTTTCTCACTTGGAACCGTGGAAACTGTTTTTGTTGTTGTTTTATAGGGAGGGAGGTGGAAAAGGATGCTTTTCCTAACCACGCAGGGAACTGATCAGGATATGGAGACTACCGACAGAGGAGGCCGGGTCGCCCTGTTGTCCGCGGCGTTTCCAGCGTGCTGGAGGGTTTTGTGAATCCGGGGGTGGAGGATCTAGCCCCGGAGCCACGGATCCGGGAGACGGTGGGGAGGAGCGGCGGGGAGCTGCCCTACTCTCTCCCGGAGGAGCGTGATGCCGTCGGTTATCGGTTATCTCCCGCAGCAGCCTCGGAGAAGATCCTGAATTTTCTATCATTCACGGCATAGGCATTTCTTTTGCTTTTTTCCCTTTTCACTTCCTGTTTAAAGCCGTAACACCCGGATCTTTAATTTTGCACTGCCCTGGATGCATTTTCTATCGTGAATTTTCTTACGGCTTCCTAACTCCATCGTTCAGAGTTTTTAAAAAACTGCTTCCACTCCACTCGGTTCTGTATGGTAATTACTCTCCTTTTATTGCTGATTAGATCAAACGTATTACCACCGTCGCCTATCAAGATGTTTGGTTTATTGTCTCCGGGGATTGGGGTTGGTGGTGATGGGAGTTTTTCTAAAGGGGAGAAGATTCGGCACGATTTCTCCAGCCAGGAAGCTGCGTGTGCGCCGGCTCTCCCGAGAAGTCCGCAAAGTGGGGCCCATCGGCTTGCAAAAGCCCTGGTTTCTCTGGCGAGAGAAAGGAGCCTCCTCCTTTTTGGTCTAACGAAACCTGTCAGCCTTTTCAGCTGGGGTCTGCGTGCAGCTTCCCTTTTTCAAATATTCATAAGCATAATGAACGGCAGCAGCGGCTCGATCTAAAGCAGATGTCCTGTGCTTTGGACTTAGAACCAGTCTTTTCCCTCCAGGGCCAGGCACTGGCTGGGGCATCAGGTTGGTTTTCCCCCAATTCTTTGGATTCTCCTGGATTCAGAAGGAAGTTGGAGCCGGAGGGTGGGTGTGGGAGGACACAGAGGAAGGGGGCGGCGGGGGGTAGCCCAAATGGTAGCAGAAACTGGTGGGGAAGGAGAGCTGTCAGAGGCCTCTTGGGAGCCGGGTGCCCAGCTCAGGAGCCCCGGCGCCTAACGCGAGTGAGTCCATAAATATCACCACAATAGATACTATAAATATAAATACAGGGAAACACTTCAAATCAGTCCAGCGCTTTTTTCTCGGCCCCTTCTTTATTGTTGGTCCGGGAGTAAGGCTCGAAGGCCGAGGAGCTCAGGTATCGGGCGGAGAGTTCTTGTAAATTCCCGGCCAGCGAACCAGCCATTGTCAACGGGGCGGAGGAAAGGCGGCTGGCGACGGAGCCGAGCAGCGAGGGCACGGGCAGACTGAAGAGGCCGTGGCCGGCGGCCGGTGCGCCCGCGTGCAGTCCCCCGGGCCCGGTGGGCCCCGGGCCCGGAGCGCCGCCCACGGCTGGCGGGTGCGGGGATGCGGCGCCGGCGGGACCCGGGGCGGCGGCGGCGGCGGCGGCGGCCGAGCCCGCGGCGGCGCCCGCGCCCAGGGCTGGCAGACTGGGCCCGCGGAGCGCGGAGCCGAGCGCGCCCGTGGCGCAGGGCGGCAGCAGCGCCGGCAGGCCTGGCGGCGACAGCAGGCGGCCCTGCTCCAGCAGCCGCAGCACGCTGCACGTGGCCGCGGTCTCTGACACCACCGAGCGCAGCTCCGAGTCCTTGCCCTGGTCCTTCTTCTGCTTCGTGCGCCGGTTCTGGAACCAGACCTTCACCTGCGCGCCGGCCGCGGGGAGGGTGGGAGAGAGGGAGACGAGCGTCAAGGGGAGCGGGCTCCCGGGGCGCAAGGACTCCGGGGGTGGGGGGCTTCCCCCAACTCCAGCCAAAGCCCCGATCCCAACCCCAAGCTGGAGCCAGAGAAGTCGGCCCGGGAGCAGAGGGGCAAGGGCGGCGGAGGTGGGGGGGGCTGGAGGAGGACAAGGACCCCAAACACAGTTCCCATATGCTGCGCTTCCGAGTGGGTCATGGAAGCAGGCCTAGGCCAACCCAGGTTAAAAACAACAAAGAAATTAAAATGTCCATGACCCTAACGGGAAGTTCAGAAGTTATTTCACTGGGCCACCGCACTACTCGCAGAGGGACTGTGGATCAGCGAGGCATAAAGGCCCGTTTTTCCAGGAGAAGGTGTAAGGCCTAAAGGGAAGTAGGAAGTGAGAGTGAATGGGAAGGAGTATTGCCCTGCCTTTCAGGACCCAAGCCCCTGGCCATAACCGGCTCAAATTTAGCCCCAGAAGCACTAATTCTGTTGAAGGCTACAACAACAGAATCCTTGCTTGTTAGGGTCAGATGGACTATCAACTAACAGCAAGGAGCGAAGATGTCTACACATAGGATCTGTGCAGGATGTGTTTTATAAGCCAAGCTTTCTTCACCTCCTCACCAGCCACCGGACTGGAGGGTCTGAGTGATGTTCTTAATTTATAACATAACTCTGCTGCTCTCCATCATGGACTTTGGAGTCATGGGAGGAAGTCAGGAGGCTGGGGTAGACTAAGTACTCTCTATCAATCTCCACTCTTACTTCCTCTTCTCACTCTATCCCTCTTCAGGCCTAACTGGTGGCCCAGAATGGCATTTGGCAGCTCTAGGGAAAGGTTATTCTGTCCAGATTTTGTAAATTAAGAGGATGGTAGCAGAAAGAGTAGGGATAAAGGTATGTGCCAACTCAAACTCAAAATGGATATCCAGTATGCTCTGTCCTTGGGTCTCAGCTCTGCCCAGATCCCATATCTAAAATGCTCTCCATCTGTTTCAGAGCTGGACACGGTCAAAGTGACAGGTCCTCAGAAAGAAATATGCCTTACCTAGGCCAAGCTGAAGCCATGCTCTGGGCAGGTCCTAAATGACCTCCACAAGGCAAAGCTCTTGGACCCCAAAGACTTCTTGGGCCCAGAGTCCGCACGACCAGTCCCAGTAGAATATGGATTTCAAGTAAAAAAAGACCTAAAGCACAACCGTCAGTGCTGGCTCCCAAAGGCCCAGATCTGTTTCCTATCTCATACCTCACACATCACTAGCACTGAAGGTGCCCAGAGTGGATGCTTGACGCTGGGAATGGGGCTTAGTCCAGTTCAAGGCCAGCAAAAGCATTAAGGATCAGGGCAGCCTGGTAGGCAAAAGCAGATCTCCAGAATGTGCACCTTTTTAATCCTTGGTTGTCACCCACAGCTCTGAAACGGGTCTTTGGTCCTAGCCCCATTCTTGCTGAATGAGTCTGGGTCCAGGGAAGGTTACCATCTCCAGAGAGGGTGATGCCAGGAAATCTGGCCAAAATGGGGTGGCCAAAACAGGGGCAAACATAGGTTCCTCTACGAGGAGAGGCAAGCAGGGAATTCTCAAGACTAGGTCCAAAAAGAGACCAAAAGGACAGGATTTGGGGGCCTCCTGAGCTAGGCCAAGTTGGGTAGAACAAGGGCCCTGAAAAATGTGGGGTGTAGGGAGAAAGGGATGGCTTAGGGAAGGGAGAAAGCCTTCAGCCCTTCTTTTCCATCCTCCCCAATTTCTCTGACTCCTGTGGGAGGCTCAGTCCAGAGTCAAGCTAGGTGGTCAGGAAGAGCTGCTAGAGCTGGCAGGGGCTGATGGGGAGGGAGGCTGATGCAGAGAGCTGTGTGCGACCTGGTCTCTGAGTACCTGTGTCTCGGAGAGGTTGAGCTGCCTGGCAAGCTCGGTTCTCTCTCGGCCCACCACATACTGGCAGCGCTGGAACTCCATCTCCAGGCGGTAGAGCTGCTCCGCGGTGAAGGACGTTCGTGTCCTCTTGGGCCGATCCAGGTCCAGGCCTTTGGGAAGGATGATCTCTCGGATGGACCCCTTGGCATCTGGGGAAGGGGAGATGTCAAGCATCAATACCCACCCTCCTGCTTTCCTCCACCTCCTAGGGCCGGGCCAGAGCTGGCTTCCGAGCCACAGTCCGGAGGCGGATGGTGGGGATGGTGGGGGTAGTGGGGGTGCAGCCACAGCCGGGAAGCAAGGACCCTATGTGTGTTTGGGGATGAGGGGACTAACTCCACATAGCTGATGGGAGGGGGAATCGGTGTTGGCCTTTGTATAGCCTTCCGGACAGGGGAGAAAAAAAAAATCAAGTGGGCTGACGTTCCTTTTAGCCAGGGAGCCTCGGCTGCATGGACAGGATCCCCTGTAGTTTGAGGGTCCCCGCACTGACCAGCCCAGGTCCTGCCAGCCCCAGCTCTAGAGCAGGCTGACCAGACCGTACTCCAGCGATCCCCACCCCCATCCCGGGGTCTCCTTCCCTCCCGAAGCCGGGCGGCGGAAGGAGGAGGGACCGAGTGGGAGCCTGCAGGGCTTGGTGATCGGTTAGCGGGGGCGGCGCCCGGCTAGGGCCGGAGCAGGTCCTCCCTACCGCCACCGCCGGAGCCGAGCGCACCCCGCGCGCCAGAGCGTGGTCGAGGCCAGCACTAAAACGCCATCCGTGGCCCGGCAAGTCCGCCTGGCTGTTTCTCCCCGCGGCTGCGGCGGCCAGCCCGGAGCACGGCGCCAGGCCCCCGTGGCCCAGAGCGCCAACTGGCCGGGCCGTCGCCGGCGGTCGGCGGCTCTTCTCCAGCTCCCGCGTCCCCTTGGGTGCGCTCGACTCGCAGGGCGCGGGAGCCCCCAAGCAGGCTCCCTGCAGTTCCTCGGATCCGCCGGACGCAAACACGTCCTTCAGAGTTTCCTGCCGCCTTCCCGGGTCGGAGGCCGCAGGCTGGAGTCTGGGCCCGCCCGCCCAGTCCCTCGGCTTTTCCCCAGCAGCCCAGCCGGCGGGGCCCCTCGAGGCTTGGAGGGATCGAGGCTCCTGGAGAGCATGCGTCCCAGGTGGGAGTCCCTAGCGGCAGGCGGGACCCCGGCCCGGGGAGGGCCAGTAACTTTCATCTAAGTCCCGGGCGGCAGACCCACCCCGCCGGCAGGGGTAGGTGGCGGCGTGCCTCTCGGGTCCCGGAGTCGCCCCTAAAGAACGCCCCCCGCAGCAGCTCAGCCCCGTTCCTACCTCGGACCAGGATCCGGCGGCAGTAATCCGGGTCGGCGGCTGAATTCGCTTTACTTTTGTTACAATCTTCCGGGGCTCCCGACGCAGAGAAGGCGCCCTGCGGCTCCTTGAGGAAGGCGGCGGGGAGGTTCCCCTCCGCGCCCTTGCTCTCCCGGCTCTCCTTGTGCGCGTTCTTGGAGACCCGGGCGGCCTCTGCGTCCGAGTGGCACCGAACGTCCATTTTGTCTGGTTTCCCGAACATGGGAGAGGCACGAGCAACAACAACAAAAAAGACAAAAAAAAAAGGCGAGGGAAAAAAAAAAAAACAGAGGGGGGACAAACCCCTACAATACAGCCCTTACGCCCGGCCCGGAGACAGGCAAGCGGCACGAATGAATGTCCCCGCGGGGCGGCCGCGGGCGGGTCAGCGGCGACCGCCGAGTGGCGCGCTCGCCGAGAGGCGGCGAGTCTGGTCCAGGATCCCGGCGGAGCGGCGGCGAGGCCGCCTCGTCAGCGCCCGCGTCTTCTGAGTACGTCCAGTGTCCCCAGCTTGGCGATCAGGTAGCGAGCAGCGCGACTCCGAATTGCTGTGGCTCCCGCCTATTACTGAGACGCGGAGTCGCAGTTGTCCGACACCCGGGGGGGACGCGCACTCGCTCTTGCAATTGATTACGGGTAATTTCGCAGCCCCCACGTTTCGGTTACCTCATGAATACACTAAATTGTTTGGATAATATATCAGATCGTAATGGATGGTTTCTGTCCTTGTCCCCAATCAAGTAGGGGTTTAGCCAGTGAATAAACGGAAATGATTGGTCTTGCTTTCAGGAAACACACAATCAAAGACCCATACTTCCAGAAAAACTTTTGACAAGATTCATCCTGAATTGTTAGTACCATTAGCAGGCATTATTAACTTTCCCTTTGCCTTTGACCCTCCTGCTCACACACCGGCTAGAGGGGCTTTCTCCACACTCGACAGATAGAGCTGAACAGGGGGTGGGGGTGGCGGGGGGAGGAGAAACAAAACCCCTTACACAACCTCAGCAGAAGAAAGCAGTCGCTTCTAGGGGGGGGGGGGAAAGAAGGGGGAAGAAGAAAAAGTTTTCCCCAAAAGTATCTCCCCCACACTCTAAAAAGCCAAGCTTTCCTCCCAAACAACTCCTTAACACACCTCGACGCTGACAGCCATCTTAAACTGCCACCTCTCGTCATTTAGTTCCAGTTGGATTTTTTTCATGCCTGCACCTCCAGCAGCCCTGAGGCAGCCCATTCAAAGGGCAGCTTTGTACTCAGAGAGTCCAGCAGGAGAGAGAGGGGGGGAGAGAGAGAGAGAGAGCCGCGAAAATCTCAACTGTGAGATCTGCTTCAAAAAAAAAAAAGTTTTCCCCTAGCTATTTCATTGTCTCTGCTACAATATCTTTGAGAAAAGCAACAGCCAGTAATCCAATAAGAGCATTGATTAGGCCACAATGATTCAATTCAAGCGCATGGCCTTGTGCAAGGAGCATGCTCTAGCCCTTCTCGTCACCTTGCCGGGGCAGAAGCCCTCTCCACGCCGCTCTCCCCATTCATTCCTTTATGGGAAATACGGAGCAAAAGGAGTGAAAGATGGCAATTATCTAATTGGACTATTAACAAACAGTCCTCTGAGTGCGGCGGTCTGGCGTGGCTCCTGGGCGGGGGAAGGGCCGTGTTCCTGCCCTCATTCACAAAGAGTGCAGGGGCCGGAGAGGAAAGGGGGTTTTTTAAAGGGAGTGGGGCGGGGGGAGAGGAGAGATGGGAGGTTTGGCTGAGAATTTTTCCACACAATTCCAAGAATGGGGGCGGAGGCAGGCAGGCGGGCAGGCAGGCGGGCGGGCGGGGAAGGGGAGGGGGCTGGGGCGGGGGTCGCGGCGAGCCTGTGGGAGAGGGGGTGGCAGGGGTGCAAGTGTGTGCGGGGCTCGAGCTGACAGCGAGGCGGGCTCTGCCCGCTCCACCCTCCCGCCGCGGTCGCCGCCCAGCCGGACTCTGGCTAACGTCGGGGGCGGGGATGGCGGGGGCCCGGAGCCCGGACCTTCGTTCTCTCCCCCCGCGCCAGGCCCCGGCCCCGGCCCCTTCGTCCCCCAGCCTCTCTGGCCCCCAGGGAGAATCCACGCTCTCTCAGATTCCGACCGAAAGGAATCGGACGGCCTCCTCTGTTCCCGGAGGCAGACCTTGGGCTTTTACTTTATTTCATTGGTTGGGGGTTGTGTGTACAAGTGTGTGTGTGTGTGTGTGTGTGTGTGTGTGTGTGTGTGTGTGTGTGTGTGTGTGTGTACGCCCGATTGTCCCGAGCTCCTCTCCGAGGGGCGGCTGGTTTCCCGGGTCCCCAGCCGACTGGTGGCCCGTCGGTCCCCTTCTGCACCGGCGCGACCCTCCAAACTCGACGCCAGCCCGGCCTCAAGTGGACAGTGCCTCTGAGTCCGCGTCTCGCGGGCTGGCTGGTAGAGGCGGGTGGGCGTGGAGAGGGGGAAGAAGGGTCCTTGCTGCGGTCCCGTCCTGAAGACATAGTGCAGGCTTGAGACAAAAACCCAGCCAACCCTCCGGGGACCTGCGGCAACGCTCAGTAAACCCTTGGCTTGGCGCTCCAAGGCCTCCGGAGGGCTTCTCTCCCTCGCTGGCGAAGCCGATGCGGGGCACCGCAGCCAGGACTTGGCGGCTCCGGGATCTGGGTCCTCCTGATGAGGATTCGGGCGGTGGATGCGGCCCTTGTTTCCCTGCAGAGTTCAACCAGTCAGTCTTGGGGCCTCTGCGGTCTGGGAGATGGTGTGGTCCCAAATCCCTGGCCACCCGCCCTTCCTCGCCACCTGGGGGTGGGGTCTCGAACACTCAGGCTCCGGCTCTGGCCAGGGTCCCCCACCCCGACCGCTCCAGGTCCCTTGCACCAGAGGATTCAGGGCCTTCTTCTTCCCTCCGGAGACCTCCGGGCAGCGGAGAGTCTAGATCGCAGGGACCCTCCCCGGCCATACCCACCTCCAAAGCCGGCAAAAACCATGTCAAAGGCCCAGAGGGAAATCTTTAAAAATAAAAATGCTCCACCCACCACCTCTTAACTTCCCCGGTGGCTCAGATGGTAAAGAATTACCTGCAATGCGGGAGACACGAGTTTGAACCCTGGGTTGGGAAAACCCAGCGGAGAAGGGAATGACTACTCACTCCAGTATTCTTGCCAGGAGAACTCCATCAGACAGAGGAACCTGGAGGGCTAGAGTCCATGGGATCACAAAGAGTCTGACTCGACTGAGCAACCAACATGCATACCATCTCTCTTATTTTAGGTCTAGGAGGTTGAACTGGCGAAGGAACAGAACTACTGCCTGTAGTAGGGGCACCATGGTGGGTGGCCCAGGGTGGTGATCCTGGAGATCCATGGCCACATTTCCCTGGCACCAAAGAATACACCCAACTGTAGCCAAGTCCCAGTGTGAAGCTGGGCCTCAGTCTTCCCTTCCTTCTTCTTGTAGGGGATAAAAGTGGCAGCTATTTTTGAGCAGTCACTTGCTGACCAGGTGCATAAATTCATTTAATTTTTTTAACCTTCCCATCAGGGAGATAATAATATGCCTGCTTTGAGTTTTCAGAATCTGACAAGGACCTTCATGTTAATGCCTGGAATCCTGAGTATTAGGCATCAATTTTCATGAATTTTATACTGATTGCATGAAATACAAATGCAAACAAAATTCTTGTTTCTGATAATGCTGTTTGTTTCTAACCATGAACATTTCTTAGTAGTCCATCACCCTCCTACATCAAGCTGCCCTGGATTGAGTGAAACGTAGTTTTATTGGCTCAAAACCTACTGAATGAACATCTGAGAGCAGGCTTCTAGAATGCACATTTATAGTTGCCTCCCCAGGGAAACTTTCCACAAGTTAAAGTTGGAGAACTACACCTTTTAAAGTTAGCTTAAGTTGGAAGACTCTGCTAAGCTTCTTGAGGACAGGGATTTCCCCCTCCCCCTTATTGGAAATGCAATATTTACTGGGGAAGGGAAGAAAATGGGGTATTATGGGGAAACAACCAATTTAAATTAAGCAGCCAGTTACCAAGAGTCCAGGGTTGCTACTAAATCATATAGGGCTTCTCTCCACAGCTTCAAGGACAAACCCTTGACTGCTAGCCCTAGCCATGGCTCTGAGCTGGCAGCTCAAATGGTGCTGATGAGCAATGCCCTGCTATGTTCCAAGCCCTTGAAAAAAAAAAACAAATTCAATAAAGAAACAGTCAACCCATAACCTGTTTTTGCTTTTTGTTATGTATAGCACTTTTTTGTGACTGGATTAAAATTCTATGGGCATCCATCCAGAAAAACCATGACAGGTTTCTGAGAGAACACAGGGAGACGGAAGCCCTGGGATGGAAATTTCAGAAAAGCAGCTGCTGCTCCCAGAAAAACTAAAGCTGTGTGTCCATTGGCAACGGAAGGAGAGAATCCAGTCAATTATTTGGTTAATCTGAGACAAGTCTGTCTACACAACACATGAGGATGCAGGGCTGCCCCAGGTAAAAAGTGTTTTATTCTCTTGACTAAATGTGCCTCCCTCCTCAGTACCTTTCCTGCCCCCACATCACTGTCTGCAGGTGCAGACAGACCCAGAATAGAACTGTAGAGCTGGAAGAATTTTTAGAGATCATCTATTCCATAACCTTCATCTGACTTGACAGATGAGAAAAATGAGCCTGGAAAGACAAAGTGACTTGTTAAGGATTAGGCAACTAGTTAGTGGGGGCATCTGTGCTACAGTTCTTGTCTCCTGACTTAAAACTGCACTTCTACCACCATCCAGACTGTCCAGAACCTGAATGTGCTCTCTGGAATTGATGAAACAATGGCATTTAAATTAATTCCATCATTAATGATCCATCATTAATCTGAGCCCTGGAGGTGCTTTTCATATTTCCTGCCTCCACCTTGTCACCGCAACAGAAAGCAGGACCAGAGGTACTACACATTGCTTCCTTTTCCCATCTTCATTTTTTTTTTAATTTCAGAAAGACGTAGGAGGGAAAACCAAGCTGGCAGAAAAATCTGAGATCTTCTTAGCTTATGTGTGACTTAGGGACAGCATAACAATGTCTGAGACATCATTTTAAAAAGAACTGCACCAGAGATGATGCCACCAGAAATTTTCGGTAACAATAAATCAGAGTACCTGATAATAATGACTAATTAAAAACAAGAACACCTATCAAAGTTGTAGTATCACCTAATTGCCATTATCCTCATTTCACAGAAAGTAGTCAGGGCACTGGGCCTCCCTGGTTGCTCAGTGGTAAATAATCCACCCTAAAAGCCAGGAGCTGTAGGAGATGTGGGTTTGATCCCTGAGTTGGGAAGATCCCCTGGATGAGGGCATGGCGACCCACTCCAGTATTCTTGTCTGGAGAAATCCATGGACAGAGGAGCCTGGTGGGTACAGTTCATAGGGTCGCAAAGAGTCAGACACGACTGAAATGACTTAGTTTGCATGCAGTCAGGGCACTGGAGAAGCAACTGAATTGAGAACTAATGCTGAATATCCAAGGTGAAAAACACAGCCTTATAGTCAGATATTTCTTCCCCATTTTAGCTAAAGATAGAGTATTAGCCAAAAGGCAGAGAGTTAAGTTCTAAATTATTCTGACCACATTTCCAGCAAATATTCCCAGGAGATTCCATTTCTCAATTTTGTATTTTGTAACAAGAAACCAAGTTCTTTCAACTACTTTATATATTTTGTAGGTAGAAGCAACATACAATTTTTGAGTTGGAGGGGGTCTTAAATTGGTGTAATAAACAGGGTCCTGGGGTCAGCTAAGCTGTCAGATTCATATGTTCTTGACTCCACTACTTACTAGATATGTAGCTCTAGGCTGGTTACTTTGCTACTCTGTGACACAGTAGCCTGCCTACACAGTAAGTTTAGCCCTAGTACCTACCCACCTGCAATGCAAGAGACCTGGATTTGATCCTTGCATTGGGAAGATCCCCTGGGAATGTCTACCTGCTCCAGTATTCTTGCTTACAGAATTCCATGGACAGAGGAGCCTGGTAGGCTAGGCTCCTCTGTCCATGTGGTTGCAAAGAATCAGACATGACTGAGCGACTAATACTTTCACATTGTCACAGTATCATGTGAGGTAGGGATGAACTGTCCATGCTGAGCCTTGTCCAAATGATACAATCTTGAAAAAAAAAATACAGTTGCTGTTGTCTTAAACTGTGGTTTGGGTGGGGTTGTTATGCAGTAATTGGTAACAGAAACACCCATATTTTGGATGAGAAACTGAGGTTCAGAGAAGTTAAGCAACTTGGTGTCACAAGTAGGAAGTGGTATAGCCTGGATTCAAACCCAGGGCCATCCTATACCCAAATTCATGATCATGACCAATGAACTATGTTGTACTTCCTAGGGAATAACTGACTTCCAAAGAATAATTCATTAGTTTATTTTTGTAATTTCTCTATTTCAGTCCTCAAACACTGGACTAATAAAAGACATAGCACGTGACTCTAAAGACCAAAGAGGATATAAGTATTAGAGCCAGAAATGGACAAATGATTTTGGTCTTTGCCAAGTTCTCCATCACTTCTTGTGAACTGTGTGGGGCTACTTCACTGGGATGTACCTCAGGGTGCAGAGCCCTAAATAACTGTAAAAAAATAAAGATGCAAATGAACATATTCTATTCTCACCTTTAGGAAATCAGAGACCCATTTGCACTTAGGGTAGTGAGTGGAAGATGATAGCAGGCACTTGTTGGCTGTTGAATTCTCCAAGTGAGGCATTCTGGGAGAAGGAAAAGCAAGATTGGTTTTATTACATTTTCTGGGTCAGGGAGAACTTTGAGGTTTTCCAGGAAACCTGGCTTATAAATCTGTATCTTTCTAACAGGAGTACATTTGTGTTTCAAAGCGTCTTTAAACCCATCATTTTCTAAAATGTCTGGATGCCTGAATAGCTGCTGGAGCCATTTATTCAACAAGCAGGTACTGACACCTACTCTGTGCAAATCTCTAAGAACTTCCTCTATCAGAACTGTAAAGTGTTTTTATTTCGGTGTGCAGGAATGCTTGCCCAGGAGTCACTTATATTATAAACCTCACCCCATCTAGAAGAGAGCCACAACTGGAAAAGGAAGAAGGCAAAGCCATAGAGCAGTTAAAAGGTGTGTATCAAAGAATGTAAATTACAACCCAGGTTCTTGGCTTATAGGAGACCTTCTCAGTCCCCCATTCAAAGCCAATTTACTTTCATTTTAGACCCAATTCTAACAAACCCAACTCTCCTATTTCCTAGTCTATAGAAGATTAAAGGCAGCAAATGGGAAAGGAATATACTGCTTGGAGAGAGAGAAAAAACAGACCAAGTAACTTGAAAAATATCACAGTCTGGGGTGACTTTGCTTGGACACAAGTAACTACAACCTCAAGTGCTCTTGAGGGCATGAAAACAGTAGCATGCAATGTGACAATGGATATCCAGAGAAATGACCCTCAAAAGATTAAATTGCGTTTTTGTTTAAGAGGGCAGGGAAGCACATGAAACCCCTGAGAAACATTTTATTATAAAATAAACTCAGAAAATTACATACATGTCACACTGCATTCATTTATAATAAGGGAGAAATCAGGGTAAGCTTGAAAGGATAAATTATATCGGTATGAAAGCAGGGTAAGCATGGAGGACTTCCCTCCATTCTCAGCTTAGAGCTGATAGAGGTGAGAGCATTAACACAGGAAGACAGAACTGAGCAGAGTTTTATTCCAAGACGTTCTGTGTTAGATCTCTGCAACAGAGCCAAAGGAATCAAGAGAAGCGGCAAGATGAATTGACTTGCCCAAGGTCACCCAGCAAAAATCTTTAGGCCAGACAAGAAAAGAGGACCCAGAGGGAGGGAGTGCCTGGTACAAGGTGGGCACTCAATATTTGCAAAGAGAGGAAAAGAAAACGAGAGGACTGTTGGTTGTTTTTGAGAGACCTTTGTTTTAAGAGTTTGCCAAGACTCATCTGTGACAGAAGGGGAGAACTCCAGTCAGGGGGCCTCAGGTGGCTGTAACTGGCCTGGGACCCCAAGGTGACTCCAGAAGGAAACAGAACACTCTCCAGAGAATGATTTATATAATGGTCAGAACTAATACACACCCAAAGAGCTGGAAAGGATGACATTTATAATGAGGAGATGTTATAATAAAGTGAGTTGAGTGCTTTCCAATACTACTTATACTTAGTCCTTCTCCAGCACTTTCCTTCTTCAAAAGTACTTTACAAACATTCACTAATTAAACCAGCATGACTTCTGGGAGGGAAAATTGAGCCTCTGTAATCTGCTTGAGTTCTCTGAAAAAGCTAATAAAACTAAGGTGTAATGTTCATGAAAAGGAGTACACAGAACTGTAAACAGCTTTTGTAAGGGATTAAATCTGAAGGTGTGATGGTGGCATTTGATATTCTCAGAGGCTGTTTATGGCAACATTATGTCACTACCACGACACCACCAACAGAAGACCAAGTCCAAACACGGAGGATGCTCTCTTTCTTCAAGCAGCCTGATCCTCTGTGGCTGGCTGTGGTTCCCTCTCCTTACGGTTCTTTCTGTGAAGGGCTTGTCTGAGCCCTGGGTACATGGAAGGAGAAGGAAGCCTGACTCTTGGGTAAGTCAAGCTCTATCCACCATCTTTGCAGAAAGGGCCTCATAAAGAGGTGTGGGGAGCAGGCACTCTCGAGAAGCCCTATACCAGCCAGGGGCCAAATATCTGGTGCCGAGTAAGACACTCAACCCTACCCCACCCTGTTCAAATATTTGATCTCTGCTGCCCAATACACAAATGCTTTAAAATAGTCACAGTTTTGAGATTCTGCAGTGTCTTCCCCACCTACATTCTTAATCTGGACAAGTTATTTTGCCTGTTTTTATATGTTGCCATGCTTTTCATAGAAGAGGGATGTTGTTACTCTTGGCAAAGACATTTGGTGGCAATCAAATGAAAATGCACATTGGAGCATTTTGATTTGCCAAATCAGAGTCCCCGGGATCCCCGGGAGGGCATCCTACTCGCCCTGATTTTGACTTCAGCCATAAAGAACAGACCACATCTCTGGCCACTCATTCAACCTGCCTTTCATTCTACAGTGGCTTGAAATCCCAGTGGCTCAGAGGAATACTAGTTCTCAGGATACTGTTGTTTGGGGTTGTGTGTGTTCTAAGTCATTTCAATCATATCCAACTCTTAGTGACTCGGGCTCCTCTGTCCATGGGATTCTCCAGGCAAGAAACTGGAGGGGGTTACCAACTTTTTTTTTTTTTAAATAAAGAAGGAGCAAGACAGGATCAGTGGCCCAAGGAGAGCTGGTGATCCCAGCTCTCACATTCTCAGACTCTGTAGTTACACATGTAACCCTATGGGAACTGGGTACTTAGGCAGAGGCTACTTGATTCATGGCAGAATCATCAGGCTATCCAAATTTGACCGCTGCTGGGTATTTAGACAAGGCCAAGTAAAAACGCAGAGTGTGTGCTCAGTCGTGTCTGACTCCTTGCAACCCCATGGACTATGGCTCATCAGGCTCCTCTGTCCATGGGATTTTCCAGGCAAGAGTGGGTTACCATGTCCTACTCCAAATAAAAACACAGATAAGTCACAAAACAGCTCCACCGAGCATTTACCAATATGCTCACGTAGATTACTTGAAAGCAGAGGCTTGAGACCTGAGCCAAATCCAGTCTGTGATTCTGTGTTTTGTTCACATTTTTAAAGTTAATTTCCAATATTTAAAAGAGAAGCAATTTTATCTAAAAACCTGAACTCCCCATTTCTCTTGAAATATTAGTTGGCCGGGTTGCACTGGGCTCATTTTTCCATGTCAACAGTCAGCTGGAGGTGAGAAGTGACTACCTTTACTGGAAAGGACATGGGCTCCCCAGTTCCTCACCAGATGGGCTCTTGAATCAAATTCCTTGCTTGGGCCTGGAGGCATCTGAGTCTAAGAAATGCTGTAGACAGCAGGAACTGTAGACGTGTCTGTCCAGCTGGGTTGCACAAGAAGCTGCCAGTGCAGGCTGCCATCGCTCCAAGTAGCAGACAAAGTGGGAGAGCCTCAGCGTCTGTTGGGTTCTCCCTGCTTGCTGGTCCTTGAACACATCTCACAAAACTGCCCATTGGGGTTTGCACCATCCACGGAGTACTTAGAACCCCGAGTCACATCAGGGACGTCTTACATCAGATGAAGGCCCTGAGGCTGACTAGGGCCCTATCTTCCTCCTTCCCAGTCCAGAGGTCCAGCCACCATGAGGCTGGGGAAGATGAGAGAACAAATGACAGGCAGCTGGTGATAATAGTGAGAACAAACATATCCTCCTGGAGTGTGACACATCCACCGGAGCCTTCACATCAATCTTCCCCCACTATCTGTGCCATTTTACAGATGGGAAAACTGAGGTTCAGGGTTCCCAGAATGACAAGCCTAGAGGAAGCAGAAACAGAGTTGGGATGACCAGCCTATGTTTTTCACTCCAGCACCCACGTTCCCTCTCTTGCACCCGAAGAGCTGGTGTCGGAGACCGCAGGCTGGTGTTTACTCTGCCAGACATGGAGCAGGAGAAAACACAAGCACATGTCCGTGGATGCAAAGGCTGGTCCTTCAGCTCTAGTAAAGGAAAGAAGAAACATAAAGGCAATGTGTGAACCAGAGGTTCAGACCCCAACACTGTCACAGGTTCTGAGGATTAAAAACAATAAAACCAAACCCAAAAGGATTCCAGCTGTCTACACAGATCAACTCACTTGACAGTAAAAAAAAAAAAAAATTCTGGTTAAATTTTCTTTACATGGCAAATCTTTGCATGCCAGAAGGGGAGGGAGAGTCATACTGGAGACTGTGTTGCCCAGTGGCTAATGTCTCGTGTACCAGGTCATTGACTCTCGTGTGTGTTTGGAGGAATACAGGATAAGCAGAGTGTGCTGAATGAGAACGAGCATGGTGCCAAGAAGGGTGAGAAGTGACAGCTGGTGACGGCCAGCCAGCAGGGCCTGCTGACAAACCAGAGAAGGTCGGTAAATGGAACGGAATCACCAGTGATGCAAACTCTCAGAACGTCTGCTGGCTTCTCCCTTGCTTTGAAACACTGGTGTTTTTGTGCAAATAAAAGTGGAGCTCTCTTCTCTACAGACTCTGCCCAAACCACATTACACTGTTTGCTGCCCCAGGACACATCACTCAGGGCCGCCTCCCATCCCTGTCTCCCCAGTTTCTTCTCTTCCTCCTCTGTCCCTTTGCATCTGCCTATTTGTATGGGACCTCTCCAAGTCACTTATTTCTCCAGATGACATTTTCTTTGTCCACCTTGGGAGTTCTAAAATTTTGCATGATTGCTGTCATTCACGAAATTGACTGGACCTGCTATTACTAATTCACATAGCTACTATTAATATAGTATCCTATATGCTCAGTTGCAAAATCATGCCTGACTCTTTTGTGACCCCATGGACTGTAGCCCACCAGGCTTCTCTGTCCATGGGATTTCCCCAGCAAGAATACTGGAGCAGGTTACCATTTCCTTCTCCAGAGATCTTCCCGACTCAGGAATTGAACTCAGGTCTCGTGTTGCAGGAAGAGTCTTTACCATCCTTTACATATATTAACTCATTTAATCTTCATCACAATTCTACCAGGAAGAAACTATTATTAGCTCCATTTTACAGGTGAGGAAACTACGGTACACAGAGGATAAAAGACTGGTCCAAGGCCAGCCAACTAGTTAGTAACTGTGTATATTTTAGTTTACTAGGGCTTTCATGGCAAAATATCATAGACAAGTGGCTTAAACAATAGAAATTTAATTTTTCACAGTGCTGTAGACTGGAAGTCTGAGGTCAAGGTGCTATCTAGGTTGGTTCTGATGAGACCTCTCCTCCTGATTTGTAGACAGCCACTTTCTCACTATGTCCTCACATGGCCTGACCTCTGTGCTCATGTGGGGAGAGAGAGACCTGGTGTCTCTTCTTCTTATAAGGACACCAATCCTTTTGGACTAGGGCCCTACCTTATCACCTCATTTAACCTTCATTGCCTTGCCTAAAGTCTCTGTCTCCAAATATAGCCACAGTAGGCATTAGGGCTACAACATACAAATTTGGGAGGGCCAGAATTCAGCCTAATAATGTGATATGACTTTTTTTCATTCATTTATTCATTTACCAGTTGCTAAACAGTCTGTTAAGTAAGTATCTAGAGACATAGCAGTGAAGAAGACAGGGGTTTCCCTGGTGGCTCAGTGGTGAAGAATTCACCTGCCAGTGCAAGAGACATGGATTGAATCCCTGAGCCGGGAGAATTCCACATGCCATGGAGCAATTAAGTCCATGTGCCACAACTCCTGAAGCCTGTGTGCTTAGAGCCTGTGCTCTGCAACAAGAGAAGCCCATGAACCAGAACTAGAGAGCAGCCTCCACTCCATGCAACTAGATAAGCCCGCCCAGCAACAAAGACCCAAAGAAAGTGAAAGTCAAAGTTGCTCAGTCATGTCCGACTCTTTGCAACCCCATGGACTATATAGTCCGTGGAATTCTCCAGGCCAGAGTATTAGAATGGGTAGCCTTTCCCTTCTCCAGGGATTGAACTCGAATCTCCCGCATTGCAGGTGGATTCTTTACAGCTGAGCCACAAGGGAAACCCAAGAATACTGGAGTGGGTAGCCTATTCCTTCCCCAGGAGGTCTTCCTGACCCAGGAATAGAACCAGGGTCTCTCGCATTGCAGGCGGATTCTTTACCAACTGAGCTATGACGGAAGCCCCAACAAAGACCCAGCAAAGCCATAAATAAATAAGCAATCTTTTTTTGGTTTTTTAAGAGAGAGGTTTAAAAAAAGAAAATGGCAAACAAGGGCCCGCTTGTTAAAATATAAGCTCCCTTTCAATGGTCCCCAACCTCTTTGGCACCAGGGACCAGTTTTGTGGAAGACAATTTTTCCATGGACCAGAGGTGTGAGGATGGCAGATCAAGTCCTTGTCCTTGAGAAATTTACCAGTGAATTATAGTTAGGAGACTCTAAGACATTATGGTCCCAGCTCAGGATGTTTCCAGTCTTCCATTAAAATGTCGAGTCAAGACATCCCTGAGGCCTGAACTCTGTGGCCCACACTGCGAGCAGGGAACGAGTTCAGAAGAAAGGAAGGGCCAGCCACAGTGCCAGCTAGAGTGTGGAGCATGGCTTTTTTGAAGATGTGGGACTCAACAGGCATCAAAGGATGGATGCATGGTGGGGTTGGGGGTGGGGGTGTTTTCTGTCTATATATAAGGAAAGGCGTATGGTGGAATGGAAAAACAGCAGCAACAGCAACAGCTTATTCTGAATGAACTTTCATTCAATACCTATTCAGCACGTGTTCTGTCCCTGTAGGGCCCCAGGCTCCTGCCTTCCAGGTATTTCCATCTGCAAGGATAATGAAGGCTCCTGATGGCACACTGTACCCTAGAAAGTGAGATGCTCCATTAGAGAGCTGGGGAAAACACTGAGGGACAGGAGAGGAATGTATCTGCCTTTTGTGTATAATAGTAGCCATAGAAACTTGTGTGTACACCGCCCTATCTATGCATGCATATACAAAGAACAATTTATACTTTCAAAGTGCCTTCGCATTTATCCACATAAGTGCTTTGTTAAGTATGCACAACTGGAAGAATGGTGACTTCTATTTCCCATGTGCACAAATGCAGTGCTTTCTCAGTCAGGACCCAGTCAGGAAACCTGGAACCCCAGCTCTGCCCACTACTACACTGCCCTGCTCTACCATCACTTCAGAGCTGCTGGGGAAAGGCACGGGCACATACATGGGCAATGGCCATGGGGACAAATGGGAGGACTCCAGACATAGTTGGAAGGGTGAACTGGCAGGACCTGCTGGTGGGCTGAGCGTAAGGGTAAGTGAAAGAGAGGAATGAAGGATAACAAGAGTTACAGAAGATCAAGGAAATGTAGACGGAGCGGGAAGGGAAACAGTTAAGATATTGTAAAGCTCTAGTTTAGCTGAGGGGCTGTTTGATTCTAAGCAAGCAATTCTTACTCCAGATCTGAGTTTTCTCATTTGTGAAACGAAACTATTTAGACCCCATAACTAAAGTTCTTTATGTATGTATATATATATTGTATATACATATGAATATATGTATGGTATATAAATAGTTCATATATACCAACATTTATAAAAATGAGACAGTGAACATTCATGCCACCACCTCCAACGTAACACATAGCGCACCAATATAACTTAAGACTCTGCAAAAAAGATAAAAAAACACCCTTTGTGCAGCCTTTCGAATTGTACTCCCACCCTTTTCCCCACTCCAGATAGAACCGTACTGCCATGCTACTGAATTTGGCATTTGCCATTAAACCTTTTAGTGTTTAATAAGAATTCTGTTACTTTCCTGCATCTTACACTTTAACAATGCTCACTCTTCTTCTGTACAGTTGTTTTGTGGTTGATGGAAAGCTTCCCCTGTAGACATGTCATCTGGTTTTCACTGAAATCCCATGAGAGGGGCTGACCTTGGAGGATTAGCTCCAGTTTTTCAACTGAGCAAAGTGAGGTTCCAAGTGCAGTGTGCCATAGCACTTATCATCTTGACTACATTTTCATCCCATTCTTGCCTTGCTTTCTGCTGCTAGCTATCTTTTCATGCACATGTGTCCCCATAACTAGGCTATAAGTTCTTGAGAGCAGGGATCTCTTCCCTGAAGCTGTGACCAGTGCAGTGAGATTATGGGACTCAGGCTTTAGTCAAAGAAACGATGATGATGGGAAAGCAGCTCATGTGATGGGGAGGTTTCACGGGTAACAAAGGAGAAAAGATGTAGAATTGGATCTAAAGAGAACAGAACCAGTGAGGCCCAACCCAGTAATCAAGAAAGCGATTAAGAGATCAGAACCCATGACTTGGCATTCTAGGCACAGTTTTGCTTAAAAAGCAAAATAAAGAAGTTTTCAGAATAGTTGTAAGAAACCATAGGGGTTATCCAGTGTGCTTGTTGGCATAATCCTGGACTTCCTGCAAATGTAACATATGTCTAGTAAAATACAATGGGATCATATTACAAACCAACCAGTGTAGTCAGGAAAGTGTGACCTTCTAAGTATAACATTTTAGAATTGGTAAATGTAGGACTAGGGTCTGCCATGGAAAAGGGTATGAAAGATAACCATAACCTTACAAAAATCATCTCCCAAAGAGCTGGAGAGTATTTCTTTTGTTCATAGGCTTCTCAGAGTCTCAGCCCATCAGTAGGGAAATGAAAACTTCTTGTACGTCACCAATCAGCTCATACAGCAGAAGTTACTTGAAAAAGGTCTCTCAGATTTCAAGCAGCCCTTATGAAGGGCAAATTTTGTTACAAGACTTATATTTTAAGGAAAATATGTTGGTTTCAATGATCTTACCTCTTGGTCAGTCTTGATATATCCCACTTGAATACTCCAATTTATCCCTGCCTCAAAGTTCCTATCTATAAAAATCAGAAAATCTTGGCTTTCTCAACTCTCTTTCATAAAAATAGAAGAATCAAGATTGGGAAGACTACTGTGTTTGCAGAGTGTGTCCATAAATGTATAGGCCAATTAATGAAGCTTTATTTGTATATGACAAGTCTCTTGTGGTCTAGGAGTAAAACATGTGACCACAACATCCTTGGAGTTGACAATCTTTCTAGTGACAGGGACAAGACTAGAAAGAACTATAGGGTTGGGTCTTGGATGCTCAATGTATACACAGATAATACTGATGATCACTAACATTGAGTGCTGAATGCTTTACATGCAACTTGTCGTTTAAGCTTTCTGACAAATAATAGAGCACTATTAGTCTTATTTTATCTATTCTCAAAAACAAGGCAACAGAAGCTCAAGAGTGGTTAGTAACTTGTTCAGAGTCACCAAGAAAGCAAACAGGGGAGTCACAATGCAAACACAGGTCTATCTGTCTATCTCTGGAGCCCCAACTCTTAAGCGTTTTGCCATCTCATCTCCTTCAATGGCTCTCTCACTTTCCAGTAAGACCTAGGCTCTGAGCTGTTTCTGTGCTAGCCATGTGAAGGTAGGTTTGCACAGATCCAGCCTGGGGTTGACGGAGACAGGGACTATTCATTACCATCTCAGAGCAAAGTAAATAAGCATATGACCTTGGCCTCATTAGCATGAGGTTCAATCTCCTCAGGTTGCCTGTCTTGGCCAATTATACTTTTATTATAAGCAGCTGTTATATTTTGTGCTTCCCAGGTTACTCATAGCTGAACACGAGTAATAAATGGGTAACAACTACTGGAGCGATGCTGACAATTAGTTTGCCTCAGGTCCAAGGGCAAAACGGTCTTAAGTGTTCTACTGACTCTTTAGCTCCAGGACAAACAAGTCTTTCTGCCACTAGAGCTGCCTTAAGCTTCATAACAGTTTCCAGGTGAAAACAGTTAGGGCGGTAGACCTGTGTGGCAATATTGGAAAAGAGAGATGCCTATGACAGATCAGAGGGTTTCTTTCTATTCTGTGGGCTTGTTTCACTTTTATAGAAGATCTCAAGTATGACAAAATAGCTCCAAAGAGTTAATGTTTATCAATGTTTGCCATGAATGTTAGAAATCTTATCATAATATTATATATATATATATACATGTACACACAGAGGCATATATGTATCTGTGTGTCTATATGTATAAAATGAGCATAAAGGAAACACTATGGCCCAGTGGAAAATATTTGAGATTCTGCGGTTTCTAATCTTTTGGAGTTTGATAGTCAACAACACAATATTAGAAAATCTTTTAGGGGGTTGCTATTCAATAATACAAAACAAAAAAAATGAGACAACAATAAATAAATCCTATCTAGCTGATTTAAATTATAGAGCCCATGCAGCTTGAGCAAACCTTTTTCCTTTAGCCATGGTGTGATTCCTCTTGATTGAGAATCGAGTTTCTGGGCTGTTTCTCAGAGAACGAAATTACAAAACACAAGACAGCAGATTTTTAAAAAATTTGTCCCCAGGTATCCCTGCAGAATATCAAGTGACTAGGTCAGAAACTCAGTCGGAAACTTCGATTCAGGAAGAGCAGAGCAAATCCCTCTCGCCTGGGAAGCCAAACAGACCATTGTTTTAGTTCTGTAGGAGATGATGACAATGGAATAGGACATTGTCCCCGGTAATGGTCTCCTGCTGCTGGGGAACCATGGAGGCTAAACTGAGGTGCTCAGCAAAAACAAACAAGGGGCTGAACTGCTACCTTCTTTTTAACGCAAAAAACTGTTGATCCTGGAACCCAGCCCCTCCCAGCAGCTTCCCTTTGGTTAGAAAAGTCTTGCTTTTGGAGGCTCTCTGTGCTGGGGTGTCGCTGAGCGAGGAAGCAAGCTTCAGAGGCTAACTGGCTCTCCTGTTCCTGAATTTCTGGCTTCAGAGACAGGCTTTGGGGACCACTTTGAATTTCACCAGCTGCTGGACAAAACAGGCTTTCCATAAAAAACAATCCCTGCATCGCATGTCGGTACCGGATGAGTGCTCCCTGCCCCAACATCCCACCCTCGTCACCTTCCATTTCAGGGCTGCTGATCACACTGGTGGACTTAGTGCTAGCAAAGTTTCACATGTGAGAACACCTTTATTTTTTGAGCATTAATCAGAGATTCCTGAAGACAAAAACCAATAACTCATTTCTCTAGCATAGAAAGTCAGAACCTTCCCTTTCTCTCTTTTTTTCCCCTCTAAAATAATATTAAATGTAGAGAATCTCTAATGTGCATCTCAAAATATAATTTAAAGCAGATAAAAAGTGGAAATGATGGAAAATTGGACATTTTGGAAAATAACAAATATACTTGCACATTTGAAACCAAAAAATAAATGAAAATTCAGGGTCAAAGTCGTCCCTCAGCCAACTGAAGCTTTTGTAGCAAATACAGTTCAAACTCTACCACACAGATGGAAAATAGTCTGTCTGAATGCAAGCTGGCACTATTCTTTCAATCCACAAACTTCTACAATCTCCATTGAAGCTGCGTGGCATTCAAAAGTTGCGGTCCAATTCATCTTTGCTGTTACTGAGACATTTTACAAGCGTATTTTTTTTATTGGAAAAAATTTTAAATTGGGTAAAACAAATGGGAAATAGATATTTAAAACAACAACAACAAAAAACTCCTGCCTGGTCTGGTGATTGACTTGCTTAGAATTCTGAGAAAGCATTTCATTTCCCGATAACTGCCATTTCCACTCCCATCCCAAATTCCCTCTCTTTGGGGCAGACACAGATCATGGAAATACTAATTTGTTCTGCTGGAATTCCCTTCAATTGTTCCAACAAGAGAATTATTTTGTATCAGCTGTCAGGGTGTCCTTCCAACTTTTCCTTTTCCTCTGTGTACAGGTTTTCCTACAAAGAAGGATGCCAGAGATTGTCAGTTATAGGAATGAGGCATTTGGGGTTAGACAAACAACATTTCGATGTTTTGTATGGCCACTATTTGTGTTTTATAATGTTGCTAGTAGAAAAGAAATCTAGATGTGAATATCCAATGGCAAGTGGTAATTTACATTTGTCTTACAGTAATTAATCCAATATTTCTAATTTAAAGACATCTTTTTTAAAAACCTGAAGGAGAAGATGTTTTTGCCCTCAGTCACTTGTTTATGATTTTCTCAGTTTTCTCCCTTACCTTCCTGGGTTGACTAGGGCTCCTTGGTTAAATGATACTCCAGTGGGTGAGAAAAGGCATCAGTTAATTTTGAAAGTATTTTGAAAATGTGTTCAGTAAATCACCATCATAGAAACCTCAAGTGAGAAAAGAATAAATGGAGGAAGAATAACAAGCAAGGAGAGCTAGTCTTAAGTACAGGAATAAAGAGGGGGAAAGTAAAAATTTCTAGGGACAGAAAGACTCTTTACTTTGAAGATCCAGTTGTTAAAGAACAAAATCAGAGTATAAGCATTTGGATTAGTCAGACTCAGTTCAAATTGTTACCAACAGTATAGGGAGCAACCAAAGCAAACAGTTTTCCGGTAAATCCTAGGTTCTCAGAGCTGGCTAAACAAAACGAGCTCTGGAAAAGGAATGAAAATTGGTAATAAACAGAAAGATACGAAAACACTGAGGACAAGTCTGATCTCACTGCCTCTTCAGTATCTGAGTGCATCCTGTAAAGCAAGGGATTATTGGAATTTTGTCTTCATCCTCCATGAATCTGGCTAGATTTTACATCTTCCTCATTTTGTCTGCATGTCCAAAATATCTGCTGGATTTTACACTGATGTCAAGTCCAAAATCTTGTCCACTCTAATAGGCATGCAAAAACTTGCATTTCTTCTGGACTTGCCATAAAGCAGAGTTCTCCAGGAAGGCAAAACTTCCCTCCTGACAATTCTGCTTCCAGAAGAGGAAGGTCCAGGCACCCAGACAAGCTCAATTCAAAGAATCTAGCAGGAAATTGAAAGTTGTGAAGGTTGTGCTCCAATTCCTGTTTCTTAAAGAGTGCTGCCAGAAATATTATATTTAAGGTGAAATTTCTCTAAGAAAAAGTTCATGAAAATTGTTTTAAACTTTCAGGAAAGTCTGTTTGGTACAGGCAGAAAGTTTTCAACTTCAGAGACTTTTTGAAAAAAAGGAAACAATTTTGATTACTTTAATATACATTTTTAAAGTGATTTCTGATATCTGTAGCCTGGCTGCCTATGCCTAAGGCATAGGCTGAACTTTCCAAGTTGAAACATTCATCCTTGTATTCGGGATAAGTCTTTTCAGCAATTCTGACAAATATTAGAAAATATGGAAGCAACTGTAAAATCACTTTAACCTGTGCAGTATCCTTTTTTTTTCATGACTGTGTCCAGATTACATAGCTAGGGTTACAGATTTTCACAAACACAGTTTCATTAGTGGTAGTTATATGGCTGAAATTCCAGGCTGAGGTTTCATTCTATCCAACGATTCAGGGCTATCTTTACCCTCTCTTCTTTCTGCTGCTTAAATCGGCCAAGAAAACGTCAAGAAACCAAGAGGAATGGAAAACAGGAGGTAGAGATCATATTCAGAGGACTGAAATCCATCACATGAGAAACATTAAGTGGATAATAGTTGGGGTTACCTCCCAGCTCCAAGTCCTCCATCTGTGCAATGGGCTAATGTCCCTGGGCTGGGGATGTCTGAGGATGAAGAAAGAAATCCTCAGCCGCTGCAGAGATGCTAAGAGAACAGCCAACTGCCTCCAGACTTAGAATGTTTCAAAGCTTTCTGGCCTCTCGGAGGAAGCCTACCCAAATCCTCCCGGTGTCAATTTGCCTTCTAGAAGCAACAGGATGCGCACAAGGATCTGGGCAGGGCTTACATTTTTAGTTTATTGGCTTTATGAGGGTTGTTTGGGGCTCTTTCTGCGATCTGCTGCAGAGTGGGGGGCGGGGGACAAGGTGGGGAGGAAAGGAGTCGGCGAAGAAGAGAGTAAGAGAAGCAGGGGGGTGGAAACCCCAGGAGGGACAGGAAATGCCCAAGGCGGAGAACGCAGCCAGAGGAGGGCCGGGGAAGAGGCAGGGCTGAGTTTGGAACCAGAGGGCCGGGACCGGGCTCCGCTCGAGCCCGCCGCTCAGCCCGGGGCCTCGCCCTCGGCAGCCGAACTGGGTCCCCGGGCTGGGCTCGGCCTCCGCCCGCGGCCCACTGCCCGCCTCCTCCCCTCCCAGGTGGCGGCCTCCCGGAGGCAGGAGCCGCCGGGATGCTGGGCTCTGTCCGCTTTCCTCGCAGGCTCGATCGGGGATCTGCACCAGCCGCGGAGACTGAGCCGCGGCGGGGGCAGGCCGGGTGGCTCTCCAGGCTGGATGGGGTGGCCCGTGTTACCAGGCGCTGGTGTTTGCAGGAGGGGAGGAGGCAAGGCCACTTGGGGCCTCCCTGACCCCTGCGGGCCGGGCCGGGGAGCCGAGAATGAAGATGCAAGTCGAACTCCAGGTTCTGCGTGTCGCTGGCGACCGCCGGGCGTGAACCGCCCTCCTCGATCTCGGTCCCGGCCCGGGGGAGGTGCCCCCACCCCTCCCCGGTCCTGAGTCGCGACGCTCTCCGAGACCTGGTGCGGATCGCCACGTGGGACCCGGGAGCCGAGCAGAGAGGGAGGCGCTCTGCGCGCCTCGACTTTCCCTGCGCGCCGACGGCTCGGAGCGCCTGGCGGCCCCTAGCCGGCGAGGGGTGCCCGCCAGTCGTCCCTCCCCGCGACCTCACCTCGGCGTCGGTGCCTCGGGCCGCGAGGACAGAGGCCAGGCGCCGGCTCCGCGGCGGCCGCATCCCTAGCCAGCCCAGAGGCTCCTTCTCGCCCTTTCCTCCCCAGGGACCTGAACTCCCCAAACCCCTGGCAGGGGGCAGCGGGGTGCGGCGGGGAAGACAGAACAGTCCAAGTTTCCCGCCAGCGGCGCCAAAGAAACTTCTTGGGGGGTGTGCTCCAGGTCCGGGAGTGTCGCCTGCCCCGGTGACTTGCCAAAGTGGGTGCCAGGCTGGGCCTCTTGACAATTTCATCGCTACTTGTAATGTCTCCTTCGCTTTGCACTCGGGGAACCAGCCCCTCCTCTTGGAGAAGGAGGCCGCGCTCGCACCCAAAGGGAATCCTCAGGTGACCCGGGGGAGTGGGGCCATCTGCCTGGATGCCCGCGACCTGGGGCCAGGAGATGGAGATTTCTGATGCATCTGAGAAACACAACGGCGTCAAGGGGAATGAACTTATAGTAGGACTGGGCCTAAACTTTATTTTTTTAAAGGTATCAAATTGTCCAGTTTGTCTTTTTGCTTCTACTGAAAATATTACGGGAATGAAAGGTGACCGATGGGTCACCCTGTGCGTCTAGTTTGCTTTCATTGCCTTCATTTCTCCCGCAGTTGTCCCAGCAGTGTCCACCTAAAATATTTTCTTCTGTCGAACCCTTGCAACAAAATCGGATTTTCTATTTGGATGGTTCTACGTCAAAGACAGTCGCAGCGGCACCCGGCTTTGCCCGTGATTAACGGAAGGACATTTCCTACAATAAGGTAGAGTTAATTTGGTGCGCCCAAGCCATTGATTTCCACCCCTGTGTCGTCAGCTTGTTGTTCACTTTCTCCTAAGATTATGGCCGCAATCATCATCATTATAATAACCAGGACACAAACAGCTCCTGAGAAGTCGCTTATAACTACCTCTTCTAGGAGGTGAGACACAAGAACACCACCCTGTGGATCTCTGTTTTATTTTTGCCAGAGGAACGGCGGAATTGCCTGAGTTTTTAAAAAATGATCTATTTACAGACTTGCTAATGCCTCTGCAGAAATCCTGTTTATCGGCCCAATAGTTGTGACAGGGTTAGAAAACCATTTTAAACTGTTAATCGGCCATAAAAAGGGTCCCAGATTGACGCCTTTCACTTACCTTTGAAAGGCTATAAAAGCGATGCTGTACATTGGGATGAAATTAGACAGCGACAGAATCATTACCTTGACTTTCCACAATAAAGACAACCTTAAAGAGGGGCTATTGATGGTTTCAAATTACATAACGGTGGTTTATAAGTTCTTCCTCTGGGCTCACAGAAAGCAATTTTAAAGTGTGAATTCTTCAAAGAACAAACAGCCACTAGCATTCAAACGCTGACATGCAGCTGCCTTTTAATTTTATTTATTGCAAAATGGCTATTATCGAAAAAAAAAGAGAGAGAGAAACACAAAAACAAAAATCCCAGCAAAAGCAGGCCGAGCCCAAAGAGAAAATCATGTTCACATTGTATTTCACCAAGCTCCCTGGGCGCAGACTTGGCCAGGGAGCTCCGGGGGAGACCTTGTCCTCCTCCACCGGACAGGGAACGGAATTCATAGCCTCGGGAGTAGGAAGAGCCCTGCGAGTGTCACGGTCCTGTCTGCCCCCTGCTTCTGCAGGTTTAAATTCGAACACAGCCTCCTCTAGGCTAGAAAGAAGGACATCTTTTCCACACAGCACAGAATCCGCGGGTGGGTGGGTCTGGGGGCTGGGTCCTGGGCTAAAGATCAGCCCTTCCACCCTCATCCCTCTGGGTTGGCTCCAACCTGACCGAGGGTGGGACTCCACCTTTCAGCTGACCTTTACTGAGACTGATTTCTACCTAAATCCGGGAGGCGATGGAAAGCTAGTGGCCCTTTCCTTTGCTCTCAAAGTGGCATCTGCATTTTTGCTGGCTGACCGCCCCAAACCCCAACCTCCTTGGTTGACCTGCAAGGCCTGCAAAAAAACACTATGGGGCACCCCGCCACCCCAGCTTACGCTTCTTGGGGACCAAATCAGTGGTGGAAAACCAACCAGGTGACAGTGTCTTTACCGAGCAAAGACGTTCAGGACGGCCACGCCGAGCAAGGCGTGCCGAGGGGGAGGAGCGCGCCCTCTTTAGCGTTTTGCGGCGAGGGGCCTCTTGGGGTCAGGAGCACTCTAGGTGCAACTTTGCAGCGGATTGGAGAGAACAGAGGGGAGTCGGAGAACCGGCGGCCAGCTGCGGTTCGGCCACATTCGCTGCGCAGCACTGCCCCCTGGTATCCCGCGCCAAAACTGCCCCGCTAGGCGGTGGCCATCCCCCTGCTCCGCGGCGGGGCTAACCGTTTTCTCCTTTTTTTTTTTTTTTTTTTGCCACAAGCCCTCTTCCAGAAGCTCCCCGGGAGGCCTCAAGAGAGCTCTCCTGCGGAGCTCTAAAGCCTTCCTTCCCGCCCCGCTCCAAGCACTCACCTCCCCAAAGAGGACTCCCGAAACCAGGCTGCCGAAACCAGGCCCCCGGTGTGACTCTGACACCCAAGTGCCCGCTGAGAAGTGAGCGGCCGCACTGCAGGCCTGGGTGAGCCGGGAAGAGTTGTGTACACGGAAACTCATTTAGGATTGGGAAGGTTCATTCTTCTAATGAACACCAGTTCCCTGGGCACTTTTTTTTTTTTTTTTTTTTTTTTGCATCTAGGCTTTCGGGAGAAGAAACAAAGGGGAGGCAGGTCCACGGTCTTCTTGGCACCCCAAAGTGGGAGAGATGGGTAGGTATCAGGTGACCCATTCCGAACACCAGGGCACAGCTCAGCAAGGCCCAGAGTCCTGCCCAATTTGTCCCCTTCCTATGGATCCCCGACAGCCCTGGCTTCCTGCAGGTCCCCGGAGGAAGACTGCCCTCTTCTCCAACCCATACTGGGCATCTGGTGCTGGGTGTGGGTACCATCCTCAAGACACCCACCACAAACTGGAGGACTGGGCCCGTGCTTGAGGCTAGGGCTTGGTGGAGAGGTAGGTGTTTAGATCACTGGACACAGAGGAGGAGTTCAGACTTCCGAACCAGGTCCGCTCTGGGTTCCAGCTTGGTCACCTGCAGATGGTGTAACCTTGAGACCTTCAGCCTCTCTGTACATCTCTTGCTACTTTTTCAGGGAGGTTGTGACAACTGAGATAACATTCAAGTGCTGGCATGTGCCTACTCAGGGTCACCACTGGTGACTGCGGGTGTTCCCTGCAGGAAACTGCCCCAGAGAGCATCCCATAAGGGGGGGCCCCCGCAGCACCACAGTGGTGGTAACCCTGGTTTTCAGAAGAGAAGGATACAGGGCAGTGACAGCCCTGAAGCCTGTGCCCTGGTGTCCTCATGCTTCCTGGGTGTCTTCCACCAGGGCCCAGGCTTTGCTTGAAGAGAGGACTTAGCTCACTTCTTTCAGCTCTGGGAAGGTAGTCATCCTCATTTATGACAGCATCTAGTGATGAGAACCCTGGCCTAACACGTGTCACCTTCGTCAGACACAGGGCTAAGAGCTAAGTGTTCACTATCTCATTTCATCTTCACAGTGATGGGACAGAAATAGTTAAGTTTTCAGATCTCCATTTTATGGAGCAGGCAACTGAGCTCAGAGAGGTGGGGTAACTTGCTCAGGATCACACAGATGGTTTTTCCAGAGGCTAAGCGCTTTCTGGTGTGACATTAGAAAGCATAGGCTTTCGCTCTTCCATTTCCACTCATTCCACATTCTTTAAACTGCAGTTTCCTTTTCCGTGAGGTGGCACCCGGGAATCTCAGGCCTTGTCGCGAATTTTCACTCAATTAATTAGGTCTGAGGTGTCCTCAGACCCTTTGATAGAGTCTGCTTCTGTCTCTAGTCCCGTAGGCGATCTCAGATTAGAGTGACCCACTCGAGCATCCGGACATAAGTTCGAGGAAGAAACCTCTCCCCTCCTTGGAAGCTGAGACCAAGCGGTCCAGACGGTGCAGAAAACAGGTGAGGCCACGCCTGTTGAGTCCCCGGGAGGCGCAGGCGCGCGGATCCGGATCCGGGATGCTGGGATGCTTCGGGGACTCCTCCGGGTACCCACGCCCCGCGTAACTTCCCTCGCTCCCTCACCCTAAACCAAGCTCTCGTGGACCGGGGGTTGGGGTTCAGGGAGTGTACTGTGTGTAACCGGGTGTCGCGGCGTAGGGCACCGGCAGTCAATTACGGAATGGACTTGAACATGAGGTTCCCGGGCCAGCGGCTCCCAGCGATGGGAAGTCTCCGATCTTCCCAGTCCGTAAATATCCAAAGATTGCCTACTGGGAGCCACGCCCGGCATCCAGCCCTCTCCCTCCACTCATGGTCAATTTCCAGAGCCTCCCACTCCCTGTCCTAATCTCTGTCCTCCGTGGGGCCGAGTTGAGGGCGCCACCAGCGCTGGTCGAAGGGAGCTTTCTGATGGGGCCCAGGCTTCGTTGGATCGCACGCACCCCGCCGGCTCTTTCCCCAATGCTTTCCCGTCGGCGGCGCTGAGCCAGGGGCCCCCTGGTGGCAGGAAGCCGCTCGCTCTCGTCGTCCTGGTGGCTCGGGGCTGAACCCTCCATGCTCCCGGTCCCCTTCAGCCGCCTGACCCCCCGGGCGCCCTCGCCCGCCTCGCCCACTCTTCCATCTCCCACAGAGGTGGCTACCTTGTCCCCAGAGACAGTAGGAGAGACGCTCGCGGCTTTCCTTGACTGGCCTGGGGGCCCAAGCCCCCTCCACGTTCCCCAGCAGCGGGCCTGGTCCTCCCTTGAACAGAAACCACTGATGCCAGGTAACCCCCACCCCACTGCCGGGCTTCACTGGAGGCTAGGCCCCTCGGAGGCCAGCGCTATGGTTGAGAAAAGAAAAAAAAATCCACTCATCCGCTTAGTTCAGGAGTGAAGGAAAACTGTATTCATCTGGATTTTCAAAAAGAAAACGGACCCCCTGAACAACCTCGTGTCCACCGTTCCTTGCCTGGGTCTTGTAAACCAGAAAGGCAAACATTCCATGGCCTTCTCCCCTGTCACATGTGTGTCCCCGATGCTGTCTGCCCACATCTCTGTGTGAAGCAGTTTCTCTACCTCGAAACCCCACCAGGAAGTCACGATGGAGAGAGATGACTCATTTGAAAGAGAATCTGGAGAAAAATATCCTGAGAGTGTTCAAAAACTCAGCAAGCTGGATTTTAGCCGAAATTCTTGGTTAGAGTTCCCTGGGTGTCCTGTGAGTTTCAGGTCTGGGGTCAGAATGACCTGAATTTGAATTTTGATTTTGTCACTTAATAGCTGAATGACTTGGGCAAATTACCTTCCAAGTACCAGTTTTCTCTGTTACAGTAGAGTTACCTCACAGGTTGTCATAAAGATTAAAGAACCATATGTGTAAAGAGTTTAGACTAGGCCAGGTAACTGTATCTTGATTATATCCCCTAAAGCCAGAGTTCAATGCTTGCTAAGTCTCTTCAGTTGCAGTGACCCTATGGACTGTAGCCCACCAGGCTCCTCTGTGCATGGGATTCTCTAGGCAAGAGTACTAGAGTGGGTTGCCATGCCCTCTTCCAGAGGATCTTCAGACCCAGGGATGGAACCTGTGTCTCTTATCTATCCTGCATTTGCAGGTGGATTCTTTACTACTAGCGCTACCTGGGAAGCCCAAGAGTTCAAAGAGACTTCAGCTAGTGAAGGTTTGAAAATTGGATTTGACTTGGACTCAAGGATGAGACTGGGGACAGAGATACTGTTACCAGGTGAGTTTTTTTAATCCTGGGAGGGCTGAACTCACAAATAAGCATTCAGAAGCTTGCCTCAGTGAGAATCAATAAGGCTGGAAGTTGGCACCCTCGGGCTCTCCAAGGACCTTCCCAAGCCTAAGTGTTGTCTTATACCTGCCTTGGGGCAGGGTTGGTCTTTGTCTTCTGTACTCTTGCACCCAAGAGGGCCCAGGCACTCAGGGTACGTGCTGGCTGCTGAGTGAGTGGATTTGGTCATCCCAAATGCGGGCTTACACAAGTCATCTTTCCCTTTGTTTCATTAACTCCTGCCTTCTCTGAACAGGCCAGATTCCCCTGTCATATGCTCTCAGAGGACTGTACACTTTCTCTTCATGATGACTTATCACTGTTAAAACTTCGCATCATGCAATCATCAGATTGTCTTCCTTTTGCTGTGAGCTCCATGGCTGTTTTCCTGTCCCTGAGTTGTTCTTAATGGTTAATACAATGGATAACGGTTGAATGGCAATGAAATGGCTTTTTTTGTAGCTAGATTCAGAAAGTAGTTTAACCCTACCCCTCACCCTAATTAGCAGTCATAGTAGGTAATTCACAATACACTCTTTCAATATGTTGTAAAGAAATTAGCCTCCAAATGCACTACCAGGCAAGCTATTCTAGAGGTGACAGAATAGAATAGATAGGTCTTCGCATCAGGTGGCCAAAGTATTGAAGCTTCAGCTTCAGCATCAGTCCTTCCAATGAATATTTAGGACTGATTTCCTTTAGGATTGACTGGTTTGATCTCCTTGCGGTCCTAATGACTCTCAAGAGTCTTCTCCAACACCACAGTTCTAAAGCTTCAATTCTTCTGCACTCAGCCTTCTTTAAGGTTCAACTGTCATATCCATATATAACTACTGGAAAAACCTTAGCTCTGACTGTACAGACCTTTGTTGGTAAAGTAATGTCTTTGCTTTTTAATATGCTGTCTAGGCTGGTCATAGCTTTTCTTCCAAGGAGCAAGCGTCTTTTAATTTCATGGCTGCAGTCACCATCTGCAGTGATTTTGAAGCCCCTCAAAATAAAGTCTGTCACTGTTTTCATTGTTTCCCCATGAATTTGCCATAAAGTGATGGGAACGGATGCCACGATCTTAGTTTTTTAAATGTTCAAGCCAATTTTTTCACTCTCCTCTTTCACTTTCATCAAGAGGCTCTGTAGTTCTTCACTTTCTGCCATGAGGGTGGTGTCATCTGCATATCTGAGGTTATTGATATTCCTCCTGGCAATCTTGATTGCAGCTTGTGCTTCCTCCAGCCTGGCATTTCGCATGATGTACTCTGCATGCATGTAAGTTAAATAAGCAGGGTGACAATACACAGCCTTGATATACTCCTTTCCCGATTTGGAACCAGTCCATTGTTCCATGTCTAATTTTAACTGTTGCTTCTTGACCTGCATACAGGTTTCTCAGGTTCCCCCTTGATGATGTGGTTACAAGGACTAGAGCAGAAGGTACCCAAGGCAGTGACACACACTTTCACCATCAAATTCGCCTGGCTAACAGCAGGAGCTCTACTGTTAGTCTGCAGAACACCTTCAGGATTAGCGGTGTGTCGTGGGCAGAACACGACCGGGACCATAATGGATGTCACCAGTGAGTGGCTGGTTTAGAAGATTACGTGGCTGCCACCTCTGAGGTGGCATGATCATACCTTATAACTTGGTCTTTTCATCTCTATTTGTACTTAACACTCTGGTTTGTCCTACACTATTTTTCTCTCTCCATCTTTACCACGTCCTGCAGATTGCTGATTTACCTGCAGGTGAATTCTGCCATGTCCCACAAGCTACTGGTGACCCGTGCTCTAGAATGAACACTTCCTATGAATGTTGCTTATCTTTCATCATCTACTGACTTGCTTACTGTCACACTTCTTATGAGTTTCATCCATCCATTTCTTTTTCCTGCGTTCTGCAACAGGATTCAGTATTCTCAAATAACACAGCACATGCATACTGCACGGTATGTTTACTAAATGCTAAACATCAGGCTGGGCAGCCTTCTAGTTAGTGGAGAGACACAGTCGGTCCGCACAGTCATATGGAATGGGGCAAATGCCAGGCAGCTGGGGCGGGGGCGGGTTGGAAAGAGTTGCTGTCACAAGAACATGGGATGAGCAGTCAGGGAGAGCTTCCCAGAGGAGGTGGCATTTGAGCTGAGCTCTGAAAGGAGAGCTCCATAGTCCTGAGGTTTCTGAAAGTCCTGATAAATAAACATCAAGGTTTATTGCTTTCCCTCATCCCACTTTTGAGTCGTATTTAGCCTGTTTTCCCTTTGACTTTCCAAGGGAACACTAACCTGTTCTAGTCCCCCAAATGCGCAAATGTTATGTTTAACACAACAATAAGAATGAAACACACCTATTGGCAAAAGACACTGCAGAACAGTGTTTAGGCTTATAAATGGTTCTAACTGGGATCAACAGCCTATAATTAGACTTTAACAATCCAAGAGAGGAGTAATGTGCACCCCGCAGGACAGATTGGCGTCTTTTTCTTTAGTTCTGCAGGTTTGGTGGGTAGATTGGCCCCCGACGTGCCTCCTACAATAACTGTCCCACCGAGGTAAACATGTCACAAACAAGAACAATGAGATCACCAATAATATAACACTAATACTATAAACAAAAGGAACACCACCTTCGGCTCTGGTGGAATGAAAAACACAATGTGGACCAACTAACAGGGCTATTTAAGAAACAAATTACTCACCGCCAAGCTTCTTAGCTCTCCAAACGCAATTTTCTGGGAACCTCGGTACAAGAAGTTTTTCCTGAAAGGGACCTGCCTCTGCTGCTTCCTGGATAGTGTTTGCTTACAAATCTGAGGCCTCAGACAAAGAAGAAAATGCCCCACACAGACCCACCTCAATGCTTATTCTCATTTGTTTCCCCCCAAATTGAGACATTTCTAAGGTCACAGGTTACTGTAAATGGAGTCTGTAAGCACATCCTCGTCAGTGACATTTTCCAGAAACTTCAGGCTTTTCCCAAATGCCACAGGCCACACTTCCTTGATAAGGACTGTTTCCCATATTTTCTTAAAGAATGTTTAAGTGGGTAACAGAATATTAGTTGTAGTGGATCTTTTAAGAAATTATTTGGTCTGACCCTTTTGTTTTGTAAACAGGGCAACAGGCTCCAGGTGCAGATTGGAAGACAAGACAGGCCTTGCTGTGAAGAAAACACAATGGATCCTTATGCAAATCAATGAGACAGACTTGAGGATCAAGCAAGATGCCTGGCTGGTTTCACAGGGTATTGCATTTTGCCCTCATTCCATGCATCAACTCTTTGGGCCAAGGGATGAGTAGCCAGAGTCCTCAACTAACTTCCATGTGACTTGACAAGAAGGACAGAGACAAAGCCCATTGTCTAGAAAAGGAATGTGTGCGATTAAAATGGGGTGACTGGTAGTTGTAGTAGAAGAGATGGTATATTGGATAGGACTTTTGAGCCAACTCAAAGCTGACCTAAGAAATGAAAGGCCTTTATTGGACCACATAACAAAAACGTCTAGAAAAATACTCATTTCAGACATAGTTATCTCCAGAGACCAATGGTATCACACTCTCTATTTCTTGGGTCCCTCATGGTGACAAGATTGCTGCTAGATACTCCAAGACTGCATCCTACCAGGTTTAAGTACTATGAAAGAGAATGCCTGTCCCTTAATGATCACAGCAGGAGTCTCAGTGCTTCTGACTGGGCCATGTGCTCATGCCTTAGCCAACCACTTGGGCCAAGAGAAAGCAAGGCTCCAAGTGCTCAAGTCTGAATCGCATGTCCGTTCTGGACACAGGTGAAACGTCATTCTGAATGTGAGAGAGAGTGGCCATTCCTAGAAAAATCGAGATATCAGGAGGAAGCAGACAGGGTGATGGATAGCAAGACCTAAGACATCCAGCATAGATGTGAAATTGAACACAAGGTATTCCTTAGAGCATCAGCCTTCTAGTGGCAGCACCAGGTTATGTGGGTTCTGGAATCCAGATATTACCCAGAGAGTCTTGCAAGCTCAAGCACAGCTCCTTGATCAATACGAAGTGTCTCTGATTAGCATTATCTCCTCCATGAGGTAAGCTTGTAAAATCAACACTTTGATTTCAGGACTTTCACGTCTACAGATTTGTAATGTGGTTTCTGATTCACCAGACTTTTGGATGCTGGCAAGCCTCAGTTTCCTCATCTGTCTAATGGGGATAATACAATGAAAGTGAAAGCATTTTGCAAACCATAAAATACCATTCAGAAGACATGAGGGTGGCTGGAAAAGTGGGGATTCCATGGCTACAAAGCCTAAAGCATGGGTTTTCTAGGCCTTTTCAGATGAGGGGCAAGCTGATGTGTGGGTGAAAACCGTAGTTAAGGGATCTACTCATCTCTGAACCAAAACCATGCATACACTGTCTCAAAGAGTCTGGATTTTTGACCATGTGCATGAAGAAAGAGAACTCAAATGCACTCTTCATTCACAGAACCCCAGAGGGCAAGAGTGTCATGCCTCAGGTATGAATCGTGGATATCACCTGAGGCATGGGGAAGGAATAAGACCCAGGACAGTAGCAGCCCCCTGTTGGTCCTGTCACCTGACTTGGCAAGCATGCAGAAGGTGCTTCTTGGGGAACACGAGCTGGTGCAGGCCAGGGGGCTGCAGGGGGTGAGCCTAGAGTGGTGATGACAGTTACCTATCAACCTTCCAGGAGAAACCCAGGCGACATCTGTCCTCGGGAAGCCTTTCCAGACGTCTCCAGGAGCAGCTGCCACTCCTCTGTCCGTGGAATTCTCCAGGCAAGAATACTAGAGTGAGGAGCCATTCGCTTCTACAGGGGATCATCCCGACTCCGGGACTGAACCTGGGTCTCCTGCATTGCATGCAGATTCTTTACCATCTGAGCCGCCAGGGAAGCCACACGGAGTGCTCATGCACTTCTCTGTCTTCTGAGAGCAAGAACAGCACATCTGATCATGTCGACAAACCCACCTCCCTGTTGGCCTATGGCCTCCTTCAAGTGTGGCGCTCACAACAGCGATCTGTGCTGAACCCCCAAACCTGAGTGTCAGAGCCATTTCCCTCTGCCACCCCCCCCCCACCCCTTGCTGCCTTTCTGGTTGCCCCTTATGTTCTTTCTGCACAATAACCACGGGCCCATCGGGCCACGGGAGCATCAGCCCTCTTCACAGTTCTGTCTCCAAACACATTTTAAAAAAGGGAACTTTCTGCTGGTGCAAAATAATCTTGAGAAAAAAAAAAGGGCGTGTCATCCTCAGGTGGTAATACGGACGATAACCTTATGAACACCAACTATTCTAATCAACACGCGATCTCGGGTGGGGTTTGTCGTGCCGTTGGATGTGGTTGCTACATCTCCTCCTTGGGGAGTCTCCTCACTTCTTCCTGGCAGCAGGACACCACGCTGCTGTGTCCCCATCCCAGCTGAGAGGACCTGCAGTAAAAAACGAGGCACGTGGAATCAAGTAGCTGGAGCCATGTCCACTTTAGTTCCAAGGCCTGGCTAACCCAGTCTGTCACATCAGTGTTATCATATGCTCATGGGAGGAGCCTGGAAAAGAGGGCACCCCACAGGTGGGGCGGAGGGATGGGCTACCCACAGAATGCTAGCCTCTGATTCTCTGGACAGTGCGCTTCAGCAGAGTGTCAAGGCAGGCCTGGTGCTTCGGGGATAGTCTGTGTCTGAAATACTCATGGGAAGCCCATGGGGGAGGATAGCTGCTCTGTAAATCTACAGATCCAGATTCATTTTGTACCTGTCATAAATTCATAGTGAAGTAAAACCATTAGAGGGTTCTCACTGGTCCTTGGACTTGTTGACAGCAGAGAGCAGCGTTTTCCCTTCTTCCTTCATAAACGACCAAGAAAGCGAAATTCAGTCTTGTTCTTAGAGCTCCCTCTGGTGGCAATTACAAAAAAATCCAGCTCGGGGTTTTTTTGGCGGAGGGATGGGCTTCCCACTCCAATATTCTTGGGCTTCCCTGGTGGCTCAGCTGGTAAAGAATCCGCCTGCAATGCAGGAGACCTGTGTTCAATCCCTGGATTGAGAAGATCCCCTGGAGAAGGGAAAGGCTACCCACTCCAGTATTCTGACCTGGAGAATTCCATGGACTATATAGTCCGTGGGGTTGCAAAGAGTCAGACATGAGTGGCTCCAAAATCACTACAGATGGTGACCACAGCGATGAAATTAAAAGACCCTTGCTCTTTGGAAGAAAAGCTATGACAAACCTAGACAGTGTATTGAAAAGCAGAGACATTACTTTGCCAACAAAGATCTGTATAGTCAAAGCTATGGTTTTTCCAGTAGTCATGTATGGCTGTGAGAGTTGGACCATAAAGAAGGCTGAATGTCCCTTGGACTGCAAGATCAAACCAGTCCATCCTAAAGGAAATCAGTCCTAAATATTCATTGGAAGGACTGACGCTGAAGCTGAAGCTCCAATACTTTGGCCACCTGATGTAAATAGCCAACTCACTAGAAAAGATCCTGTTGCTAGGACAGATTGAAGGTAGGAGAAGTGGATGACAGAGGATGAGATGGTTTGATGGCATCACACTCAAAGGACATGAGTTTGAGCGATCTCCAGGAGATGGTTATGGACAGGGAGACCTGGCGTGCTGCAGTCTGTGGGGTCGCAAAGAGTTGGACACTACTGAGAGACTGAGCAATAACAAGTGGCACAGAGGGGCTTCCCGAGGCCTCAGCGGGTAAAACGTCCGCCTGCAAAGCAGGAGGTGCAGGAGACGCAAGTTCCATCCCTGGGTCAGGAAGTCCCCTGGAGAAGAAAATGACAATCCACTCCACTGTTCTTGCAGGGATAGTTCCATGGACAGAGGAACCTGGCGGGCTACAGTCCATGGGGTCGCTAAGAGTTGGACATGACTGGGTACAGTGGCAGAGTTTGTTGGAGTTTTCAGTAAGAAGCTATAGGAGGAAAGGTCCTTTACCCTTTCAGTGTCACTACGAAAAGTCCACTATCCCCTTCTGTAAGGGGCTGCCATTCGGAGTCTGAGGAGTTGAAATTCCTCTGGATGTCTGGTCCTGTTGATGTGTGTGTATCCTGGCGTGAAAGATTCTTGCAGGGAACTTGGAAAGCTGCTCCGGACCGCTTTGGTGCTTGTCTTCTCATTTGCGCATGCTGAGTCGCTTCAGTTGTGTCCAACTCTTTGCGACCCCATGGACTGTAGCCTGCCAGGCTCCTCTGTCCATGGGATTCTCTAGGCAAAAATACTGGAGTGGGTTGCCATTTCCTCCTCCAGGGAATCTCCCTGACCCAGGAATCAAACTGGAGTCTCATGTCTCCTGCAGGTTCCTATCCCTAGAGCTTTTCTATCAGTCTCCATTTCTCAAGCAGATCGGCAGTTTCTCCTGTGCTGAGATGGCATCTTAATCACCCATGAAAGATGCCTCCCTCCCTCCAACATCTAGCAGGGGGCTTCGCCGATGGGAGATGCTGGAGCTTGGGCCCGTCACGAGGTGAACTGCTGTGCGCCTTTGAGGCTGCTGCTGAGTGACCCAAGCGCATCAGCTGCTTGCCTGCCCTGTGCGGGTTGCAATCTCATAGGTCTTGACAGACGGTGGTGTATTTGACAGCTCCTCAGCCCCGTGTGGATGCTTGTCCGCAGTCGCTGCTTTCGGGCCGCCAGCTCTGATTCCGAGAGCTGCGCTTTTCAGCTGATGCTTTTGCCCCCGGAGGTGGGGACCGCGGGCAGCGCGGGGGGAGTTCGAAGGCTGCCCGTGGCGTTGGAGGAGACTTGCTGGAAGAATCAGCGAAAAGTGCTCCTGTCAACGCGCAGACGCGACTTGCTCTGAAAACATCGAGAGAAGGCCGAGGAAAGCTCGAGATCAGGAGGCTGTGGCACCAAGAGCCTCAGAAAACACTAGACCCGGGTTCCAGGCCCGGCTCTGTGGCTCTGGGCTGCTCACTGAGCCCAGTTTCTATCTTTATATAAATCTGATAGACATGTTTTCCAAAGTTTCTTTTCCAGATCCAATATTCTTTTCAACATACATACTATATATATATATATATATTTAAAAGCCACCAAGGTTTATTTTTCACTCTTAGTATGTGATCATCACAGGTTGGCTGGGGATACCATTCTGTGCCTTCATCCTTCCAAGCTATTAGGACAACCACTCTCCATGCGTGCTGTCGCCAAGTCAAGTCTGACTCTTTGTGACCCCGTGGACTATAGCCCACCAGGCTCCTCTGTCCACGGGATTTTCTAGGCAAGAATGCTGGAGTGGATTTCCATTTCCTTCTCTAGGAGATCTTCCCACCTCAGGGATTGAACCCAAGTCTTCTACATTGGCAGGTAGATTCTTTACCCCTGTGCCACCTATAAAGTCCTATACTGTGTATTTTTAAATAACTGATGGTGTTTTCAGTGACCTGGGGATATTTGCTACCACTTTCAGTGATGAAAACTGAAATCTGCAGCTCAAGAATTCTAATTTGTCTTCCTCTTAACAGGTGGGGCATTTCCTGAACACCACTGCCCCCTTGTGGCAGTGAATCTAAGCTTGTAGGGTGGTGAAAACACCAATTTATAAAGCCTTATAAAATTGACTTGGGAGGGCCTCTCAGGTGGAGCTAGTAGTAAAGAATCCGCCTGACAATGCAGGTAGACATAAGAGACGCAAGTTTGATCCCTGAATCAGGAAGATTCCCCTGGAGTAGGAAATGACACCCTGCTGCAGTATTCCTGCCTGGAAAATTCCTTGGACCGAGAAGCCAGGAAGACTACATTCCCTGGACTTGCAAAGAGTTGGGCAAGATTGAGCAACTGAGCACGCCCATGAACACACACACAAACACAGTCACACAAACTTGGATTAATAAAGGGGAGGGGTGGAGATTGTCCCCAAAACTTTACTCATCCCTGGAAGGAACACATACTTGTAACTTGATGAGGTGCTTAGGTCACTCATCCCCTTAATGCCTTGGCTTTACTTCAAGATGGTAATTTAGAGGCAATTGTTAAGTGGATTTACAGACAGATTATTTAAATCCATTCATAAATCGACTTGTGGATTAAAATTTGCAAGCTTCTGAGACCGGGTACACTCCTGCTTCACAGTGGATTCACTGAAAAGAGAAATGACACTTGTAGTTATTAAACATCTCATTTGTATGAAGACAACTTTTACTTTTTCTTGGAGTAAGACTTTTTAAATTGTTGATTAGTCACTACGTTGTGTCCAACTGCTTTGTGACCTCATGGACTGTAGCCCGACAGGCCCAGTCCATGGGATTTCCTAGGCAAGAATACTGGAGTGGGTTGCCATTTCCTTCTCCAGGAGATCTTCCCAACCCAAGGGTCAAACCCATGTCTCCTGCGTTGCAGGTGGATTCTTTACTGCTGAACCACCAGGGAAGCCTTGAGATAAGGTTTACATAACATAAAATCAGCCATTTTCCCAAACTGAAGTATAGTTGATTAACACTGTTGTATGAGTTATTGTGTACAAAAAAATGATTCACACAAATATATTCTTTTTCATATTCTACTCCATTATAGTCTATAAAATCAATCATTTTAACGTGAACAATTCAGTGACAGTCAGTACATACACAATATTATGTTACGTGAATGTGTTAGTTCCAAAACACTTTCATCATCTCAAAAGAAAACTCCTGTACCTATGCAGTTAGTCCCCATTTCTCTGGTACCTGGAAACCACCAATTTACTTTCTATCTGTATGTGTTTACCTTACTCTAGTAAAGGAAATGGAATCGTACAATATTTGTCCTTCTGTATCTGGCTTCTTTCACCTAGTATGAGGTTTTCAAGGTTCATACAAGTTGTAGCATGGAACAGAATTTCATTCCTTTTAATGGCTGAATAATATTCTATTACATATGGTACCACTCATCCATTGATGGCCATTTGGGTTGTTTCCGCCTTGTGGCTCTCGTGAATAGTGCTCCTATGAACATCCGTGTTCTAGTGTGTGTTTGAGTCCCTATTCTCAATTATTTGGGGTGTGTATCTAGGAGAGGACTTTCTGGGTCATATAATAATTCTGTGTTTAACTTCCTGAAGAACTGAGTCTTCAGGTAGAAGACATGTTCTAGCATCTAACAATTCCTGCCACCTGCTCATCTGTTCTCCTGCATCTGTTGCAGGTTTGCCAGCTGGCTGGCATGCCTTGGCTTGGGTGGGAGTGGGGGGTTCTGGTTGGCTCCGCGTGTCTGGAACCAATAGCTCTCAGAGATGCTCTTCTTACTGTGCATAGCAGAAGCCTAACCCATTCATATAAACACATTAAAAAGCCTTTTCTGCCATCATAGCTGCTGCTCTTTCATTGTCTAAAGTCGCATGGCCGAGCCCAACTTTAATGGAGAAGAGATGTAACTTTGGGAGGCATTGCAAAGTCACAGGGCAGAGGGTGTGGCTGAACTATGGTATTAGAGGCACAGAGTAAGGAATGGGAGAAGTTACCCTCCCCAACATCTCTCATAAGATTTGTTTCTCTTTGTACTGGGGTGATTTTCAATACTTAATTTACCTTTTCTATGTCATATTTACACTGTATCAAAGACATTCATGGTCTTGATACAAATGTGTTTGCACTGTGGGATGTTTATAAACAGCTGCGGAGCATCCTGACTGCTGGAAATGCCTCTGGGGAAGCTGGGCTTGCTCTGGGTGGAAACCTCCAGCCTCGTTTAAGATGGGCCTCTTAAGGAATGAGCATCAATAAGTGGCATCAATTATTCACCTCCAGGAACATTCTCAGAAATGAACAGCAGGCTGCAGAAATCGCCAGCAGGGTATTCATGCTTTTTTAGGGTTTGGACCTCTGTTCACCTTCTGAAAGACTGGCATTTCTAAACTATTAAAAATTCAGATTTCAGAATAGAATGACTCTACATTGTGCTGAGGTGTCAAGACGACCCTGAGTTTCCTTTTCCACTTCTTCTGCAGGGTCAGGAAAATGAGCGTGTAGGAGCGTCTTGTTCATGGGAGATGCCACAGGCCCCTCTGTGTGATGTGACGTCAAGGCTGTGGAAAGGGTCTATCCTCTGTTCAGAAAGGCCTTTGCTACCTGTCTGCCGAGATAGCAGAAATTCATTCCATCTCTAAGAACCATTCTGGGGACTCCCCTGGCAGTTCAGTTGTTAAGATATTGTGCTTCCAATGCAAGGAGTGCAGGTTCGATCCTTGGTGTGAAATGAAAGTTGCTCAGTTGTGTCCAACTCTTTGCGACCCCATGGACTATAGTTTCATGGAATTCTCTAAGCCATAATACTGGAGTGGGTAGCTGTTCCATTCTCCAGGGGATCTTCCCAACCCAGGAATTGAACCCAGGTCTCCTGCATTGAAGGCAAATTCTTTACCATCTGAGCTACCAGGGAAGCCCTCAATCCCTGGTTGGGGAACTAAAATTCCACATGCCATGTGGGGTGGCCCCAAAAAAATACCTAACAAAAAAACACTAAAAACCATTCTGAGAGATTGGCCTCTTTGGAAGACTCCTTTCAGAATGCAAAACCACAGGAGGGGAGGGAAGGAAAATTAACATTTATCAGCCATCTAAAATGTGGATGCATCCTCACCCACAGGATAGATATGCTTTGCATATTGCTTTATTAGTTTTTCCTTTTAAATAATGAATACCTCACAGAGATATGTAATACTGGGAAAGTTTTTTTTTTTAAAAAGGAAGAGTCTCTGCATTGCAGCCCTCAGAGATAATCTCTGGAAATGGTGTGGTGTATAACCCTCCAGGAATTTTTATGCTCTATATACTCACGTGTATTTGCATCTCACTTGACCTGTCAGTGGGCTTCCCTGGTGGCTCAGTGATAAAGAATCTGCCTGCAATGCAGGAGACCCAAATTCAATTCCTGGGTCGGGAAGATCCCCTGGAGAAGGGATAGGCTACCCACTCCAGTGTTCTTGGGCTTCCCTTGTGGCTCAGACAGTAAAGAATCTGCCTGCAATGCTGGAGACCTGAGTTCGATCCCTGGGTTTGGAAGACCTCCTGGAGAAGGGAATGGCTACCCACTCCAGTATTTTTGGCTGGGGAACTCCATGGACAGAGGAGCCCAGCAGGCTACAGTCCATGAGGTCGCAAAGAGTTGGCCAAGACACTTTCATCCCTCAGCAGCACTTGATGGGGTTGATGACAATGGGCTGTCCTAGCTTCAGAGATGGAATCCCCCTGTTTCCCACTTACTGCTCTGGCTGCCTGATCTCAGTGGCCTCAATAGGTTTCTCTGCTCCTTGTTGGGGTTTCTCAGTGCTCAGCCATGGACCATCTTCTCTACTCATTCTATATGTTTTGGGAACTCTTGTTCACTCCGGTCCCATCATGTACTATCTGCCCAACTATGGATCTCCATAAGGGCTGTCTTCTGAGCCCTGACCTAAACACCCAACTGCCTTCTGACATTTTTCACTAGTATGTCTTACAGGAACTCCAAACTTTCTTTGAACAAAACTGAGATGTTGATCTCTCTCTTTCAAAATCTGCTACTCCATTGAAACACATCTTGGTTACTTACAACTTTTGGCAATTATGAATCAAGCTGCTATAAACATTCACACACAAGTTTTGTGTAAGTTTTCAGCTCCTCTGGAGAAGCACCGAGGAGTGTGATTACTGCATCATATGGTAAGAGTGTGTTTAATCTTATGAAAACAAAAATATCAAACTGTCTTCCAAAGAGACTATGCCAAGGCAGCAGTGAGCAGTGGCGTGAAACGAGATCTTAATTCCCTACCCAGGAATTGAACCTGGGTAGCCTGGATGAGAACCAGGAATCCTAGCCACAGCATCAGCAAGGTTAGAAGTTAGAGGCTATTTTTCCCTGGATCTTTGCCCCCAGTGAATAATGTATAAGTGCACTATAATGCAGGTACAAAGTTTATTATTAGAGATGCAGCACAACAACAAGTGGGAGAGCAGAAAGAGAAATGGCTTGTTTAGTTAAGACAGAAGCAAGGCAGAGATGCACACCCAGAGAGAAAGGGTGGGCATCCCCTCTAGTGAGAAGGAACGCAGTAAAAAGGTGATTAAGTCATTTATATAGGTCAGTTCTTCTGGGTCTTCCTTCAGGCCAATTATCTGGTTTCTTTTTCCTTACCTGACCTACCCTATGTGCTGCAGTCCACGGGGTTGCGAAGAGTCAGACACGATTGAGGGACTGAACTGACCTATTCTGAGACACTCCCCTGAGTGTGCACCCATCAGCCAAGATGGATCTTGAAGCGAAGGCTTCTGGGAGGAGCAAGACTCGTTATGGCCTGATGTTATCCCTTCACTTGTGACCCACAAGGAGACTTTCTGTGTGTGAGTAATGTCTCCCTTGTTTCCAAATGAGGGGGAGTGGAGATCCCTTAATCTTTTGCCCCTCTTTGCCCCTCTTTGCCCTTGCCATGACTGTTACCTTAAGGTGTTTTTTGTTTGTGTTTTTTTCTATCAGTCGTGTCTGACTCTTTGTGACCCCATGGACTGTAGCCTGCCAGACACCTTTTTCCATGGACTTTTCCAGGCAAGAATACTGGAGTGGGTTGCCATTTCCTACTGCAGGGGATCTTCCTGGCTCAGGGATCGAACCCAGGTCTCCTGTATTGCAGGTGGATTCTTTACCATCTGAGCCACCAGAGAAGCCTGGTGTTTTAAAGAGACAAATATGGCTATTTACCCTGTTACTGTTGTTACTTCCATTTGGGAAGGCAAACAGGAAGCTGATTGTAAATGCCTTAACTGGAGCCCACCTATCTCTTGTCTCAAGAAATGCTAACCATTTTAAGTATCCAGCCTGAAGCCCACTTCTTCATGCACCATGAAATGCAAACAGGAGGCCAATTGTAAACGTCTAACCTGCAAGCCCATCTGTCTCCTACATCAACGACACCATTTTGCATTTCCGCCAGCAATAGACGAGAGTTCCTGTTGCTCACCAGCATTTGGTATTGGCAGTTGTTCCAGATTTTGGCCGTTCTGAGAGATGTGTAGTTGTACGTCATTATTGCTTTAATTTGCAGTTTCCTAATGATGTATGATTGCGTACTTGCATTCAGTCATGTCTGACTCTTTGTGACCTCTCGGACTGTAGCCCACCAGGCTCCTTTATCCATGAAATTTCCCAGGCAAGAGTACTAGAGTGGGTTGTCATTTCCTACTCCAGGGGATCTTCCAGACCCAGGGATCGAACTTGAATCTCTTGCGTCTTCTACTTTAGGAGGAGGATTGTTTACCACTGAGCCACCTGGGAAGCCCCATGATATATGATGCTGAGCACCTTTTCATATGCTTATTTGTACCTGTGTATCATTTATATATGTCATTTGAAGTGTCCAGATCTTTTGCCCATTTTAAAATTAAAAAAAAAATTATTCATTTACTTATGGCTGTGCTGGGTCCTCACTGCCGTGCTCGGGTTTCTCACTGCGGTGGCTTCTTTTGCTGCTGAGCACGGGCTCCAGGCTGCATGGGCTTCAGCGGCTGTGGTACCCGGGCAGTAGAATCCGGGCTCAATAGTTGCGGCGAAGAGGCTTGGTTGCCTAGCAGCCTTTGGGATCTTCCTGGACCAGAAATCTAACCTGTGTACCCCTGCAATGACAGGCAGATTCTTAACCACTGGACCACCAGGGAAGCCTATTCTTGCTACAAATTTAAAATATTTTATTTTCCAGCTTTATTAGATGTAGTTGACCTATAACATTGGGTAAGTTTAAGGTGTACAGCATGTTGATTTTGATGCTCTTGTATAACATATTGAAAAATGAGATTGTTCTTTTTCTTATTGTTGAGTTTTAAGGGTTCTTTATATATTTTGGATAAATCCTTTATCAGGCAATTCTTTTGCAACTATCTTCTCTCACTCTATGCCTTCTCTTCTCATTTTCAGTTAGTTCTAAATTTCATATTTTTGAATTTTAAATTCTAGAATATCTCCTTGATGGTCTTTTAGAGATTCTCTGTTAATATTACTCATTCATCCATTTGTCAACCTTTTCTCTCATTTTCTTTATCGTGTTAGTTATAGTTATGTTAAAGTACTTATCTCCTTATTCTAACATCTGAATCACAGGTGGATCCACCTTTGTTTTTTTCCCCACTTGATTATGTTCACAATTTCCTGTCAATATGTCTATTGTGTTTTTTTGGGGGGGAGTGCTGAACAGGCAGAATGAAAAGGGTGGGAACCTCCATACCTTAACATTCTGTGCTGTGTGCTGAGTTGCTTCAGTCGTGTCTGACTCTTTGAGACCCCATGGACTGTAGCCCACCAGCCTCCTCTGTCCATGGGGATTCTCCAGGCTGGAATGGGTTGCCATTCCCTCCTCCAGGGGATCTTCCCAACCCAGGGATCAAACCCAGGTTACCTGCATTGCAGGTGGATTCTTTACCAGCTGAGCCACTAGGGTACATCCTAAAATAATAAAAATCACAAAAATCCCCAACAAAAAAGCAAACCCCCCAAATAAGAACATCATCCCTTGAATTTACACAGTGCTTTAGATGTAGGTTTGCTCCCTGGGTTGGGAAGATCCCCTGGAGGAGGAAATGGTAACCCGCTCAGTATTCTTGCCTGGAGAATCCCATGGACAGAGGAGCCTGGTGGGCCACAGCCCATGGGGTGGCAAAGACATGACTGAAGCGACTTAGCACACTGAGAGTTCCCAATCCACTTTCAAAACTTTTTATCTTTTGGCTCTTCTCATTCTTCCCTCACCAACCAGCATAATTAACTGCAGGCAGTGTAAGAAGTCATTTCTATAAGGTTTTATGAAAGCGCTGATCAAAGACTCAGATTCGTGTGTCTCCATCCACAGGAGTGGTGACTTAGCTGCAGTCTGAGGATATCTGAGCGTGGTTGTGGTCAATTCTGTGCTCCTAGTCAATCCCCCGCTTCTTCCTGGGCAGTTGCCACCTGCTGCTGCTGCTGCTAAGGTGCTTCAGTCGTGTCCGACTCTGTGCGACCCCATAGACGGCAGCCCACCAGGTTCCCCCGTCCCTGGGATTCTCCAGGCAAGAACACTGGAGTGGGTTGCCATTTCCTTCTCCAATGCATGAAAGTGAAAAGTGAAAGCAAGGAAGCTCAGTCATGTCCAACTCCTAGCGACCTCATGGACTGCAGCCTACTAGGCTCCTCCATCCATGGGATTTTCCAGGCAAGAGGACTGGAGTGAGGTGCCATTGTCTTCTCCATGCCACCTGCTAGATGCTTTGCTTACATCTTCTGGATGACCTGGTGGCTCAGTGTGAGGAAGCCCTCATCAACTGAATGTGAGTAGAAGCAATGTGTGCAATTTCCATCTCACTGACGTTTAAAAAAAACAATTGTCCTCATCCTGGCTTCCCCTTTCCCTTCCCCTGAGATAGGTCAGGGATGAGCTTAAGAGTCTAGTGTTTTGTTTCTTTTTAAATAAAGTGGTTAGCGAAGAATCAAAGGTAATTTTTATTTGTGTGCTGGGTCTTTGTTGCTGAAGGGGCTTTTCTCTAATTGCGGAGAGTGGACGCTACTTTCTAGTTGTGGTGCACAGGCTTCTCATTGTGGGGGCTTCTCTCGTTTTGGGGCACAGGCTCTAGGGAGCAGGGGCTTCAGTAGTGGGGTCATGTAGGCTCAGTAGTTGTGGCTCCTGGGCTTTGGAGCACAGGTTCAATAGCTGTGGTGCATGGGCTTAGCTGCTCTGCAGCACGTGGGATCTTCGCGGATCAGGGATTGAACCTATGTCTCCTACACTGGCAAGCAGATTCTTTGCCACTGAGCCACCAGGTGAGCCCAAGAGTCTAGTTTTAAGCGTGCAGCTGGGGTTGATGACTTAGGGCAGTGCTTCACAAACTTGAATGTGCTTTAGCATCACCTGAGGAGCTTGATCACAATGCTGGGTCCCACCCCCAGGGTTCTGAATTCAGTAGGTCTGGGATGGGGCTCAAGAACTCACATTTCCTCCAAGTCCCCAAACAATGGTCATGCCGCTGGTCTAAGGGCCTCATTTTGAAAACTACTGCCCTAGGAGATGATGGGGCAACAGGATGGAAAGACTCTGGTGCTTAATGACTGTGAGGCAGGAGATAGATGTGCGCCAGTCTGAGCAGCTGGAGTTTGTCCCCTGTGGACAGTTCCTCCAAGATGAAGAGGAGGAGCTGGGTGAGCCCTCCCCAGGTAAGAGACCACATTTCTCTCATTCTCAAGATCATGGAGACCTTCCCAACTACATCTGTGCAGAAAGGCTCCTTGGGGGTCCAAAGGGAGGACGTGTCACCTCACAGTAAGTGATGTCAACCTGCCCGTGGAACTCTTTACTAGAATCCATCTTGGCCAAGACATACACATGTACACATGGGAGGACCCTGAGATAAATTAAGAACAAACTCAGAACCAAGCAAAGCAAGATAATTGGCCAGAGGAAACCCGGAAGAAATACCCCATGTAAGTGATTCAAACCATCACGTGGACACAACTCTCTCTCTCTCTGAGTCCACCCATGTATCTATCCACGTGTATTCCTCTCTCTCCTAACAAAAACGTAACTTGTCTCATGACTTTCTGTCTCTACGTGGAAATTTATTTCTACAAGGCTGTCAGGCCAGGGCCTTGTCACTGGTCACTTGGTCTGTGGCCAGGATTCAGCGCTCTCACTGCCTCAGCCTAACTTCAGTCTCTGTCTGGGCAGTGAAATCCTGCTTCAAGCCACTGCAGGCCAAGGCCACCCGAGAGCAACTGGATGGAGTGGAGTTGCCCCGACAACAAGGAGCTCCTGCTTCCAGGCTGTTATGTGAGAGGTCGGTATACTTCCATTTCTTTTAAGCCACTATATGTATTTTTTGGTCCTCTCATTAAAGCAACTTCGCCTTTATCCCCATCTAGGACATAGGGTGGATGGCCAAGAAGGGAATAGTGGTCTGCAGGCAGGTCTTTGGTCAATGATGTCCCTAAGGTTTAATTTCCTCTCTGGGCCTATGACTTCTTCTGAAGGAATCATCATTTTCCCATAGGTCCTGCGATGTGGACAGCGGGTCACACGTCCCTAGTTCCATGCCGAAGCCATACAAGTTGATTGTAACAAAGCAATTAGATTTTAGGAACCAATACCATGTTTAATGTAGACATGTAATCGGCTTCTCGTTATGTCTGCAAGAACTGGTGGGTTCTTTGTGATTGAGAGGCACACTCCCTGATTGCTGATCCTTTCTTAAGAGTGAGAAAGCGGGACTTCCCTGGTGATTCAGTGGTTAAGACTTTACCTCCCAGTGCCAGGGGTGCAGGTTCGATCCCTGGTTGGGCAGCTAGGATCCCACATGCCTCTCCGCCAAGAAACCAAAACATAAAACGGAAACAATAAAAAAAAAAAGAGTGAGAAATAGATGCAAGCACACAGAGACACACACATGGGGAGGGAACCCTGAGGCCATGCTTCTCTGCAGGGCAGCCTGACGTAGGAGAACGCACGATGGCCACTGTGGTGCCGTGGCACCTTGGGCTGGGGCTGGGGCTGGGGCTGGCCAACGAGCTGGAGCTCGCTTACTGTCGGTTTGGGGCCGATCCCAGCGTCCTTCTCTAGCCAGCAGTCTGTTTACCTCTAGAAGGCACACAGCCTCGTGATACTCATCACGAAGGGTGATGAGCACGGAGGCTGTTATCTTCTACACCGCTCTAGGTGTTTGGACTGTCTGTCCTGGAAAGACTTACAAAGAGGAGTACAAATACACTTTTTGACCTCTACCACCTAACTTTTTTATCCATTAACATTGCCCCCAAACACATCAAATAGCACTCAGAATGCACTACATAATAAATAACAAATGACTTATGCATTCTCATCTTAAGATGTTGATTCTTGACTTGAGTAAAGAATGATGGGAGCATACTAAGGCAATATTCAAAAACAATGGCCAGGAGTGACATACCGTGTACATGGACTGGTGGGGGGGGGGGCGCTTGACATAGTTTGGTGTTGAGTCTCCCCACATTGTTCTGTGGGTTTATGAAATTCCTATCAAAATCCCAGTGAGGTTTTCTGTAGACATAGGTAGGGTTATTCGAAAACTTAAATAGAAAGGCCCTTTTTTGCCTTCTTTTTAAACTGAAGCATAGGGCCTCAGCGGTGGCTCAGTAAAGAATCCACGGGGGGGGGGGGGAGAGGGGGGGGGGGGCTACAGGGGGGGAAGCAAGTGAAAACCCATGGGGATATCATGACATGTACGGCAAAAACAATTAAAATAAATAAATAAATAAAAATTAAAAAAAAATAATAAAGATTCTCACTGTTAGAAGGTCTTGAAAAAAAAAGAAAAAAAGAATCCAGCTGCCAGTGGAGGAGACATGGTCTCCATCCTTGGTCTGGAAAGATCCCACATGCCGAACAGCGACTAAACCCATATGCCACAACTACTGAGTCTGTGCTCTGGAGACCAGAAACCAGAACTGCTGAGCCCACGAGCCATAATTACTGAAGCCTGGGAGCCCTCAAGCCCGCAACAAGAGAAGCCACTGCAATGAAGGGTAGCCTCTGCTCCCCACAACTAGAGAAAAGTCCACACAGCAGTGAAGACCCAGCACAACCAAAAATAAATACATAAATAAAAGGACATTCTAATTATAAAAATTGATTATAGTTGATTTACAATGTTGTGTTATGTTCACGTGGACAGCAAAATGCAATATTTCAGATTCTTTTCCCTTGTAGGTTATTACAAGGTATTGAGTATAGCTCCCTGTGCTATTACAGTATGCCTTTGAATTAGAAAGGCCTTAAAATAGCTAAAACAATCTTGAAAAAGAAGAACAAGGTAGGAGGAATCATTATATATCTGATATGAAGGTATCCACACTGCAGGGGCAGGGAGAGTGTGGGTAGTAACGGGGGGACCCACTTCTTATCCATGTCTGTGAATGGACAAACGCAAGCAAGTCCAACCTGGAAAGGCTCAGACCTTTCCGGAATGAGGATTTGGGTCATGTCATTAAGAAATCCACTGAAAGCAGCAAAAGAGGTAGCAGAGAGCAAGGAGAATCTAGAATGAATAGTGAAATAAGGAGGCTACGAATATCGGTTGCTGTCCTGAGTCCAGCCACAGTGGGAGCTGGTCTTTGTCCTACTAACCTCCCTTTCTAGGTTTGCCTTTGGGGGATCAATGGGACTTCCTAATAACTAAACTTAGTAGTAGCCTTAGGTGCTCAGTCGTGTCCAATTCTTTGCGACCCCATGGACTGTAGCCCACCTGACTCCTCTGTCCATGGAATTCTCCAGGCAAGAAGACTGGAGTGGGTGGCCATTCTCTTCTCCAGGGGATCTTCCTGACCCAGGGATCGAACTTGGGTCTCCTGCATTGTAGGCAGATTTTTCCCCACCAGGGAAGCCCAACCGATACTTATCCTTATATTTCTCATCCTTCCCCTACGTTTCAAAATGCCTGGGTTGTTGCACTTGTACACATCCCAGCTCGCCACTGACAGAGTTTAACAACTGCATGGCGATCTTGAGCCAAGAACTTGCTGCACACCATCTCCTTACCAATGGGTATTGAGCCATCCTGCTCTCTCAGATCACCCCTCGGTGCCCACTACTGCAGACTGAATCCCTTGTGAAGCAGACACAGATAGAGTAAGGTATGCAAAAGCTCTATTTATTAGCAAGTAAAGGAGAAGGGAGGAGGATCGACCCTGCATATTCATTAGAAGGACTGATGCTGAAGCTCCAATACTTTGGCCACTGGATGCGACGAGCTGACTCATTAGAAAAGACCCTGATGCTGGGAAAGATTGAGGGCAGGAGGAGAAGGGGACAGAGGATGAGACGATGGCATCACTGACTCAGTGGACATGAGTTTGAGCAAACTCCTGGAGATAGTGGAAGACAGGGAAGCCTGGCATGCTGCGGTCCATGGGGCTTCAAAGAGTCGGACATGACTTAGCGACTGGACATCAACACAATATGCAAAAGCTCTATTTATCAGGAAGTAAGCGAGAAGGGAGGAAGCAGGATGGGACAAGGGGAGCCTTGAGATCCCGATGCAGACCTGACAGAATCTCTGGTAGACCAACGGAGAGCAAAGGTTTCTGTCGGAGGAGTTAGGCAGGTGACAGAAATGGTTAAGCTCACGTTCTCCCGACTTTGCTCAGTCATTGGACAGGGGGTTCCCAAAGAACACTGCCTGAAAGCTGAGACAAACCCCGAAGGAACGAACAGCTGGAGGCTGTCAGGAACCATGGTCCTTGGGGCTGCACAGAGAACTCTTTCGTGAAGGGGCATCTAAAGGCACACACATCTCCACGTCTGCCATCTGGGGCATGTTTTTACCCTCCTGGCAGAGACAGGGCGCAGGGCAGCGAGTTGCACTTCACATTCACGTGTCAGGCGCTTGCTTACATCATACCTGCTAACATTTGATTGGCTGGAGCAAGTCATGTGGCTTAGTCCAACACTAAGAAGCAGGGAAGTATGCTCCGCCCATCTGAGGCCAAGGCAAGCCTTGGGGCATACTACTGAGGAATGAAGCGTTGGGACCAACAATTAGATCCACACAGGATGAAGGCCCTTTGTGGATCTTAGTGGAGCTCTGGACGCACTAATTACGATTATTTTCACCTGTCCAAGAGTCAGGGTACCACACATACCCAGGAAGGACCACCACTTGGCTAAAAAGCAAGTCACATTCGGTACCTCGAAGTCAAAAGTGCAGCTTCGGAATGGGAAAGGCCAAAGCACAAAGCGACCACCAGACAGTCTTTCCAAACCCCCTGAAGGGCAGCTCCAGGACTGGCCAGGCTGCTGGGTGCGCACTGGCCCTGGGGATCAATAGCAGTTTGAGGCACTGGGTAGCGGTGGGCCGGGGAGGGGCTGCGCTATCCGAGAAACCAGCAGGAACTGAATGCTCTGAGTGCTGACTCTTCCTGAGTCCTCAGGGGGCAAACCGTGGCACCAACCACTTAACGCTGGAGCCAGGCTATTTTCAGGATGCTTTCCTCCACCCACCCCACCTCCCGTACTTCCTCCAGGCCTCTGGACTCCGACCTCTCCAGCATTTCCTGTCCTGCCCACTGTGGGGAGGATGGAGGCTGCGAGGCTTTCCCAGGCGAAGAGGTGCTACTGGGAGGCCCTGGAGAAGCTCTTCCCTCGTCTCTGTTTCCTCTGCTCGCTGGTGACCTATGCCCTGGTGGGTGCCGCGGTCTTCTCAGCCATCGAGGGCAGCCAGGACCTGAGGGCAGAGGACCCGGAGTTTGAGGAGTTCTTGGAGAAGCTCTGTGGCATCCTGAAATGTAACAACACAGGTAGGTGGCTCACCTGGTGGGCAGGCCTTTTTTCTGTTGGTGGAAGCAGCCCCCAGAGAAGAGAGGGTTTGGAGGAGGCTTGATCTGGGAGGCCTCTGCTTGCCTCCTCCCCATCCCTGGGCAAACTTAGGCAAGTGACTTCTCTCTGAGTCTGGGTTTTCCCTTCTGTAAAATGGGGGAGAAGAGTAGGCAGCCTCTCAGGGTTGCTATAAAGAATGTAGGAAAAGCGCTGAGCACCCAGTAGGTGTTCCCTCCACTTTGCCTCAGCTCCAGCCCCACCCAGACTGGCATGCTCCAAGGAGGACCGACTGTTGGAGATTTAAAGGCATGGGGCGGCATGGCTGGCTGGCCAGATCTGGAGCTGGGGGTTCCTAGGCTGGTCCTCAGAACTGCCTGCCCTACTCCTGATTCAGTTTACAGGGGCTAGAATTCAAGGAACCATCCAAATTGGATAGGCCCCAGCCTCCCTTCTGGTCTTCTACTTTTTGTTTCCAAAAGCTGTGTGTGTGTGTGTGTCTGTGTGTGTGTGTGTGTGTCTGTGTGTGTGTCTGTGTGTGTGTGTTCCTACTCAGGGGAGATAGGAAGGGTTCTGAGAAGAACTTGGGTCCTGGTTCCAGGCCAGGTGCTCTCCCAGCTTGCTGTGTGATCTGCAGCAGAGTAATTACCCTCTCTAGGGCTCAGTATGCCAGGGAGAAGAAGGCCCACATCTAAGGTCTGCCAGTCCCAGGGACCCTGTGGGAAGCAGATGAGATAATAGACATGAAGCCTCTTGGAAGGCATAGGGCACTTGATGTCTATCCTTACCACTTTTCATTGGTATTTGTCCATTATTTCTATTCTGTTCTGTCCCCTAAAACTTGCAAAGATATATTCAACAGAACAAAATAAAGTAATAGAGAGTGAAAAAAAGACAAAGGAAACACAGACTCTAAAGTTCAGGGGAAGAACAGGGTCCCATGGTAACAACAGGTCCTCAGCCAGGCTGTTAATGACGCCTCTGACCTGCAGGAGGTCCCTTCAGTGGGGGCGGACCAGAGGCTGCTCACAGGTGGCAGAGTCCTTCCTCTGTGGAGGGTCCTTCTCTCTGCGTCTGGGCCAGACACAGGCCCACTCAGATGACCCCTGAGATGCCATCAGACACTGTGCCATCACTGGCTCAGGGCTTTCAACAAGTTCAGGGCTTTCCAAACCTGGCCACGCATCAGAATCATCAAAGGAGCTTGTCTCAAATACCCATTCCTAGGTTCTTCTCCAAACCCCCTGAAGCAGGATCTCCAGGGCTAGGCTGGGCATCTTATTTTTAAAAAGTTTCCTGGGTGATTCCGATGCACAGAATGTTATGGGGGGCAGAGCTGGCCCATCCCCTGATTTTCACTGGAGAAAACACTTGGATTCTCCAAGCTGGATTCGTGCAGCCCCTGTGCAAAGTGTTTTTCATGCACTATCTCTTTTAATCCTCCCACCAACCCTATGAGGTATGAACTGTCCCCCTTTTAAGATCAGGAAACAGAGGCACTGGGAGTGGAACAACTTGCTCAAGGTTACCCATGAGAAAATGGAACCAGGGATTCAATCCGAGGCATTTAGATTCCTAAGCCAGAACTTTTCTCCTTGTCATGCTTCCTCCCCAATGGGGAAACTGAGGCTCAGAAAGAACCTCATGTCTACAGCTACGGGAACTAGTCAGGGCAGAGCTGGGTCTAGGCTGCAGGTGTCTGGACTCCCAGTTTAGTGCCCATTCAAATAAGGGTGGATTTTCTTTCATAAAATTAAGAAATTGTGTAATATTTCACAAAAATAAGGGTTTTCTGCTGTGTGCCTGGCTGTGTGATCTCTTATAACACTGCCAGTTAGCAGGCAGTTTCTGGGATCCCTAAAACCCCTGAGTGCTGGGCCAAGGGAACCATTTGGGAACCTCCTTGAGAAACCAGGACCCCCAAGCCAGCCTCCACCCAGGCTTCCCAGACATTCTCAGGCAGCTGACGCCAGCCTGATCGCCATGTTCTATCAGGCTTAATGGTCTCTGGGAGTGGGGATGGTTTGCAATCTTGCAGCTCCTCGCATTTCATGAAGGGCTTTTCCTTTCTGTTCTTAAGACCCCGGTGAAAGAGACAGAGCAGAAGTTAGTAAGCCCCTTTGCAAGGCTGAGAATGTTAAGAAAGGCCCCAGCACACTTCCAGGACTGACCTCAGGCTGGTGGGCATCTCTCTTGGGTGCTCATCACACAGCTTTACATGGGCTCCTGATCTCCGCAGCTGCCGGAGCAGGACCTAAACTTCAGAGATGTGGAGCAAAGGGCTCTGAGAGCCCCCATCTGATGTTGATGAGGGCCACGAGGCAGGGGGCGTGGTCCCGGGGGGAAGACACCCTTTCACCTGGGCAGGACCTGTTTTAGAGGGTGGGACCCTCTCTCTCACGCCGGTCCTGTCTCTCTGGAGTTGAGGAAGGCCGGAAGCGGGACCTTGAGAAGCTGCTGCAAAAGGTGAAGCCCCAGTGGTTTAGCAAGTCTGCAGACTGGTCCTTCCTCAGCTCACTCTTTTTCTGCTGCACGGTCATCAGCACAGTGGGTAAGTCCAAGGGCAAGGGCGGGTCTGCAAGAGAAAGCAGAGGTGGGGGGTGGGGGGAACCCTTGGTAGGGATGCTGAAATGTTTACTTCATTTAGTGCAAGAAATGGGTGTGGAATGCCTACCCTGTGCTCAGAGAGATGGCATGAGCGGGGCTGCCACTGGCCCATTTGTGTGAATCAGGAAAGCATACCCTTCCAGTTCGGGCTTCCCTGGAGGCTCAGATGGTAAAGAATCTGCTTGTAATGCTGGAGACCCAGGTTTAATCCCCAGGTTGGGAAGATCCCCTGGAGAAGGGAATGGCAACTGACTCCAGTATTCTTGCCTGGAGAATCCCATGGACAGAGGAGCCTGGTGGGCTATAGTTCCGGGGGTCACAAGAGTCGGACATGACTTGGCGACTTAACAAGCACCACAACCTTTCCTTCGGGTGGGGGCAGCCCCATGCGGAGGTCCCAGTAAGCAAGGTGCAGGCTGCATTTCAGCTTCTTCTTCGTCTCCAGGTGAGTGCTCTTGTACAAAACATAACCTGCCATGTACCTGCCTGCCCAGGTTTTGGACTCAGGGGCAACTCAATGTGGTCCGTGTGATGTGCTCAGGGTAACGTGAGAGCACAGCTCCAGCCTTGGGGTTTCAGCATCACTGAAGACAGCTGACTCTGAAGGAGTGGAGGGAGGCGCTCAGGGAGGGCTCGTCATGGAGAGGAAGGACGGTGGTGCTAGAGCAGGACTGGAGCAGTAGCCATGGGGTGGAGGAGGAGGGGGGGCGCTGCAGGGCTAAGGCGCGCTAACAGCTGCCTGCGGGGGCTGTGCTAAAGCACTCCTTTAAGGCCCACAGGGAATCAGGTCAGGGAGCCCGAGCCCAGAGAGCGGATGTCAGAGGCCAAGGTCACGCAGAGAGTGGAGCTGGTGCCTGTGACCACCGCCGAGACTCCAAGTCCAGTGCTCCTTCCCCAAAGGAGGCTGCTGGTTTGTAGGTCTGTGGGAGGGCCATGGGGACTCTGCCTCCCGCTGCTCAGGGAGCCCCTGGGAGGGCCTGGCTGTGCCTGGGAAGCAGGGACCCCTTGGATTCCTGAATCCAGCTGGAGTGGATGATGGTGCCTGGAAGGAAGGGGCTTGCAGAGAGGAAGGAGCTGGCCTCCACCCTGATCCCTGCACACATGTCTCTCCAGCCTCGGAACAAGGGAGAGACTGCCGTGTGAGTCCTTGTCCCGGGGATGTCCCTCCCAGAGCCCTGGCAGAGGAGAGGGTGTGGGGACAGACCTGCCCCCACCCCACAGTGACCACTTGCATGTTTAAAGATGGGCTTGTTGACCCTCAAAGCCCCTGACTCGCCTCTCGACGGCTGCATAAAGGGTGGGCTCAGAGAATGGCCACCCACTCCAGGATTCTTGCCTGGAGAACTCCCCGGGCAGAGGGGCCTGGCAGGCTACCGTCCATGGGGCTGCAGCGAGTCAGACCCGACTAAGCGAGTAGCACTTTCACTTTTCATTTTCCTGGGTGACAGAAGACGCTGGAACGGGGCCGTGGGGGTGGCCTTTGCTGCCTCCCTTCTTCCCCTCTTTCCTTGATCGACACACCGCACACCTGTGACGGCGACAGCAGCTGCTGCGCTGGCCAACACGCGTGTACGTTCGCCCGACCAGGCTCCCTCCTGAGCTTTTTGCCGTGAGAAGCCTGTTGAACCCCCGCAGAAACCCTGGCGTAGCTGCTAGTGTTCGTCCCACTCTCTGGATGGGGAAAGAGAGGCAGGGCAGGTCCACCCTGTTTGCACGGTGACACAGCTCACGTGTGTCTGGGTCCAGGCTGTCTGGGTCTTAACCTGAGACCCTGCTGCTTCTGTCCAGACCTGACTTTCTCTGTGCCCAGCACGGGACTGAACTAGGTGGATGCCTCCCACCCCAGCGGGGCTCAGAATCTAACGGAGGGAGGAACAGTGAACAGCTGACCAGGCAGACGTGCTCAGGGAAGCTTGGACTGTGAAAGTGGGTGAAACGGGATGTAGGGGTGGTCCTGATGGGTGGGGAGCAGGGAGAGGCTTGTCAGTGAAAGGGACACTGGAGCGGAAGGATCTGTGGAGATTAACCAGGCAGAGAAGGCTGAGAGAGCTTTCCAGCCAGAGAGCAGGGCAGAACTCTGAGGGAGAGGCCACCGAGGCTGGCGGGCTGTGAGGGACGGGGCTGGTCTTGCATTCAAGCACTGTATCCCTGGGCCAGTGTCAGAGGGCCTTCTAGCATCTGGGCCCCTACACTGGCCACTTGATGCAAAGAACCAACTCATTGGAAAAGATCCTGATACTAGGAAAAATTGAGGGCAGTAGGAGAAGGGGATGACAGTGGATGAGATGGTAGGATGGCTTCACTGACTCGATGGACATGAGTTTGAGCAAACTCCGGGAGGTGGTGGAGGACAGGGCAGCCTGGCGTGCTGCAGTCCACGGGGTCACAGAGTCGGACACAACTGAGCGGCTGAACGACAAGAAGCTTCCCTCTGCGGTGCAACAGCAGGAAGGGCTGGGTGAGAGCAGCCAAACCAGGGTTGGCAGGAGCCTCCCCTGCTGGGGGCGGGGGTCACCGTAGTGGAGGCGGTGGAGCAGACCTCAGCCACGAGTCAGGAGATCCTGGCTCAGCCTCCCCACCAGGCATGTGATCCATTGCTCAGCCCTGCCCCTTTTGGTCAGCACAAAGGACTGGGACCCTTCTTCATTCAGGAGGACATCAATTCAAGAGAGTACCGATCCAAGGAGGCGGGTAAACCTGGGCTCTCAAGGATCGTGGCTGGGCACTCATCCTGGAAGTGGAGCACGTTGGCTACTGTGGACAGCCACCTGGGGTCAGAGCCGTGTGACCTCCAATGTAATCCGTCTGAGTCTTGTTCCCCAATCTCTAACTTCTCCCAGACCTGCCTTCAGGGTCTGCGTGAGGATCAGTAACAAGCGCCTATATAAGCCAGCTTCCACTAACAGAAAACCCAACCCAACTGGCTTAAACTGCAAGGAAAATATGTCACCTCGCAAGGAAGAAGGCCAGTGGGGGACAGCTCCCAGACTGCTTGCTGGGCAGCTCGCTTGTGATACTGACCATCAGGTTCTCTCCATCCGGCTCAGCGGGTCATCAAATAACTACCAAGGTCCACTCCCACCCTGGAGGTAGTCACATCTCATAGGCAGAGAAAGGGCCGGCTGTCATAATCAGCAAGGAAACTTCTTCCGAGACGCCTCCCACCCCAAGCCAGTCCCTGGCAAAGGGGGTTGGATTACCAGGATGATTTAGACTAACTGGATCTATCGCTGAATCAGATGAGGGAGCAGCGGCATTCCAGGGAAAGAAGGGGGAAGGCTGCCGGATGGACAGCCAGTGTCCACTGTAACGAGCCGGTATAAATGGGCACGTGCTTGTGTCGAAGGGCGCCCCCGTGTGGCTTCTTTCAGAACAGCTCTCATTCCCCTGAATGCTGAGGGACAGGTAAGGGGCAGGAAGTGGGGTAGTTGTTGTTTAGTCGCTAAAGGAGTAACAGCAACTTAATAGCTGTGTTACTGAGCACGTACCAGCGTCAGGCATGGTGTCAGCATGTCTTATCGGCAAAATTTTATTTAATTCTCACAGCAGCTCTACAAGGTAGGCGCTGTGACTGTCCCTTTTGGGAGTGACCTTGGACTTTGGCACTGCCAATGTCTTAAACTAAAGGGTTCCTTACGGTGGAGGCCATTCTGTGCACTCATCATGGGATGTTTAGACGTATCCCTGGCCTCTCCCCACTATGGAAACCCAACATTTTCCCTGCTGTCTCCACCAGTTGTGAGAGCCCAGAATGTCTCCAGGCGTTGCCAGATACCCCTCAGGGAGCAAAATTTGCCCCCTGTTGAGAAGCACTGATGTGATGTAATGGTTATCAGATTATGGTCCCTGGACGAGAGGCATGACTATCATCAGAGAACCTGTTAGAAATACAAATTAATTCTCAGGCCCCATCCTAAACCTCCTGAGTCAGAAGCTATGGATGTGGGGTCAGTGAACTGTGGTGTAACCAGCTCTATGTGTGATTTTGATGCACAAGACCTTTGAGAAACACTCTCCTGGGACAAGTGTTCTCAGGCCAGTCTGCAAATCAGAATCACCGGGTTATCATTGACAGGCGCCACCCCCGCCCGCCATGCCTGGACCCCACACCAATCAAGTCGGACTTATAGGCCCAGGCATCAGTGTTTTTCAGAGCCCTCCAGGTGATTCTAATGGTAGTCCGGGTGATGAACCACTGATCTAATGGAAATGCATTAGCTTGGTTTATATCCCAAGAAAACGATGCTCCCACTCATGTCCAAGTCCATTAGGACATCAGGCCATCCAGTAATTACTACCAGAAGGGGATGTTGGGGCAGTTTCTGCACTGCCCGTAATCAGTAATGGCCCTGCTGGTAATGCTGCTTCCCTCCTGCCCCACATATCTGGGTCACCTGAACTTGATGCTGAGGAAGAGACCTTGGCAGGTATGAGGCTGACCAAGCCCCAGTCATTTCCGAATGGATCAGCCCCCTGGGATTTGAGAGTGCATGGGCTGTTAAATCCTCATAGACTAAGTGAGGTGGACTGATGGAATTAGAATATATGCCTGCATTGTAAGAAATGATATGATTTTTCCATTATGTGTTCTAGCATTCAGTAATTGGGGAGGCAATCCATTTCCTTCACAGGGACCTGTGCTCTGAGACTTGCCTGTCTGCCATGTGGCCCGTCCTCTGGATTGTAATCATATTCCACTCAGAGGCAGCCACAATGACTTTGTTTATGATCCACTGAACCCACCTTTGCCAAGGACAGCATGTGTGTGGCGGGGGGCGGAGGTCTTTGGGCAAGGGCTGCACATACACTTGTTGGCTGTGGGCTGGGCGACCCCAGAGAGTCACCTGACTTCCCTGTTCCTTGCTCATTGACATGCAGTAATAGGGGTGGTTGCCAGCATTAGGGATTCTGCTATGCAGGGAGTTCTGACTCTAAAAGGCACTTTACTCCATAAATCTGGTAAGAAATGCAATATTCTTTTCTTTACATAGATCTCACCTTAGGACCCCATTCTGGAGGCTGGGGGGCTTCCACTGGGAGCTTTTCCTGATTTTCCTACGGGTGCACGAAAGCTGGGGACTTATGCATCATCTGGAAAATGGGAAGACTCCCTGCTTATGGGCCCTGCTGCTGATGTCTTTTTTTTTTTTTTTTGTTAGAAAAAATGTTTTTTTTTTTTTTTTTTTTTTTATTTTTTTTTAAAATTTATTTATTTTTAATTGTTTTTGCCATACATTGTCATGATATCACCATGGGTTTACATATGCTTCCCCTCCGGAACCCCCCCCCCTCTTCCCCCCCCCCCCCCCCCCGGGAAATCTATAAGCAAGGTGCTGATGTCTTTTAAGGACTGCTGGCCCTGTGGGGTCCCTGACAAGCTCGGGCATGGGAATCTTTGCTGACACCCGGGCCTGGACCCCTCCAAGACTTCATGGCTTCTCTGAACTCCTGTCCCCATGAGGGGCTCCAGGCGCCCTCCTTTCTCCCCTTCCCTGCCCTGGAGAATCTCTCTGCCCCCTCCACACTCACCCTGGCTCCAGTGAGCAGCTCCTTGACGTGCCCGAGGCTACCCTGGCTTTAGCACTTAAGGGTTTTACCAGAACAGGAGACCCTGAGTCCTGGGCATGTGGGGCAGTTGGTCCTGCTATCCAGGGCCCCTTCTGTTCCCCACCCCTTCCCTCTCCCTGAGATGCCACTGCACCCCCACCTCCTCAGTGCTCCTAGGCGGTCATTGTCACTAAAGTATGGACGAGACGTTGTCCTGAGGTCCCTTCCGCCACCTCCTCTCCCCGAGGCGAGGGCTGAGCTGCTGGAGCCCTGCAAGGAGCAGAGACCAGAAACCTGGGCTCCCTCAGCAAGTCCAGCCCCACCAAGCAACCCTGGTGTCTGATGGGATGTTTAGCCAGGGAGAGCTCACTGCTGACCCTGGTGCTGTCAGTCCTGCTGGACACTGAGGGAGCTGAATTCATTTCTTGGCTTCCCGCTTGACTAGGAGCTCCCAGAGGGCATGACTTCTGCCTGTTCCTCACTGTTCCCTCAATACTGCACATAAAAGCCTGGCACAGAGTAGGTCCTCAATAAATGTGAATGCAGCTTGGATGCCTTTGTTCCAATCTTAATTTGTTGTAGTTCACTCACTTGAGCTTCCCTGATAGCTCAGTTGGTAAAGAATCTGCCTGTAATGCAGGAGAGCCCAGTTGGATTCCTGAGTTGGGAAGATCCAGGATAGGCTACCCACTCCAGTAGGATGGGCTACCCACTCCAGTATTCTTGGTCTTCCCTTGTGGCTCAGCTAGTATAGAATCCACCTGCATTGCAGGAGACCTGGGTTCGATCCCTGGGTTGGGAAGATCCCCTGGAGAAGGGAAAGGCTACCCACTTCAGTATTCTGGCCTAGAGAATTCCATGGACTGTATAGTTCATGGGGTCCCAAAGAGTTGGACACGACTGAGCGACTTTCACTTTCACTTGCTAAGTTGTGTTGGACTCTGCAACCCCATGGCCTGCAGCATGCCAGGCCTCCTTGTCCACTGTCTCCTGGAGTTTGCTCACATTCATGTCCATTGAGTTGATGATGCTATCTAACCATCTCATCCTCTGCCCTCACTTCTCCTTTTGCCCTCAATCTTTCCCCCCATCAGGGACTTTTCCAATGAGTCAGCTCTTCACATCAGGTGGCCACGGTTTCCTCTTTTATGACTTGTTACTGATCTCCACGTGCAATTGCATACTCGCTGTGCTCAGTCACGTCCAACTCTTTGCAACCCCATGGACTGTAGCCAAGCTCTTCTGTCCATGGAGATTCTCCAGGCAAGAATACTGTAGTGGATTGCCATGCCCTTCTCCAGGGGATCTTCCTAAGCCAGGGATTGAACCCTGGTCTCCTGCACTGCAGGCAGATTCTTTACCTTCTGAGCCACCAGGGAAGCATACTCACTGGGGTGGTTATTTGATTCATATCTGCCTCCTCCACTAAACCAGAAGCCCACCGAGGTTGGATCCCATATCTGTTTTGCTCACCGCAATGCCCCAGTGCATGTAGCCAGTGCTTATGTGCCCAGACAATATGAATGTAGAGTTCACTGCTCCTGCCATCAAATGGTACCTCGTGGAAGCAGCAGGGTGGCATGGAGTGCCCTGGGAGGGATGCACACTGAGGAGACCCACTAAGGGCCTCCCCCAGGACCCCAGTGAAGATGGGCAGCCTGACCACCCACATGTGCCTGGAGGGCAGACGCTGAGGCCAGAATTTGCACAGGAAGCCATGGCCCTGGAGGAGGTTGGGGTTTAGCCAGCTTGTCAGCTGCCTTCCAATTAATGTACATAATTGGGCTGGGGTTTTCTGTATTAATCATCCTTTAGGACATCAAAACTTAGACCCCGGCTTTAAATACAGAAGCTTCTCCCTCTTTGAGGGAGGCACTGAGCTTGCCCACTCCAGAAGATCCAGCGACTTGCGCTGTGGGATTTGACATCCCTCGGCTCCTGGGCCTCTGTCGACAAGAGAGGAGGCTGGGATGATGGAAGGAGGCAGCTTGTGAAGAGAGGGAAGACTTCAACCTAGCCCTCTCTTTGCTTGGCTCACCGACTGTCCTTGATGGTTGGCGTGTCCGGCCACCTTGTTGCTCCTGACCCAGCAGAGGGAGCTGGCTTGGGAGCCAGATGGGATTTCCAGGCATCCATCCTGGGTTGGCATTTATTGAGCACCTACTGTAGGCCAGGTTTCAATGCTCTGACCCCCAGCTTCACAGTTTATCACACGTATGCTCTTGGCTAAGTCGCTTCGCTGCTCTGAGCCTCAGTTTCCCCCTCTGTGATGGTGATCACCATAGCTACCAATGAAGGCTGGTTAATACCTGGCCCCCAGTAAGTGCTCCAAAAGCCAGCTATTATTATTAGAATGAGGACATTGACCACCTGGGAATGACACGCCCACTGTGTGTGAGGTACTGGTCTCATAATCCTTTTAGCTGGCCAGCATACAAAGCAGGGATGGTCCTCCCCACTTTAGAGATAAGAAACCTGAAAATGTGAGCAGTCACATCACTTTCTAGTAAATGGTAGAGCTGGAACTGGAAATGAGGCTGGCAGGTGAGCTGCTCAACCACAGCTGGCTCTGAGGGCGGCAGTGGTATGTTATTCACTGCCCCTCTTTCTGCCATCCCAAGTATCGTGTACACTGCTTACATGCCACTGGCAAGTAATTGCCCCTTGTATAGAAACAAACCTCATATAGAGGCCCAGACATCCCAGAAAGGATGGGCGTGGCTTCTTAGGAACCAACACTTTCATGAAGAATGACGGAGGTGATGGTTTGCTTACAAAACCACCATCCCCTGTCACCTGTGCTCATCCCGTTTCTCCAGGTGCGCTGGGCCCATTCTCTTTCAGACTCTCAGAGATGGCAAAAGGCAAGGCGGTCAGCTCGTGCCCACATGTGGGCTTGTCTCCTGTCAAGGACATGAGTCGTCCCTTACCCTAAAGATAAGCTGGTTTCACCTCCTACTGCCCCAACCAAAGCAGACCTAACGTCAGACAAGCTGATGAATGTTGTAAGATGAATATTTTAAAAATATGTGCTGCAAAATGTCATGCCAGGGAAAGGAAATGGCAGGAAGTCTCTTTAAATTTTTTTTTTTTTTGCGGGAAAGGGGGAGAAGCCGCAGAGCATCGGTCTTCTTTTTCAGGTTACAGCCACGTCTACCCCGTCACCAGGCTGGGCAAGTACCTGTGCATGCTGTACGCTCTCTTGGGCATCCCGCTGATGTTCCTGGTCCTCACGGACACAGGCGACATCCTGGCCACCATCTTATCCACGTCCTACAGTCAATTCCGAAGACTCCCCTTCCTCCCCCCTTCCCTTCCCAAGTGGTGCTCCAGACCCTCCTGCAAAAGACGACCGGACTCCTGTCCCGCAGATGAAGCTGTCCCGCATGTGGTCATCCACGACCCGGAGCTCCAGGCCCCCAAACCTGCCCCCGCGGCCCCAAGCAACAACATGGAGCTGTTTGAGAGGCTTCTGGCACGGGAGAAAGACAACACCCTCCAGGTGCCCCCGCAGGCCATGGAGAGGAGCACGTCATGTCCCGAGCTGGCATCTGGGAGGCTCTCAAGCTCCATCATCAGCAGCCTGGAAGAGGTGGGGCGGCAGGTGGAGAGGCTGGACGTCCCCCTCCCCGTCATCGCCCTTGTGGTCTTCGCCTATATTTCCTGCGCGGCTGCTGTCCTTCCCATCTGGGAAAAGCAGCTGAACTTCGAAAACGCCTTCTACTTCTGCTTCATCACACTGACCACCATCGGGTTTGGGGACATCACGCTGGAACGCCCTCAGCTCTTCTTGTTCTTCTCCATTTACATCATCATTGGGATGGAGATTGTGTGCATTGCTTTCAAGCTGGTGCAGAACAGGCTGATTCACCTCTATAAAACTCTCATACTCTTCTTTGCAAACAGGAGGTTTTCCAGTCCTGTCGAAAAGTGAAGGCTCCATTGACTCGGGTTGTCCCATCTTGTTGAAGAGGGAAGGCTCCGTTGACTCATGTGATGCCACAGGCCAAGCTGGTTGTCTCGTCTTGTGTTTGGGGCACTATAGTTAGAACTGGTGATGCTGTACCCTGTCCACCTGAGACCTTGGAGTCACATTCTGACATGACATCTGATTATAGTCTTGAGGCCCTGCAGAAAAGTGGCCAATGTCCTTCCTATCAGGACATTAGGAAAAAAAACCTCACCATCCTCTGAAGTCCAATTAATTGCCATCTCCATTTTTCAAAAGCTCCCCGTGATATGGGATAAACCACTTCACAGATGTCACTTTGCAACAGGAGGGAAAAATGTCACCTTTGATTTTGCCATGTGTACTTTCAGCTAAATTAAAACCTTCCTGAGCCGCTCCCCGATTACCCTTGGTGAAGCAGAGTGAGTCTGAGCCACTTCTTTTCTAGAATGACTGAGTGAGTCGGATCAGCCCAATCCCTGCTCCTGATGGCACTAAGAGAAATTGTTACCTGTGTTCACAGGGGCCTGGCAGATTTCCTGATTGCCAGATTCAGTGTGGACTGGGGCTCTCACCAAGTGGCACAGGATCGCATCTCCTGAGTGAGCTGGCATGTGAACATGTTGATGTTTACAGATGGGTATATTCAAGGGCTGGTGTTTATCTGGTGGGTATGAGCTGTTCATGAATGACTGGCATGTGAATGGGGGTCTGTGTGGCATGTGGCCTGGTACTTCAGCTCCCTTTGCTGGAGGACTTTCCCTGGTCACTAAAGCAGAGGCATGTGCAGGGCAGGCTAGAAGTGCCAAGGGGTTAACACTCTTGGGTACATCCCCGAACTGATGACCCATGGGAGTGGGTGGACATATGGCCCAGCTTCTTGCCCCTCCCATGGGATAACTTTGGGCCACGTTCAACACTGTCTCCCCAAGTTCTCCAGGGCAATCGAGCCTCGCTTGCTCATGAGTGTGCCCGTGTTTTGGTGTGCCCTCCTTCACTTCTATCTCACATCTCCATTCCTCTTGAGATCACCCTTAAATAACCCACTTGCACATAAAGCCTTGTCTCAGAGTCACTCCTGGAGACCCTGCCCTGGGAGAGGAAGTACCAAATCCATACAGAAAACTGGTTGGCTCATGCATGGAATAACATGGGCCACAGTGTTTTCCTAGTCACTTACTGGGAGTGTCTTATTGGAGAGAAACAGTTTCCTGAATGCTTCTTTGAGAGAATCTTGGAAAAATCAGCTTGTGTCCTGTGATTGGCCAAATTGCATAACCAGTGACTTTTGCTCCAGGGTATAGAACAAAATCCCTGGGTCGGGAAGATCCTCTGGAAGAGGACATGGCCACCCACTCCAGTATTCTTGTTTGAGAAATCCCATGGATGGAGGAGCCTGGTGGGCTACAGTCGACGGGGTTGCAAAGAGTCAGACACAACTGTGCACCTGAACACACAGGTAGAACAAAAGTCACAAGAACCAGTGAAAACTGCCAGTTTGGGCCCCAGTTTGAAGTGGAAGGAAGTCAGCTCCCAGTGGGGGGTGCAGGCCTTCCTTTCTGGATCTTTCCTTTTCTACCCTACTACTGTTGTTAACGCAAGTTAACAATTTGCAAGTTTCTGTGCCAGCCACAGAGAGACAAGGTTTGAGTTAGCTGCTTAGTCGGGTCCTCGACTCTTTGCGATCTCATGGACTGTAGCCAACCATGGTCCTCTGTCTGTGAAATTCTCCAGGCAAGAATAACTGGAGTACGTTGCCATTCTCTTCTCCAGGGGATCTTCCCGACTCAGGGATCAAACCTGGCTTTGCAGGCGGATTCTTTACCGTCTGAGCCACCAGGGAAGCCCAGAGAAAGGTTTACTGCCAGGAGAGGTAGCAGGGTGGTGTAACAGGGGTTACCACTACCAGTCCCCAGGATTCGGAGGCCTGTGACTAGATGCTCAGGGTTAGCAAGTAGTGAATGTCTTCCATTTGTTGGAGAGGTGGAGGGTTTTGTTTTGTTTTGCTTTTTACATTTGCCAAACTACTCAGGAAGTGTGCATCAAATACTATTATCTGGGTGCTTCAGAGGAGCTAAAGCAGAGGATATGGGGGAAGGTTTGTCCCTGGAGGTCCCAAATGGTCCTGCTCCCTTACACTGCTTGGCTTTTTGCCCCTTTAATTCTGTAAGACCTACCTCAGGAAAGGGAATTGATACAGTATGAACAGAAACCACTGAAAGGCATGGAATTTCAGGCAGCAGCCACGGGGACGAGGGTTTTTGTGAAGTCTCCCCACATCCCTGAAGTCACAGTCACCCAGTTTCTATGCAGCAAAGCTGCTCAAACCCAAAGGTGATCGAGTCTAGCCACTCACGTGAGAGCACATGATTGGATTCAGAGTCCAGTTCAGCAAACATTCACTGAGTGCTTGCTGTTTTCCAGGATCATAGAGGATTCCAAAGCTAATCAGGCATATTTTCAGAAACATGGAGGTAATTACTGGTGATATTCAATCTCTCCATGGACAGAGGGTCTTGGAGGGCTATAGTCCATGTAGTTGCAGAGTCAGACATGACTGAGCAGCTAACACTTTTACACTTCCACTTCCATTGAATTGCTCAGTCCCTCCTTTCATAAGGAGAGTCCTGTTCAAATGCAGAGTGTGTCAGGGGTAAGTTTTATACAAATTAAAGATTTGCTTATTTCATTTGCTAGTGGGTGTTCTTCTGTGGTTTTTGAGAAAATAGAAATTCTTTCCTCCAAGACTTTGCTTGGTGGTTCTCAACTTTGCCTATACTCTGTGGACTGAAAAAAAAAATAGAGTCACAACCTGAAATTAGAGGGCTAGAATGACAGATAGCTGTGACATCCTTGTTTATTGATATGGCAGGATATGTTCCATTTCATGATATTCCAGTTGTGTATGGATGTGAGAGTTGGACTATGAAGAAAGCCGAGCATTGAAGCATTGATGCTTTTGAACTGTGGTGTTGGAGAAGACTCTCGAGAGTCCCTTGGACTACAAGGAGATCCAATGAGTCCATCCTAAAGGAAAGCAGTCCTGAATATTCATTGGAAGGACTGATGCTGAAGCTGAAACTCCAATACTTTGGCCACCTGATGCAAAGAAATGACTCCTTGAAAAAGACCCTGATGCTGGGAAAGATTGATGGCAGGAGGAGAAGGGGACAACAGAAGATGAGATGGTTGGATGGCATCACCGACTCGATGGACATGAGTTTGAGCAAGCTCTGGGTGCTGGTGATGGACAGGGAGGCCTGGCGTGCTGCAGTCCATGGGGTCGCAAAGAGTCGGACACGACTGAGCAACTGAATTGAACTAATTGCATTTCACAACACTGACACCTGGGGGCTCAGAGAATTCATGTGTCTCCCCATCTCCCTCCCCTTGAGATTCAGAAGTCATTGGTCAAGGTGCCACTTTGGCTTTTTAAAAGTTCCTGCAGTTGATCCCAGTGTATCGTCAGAGTTGAGAACACACACTAGCTGCTCTCTCACCTCAGTGCCCTTCTCCCTTCTAGGGGTGATGAAGACTTAAATTCTTGCCTCAGCCCACACGTCCCCTCCTCTGGGTATTGTCCCCTGACTTCTGGTCTCCCTCAGGCTCCCACTGCACCCATCATAACCCCTTCCTCTGTAACTAGGTCCTCTCCCAGAGAAAAATGATCTTGTCTTTTTTATTATCATTGTTCTTTGACTCCTTCCACCCATTCGTTGCCGTATCTGCCACAGACCAGAGAACTCTGGGCAGAACTTTGGTGCACGAATGCCAAGGAGAGCAGCCGCGGCTTACCTGCGACATCCAGACCCCAAGCTGAGTCCTTCCCCGAGTGGCCGCCAGGTGGCGCCGCCAGACCGCGCGGGCCCCGGGCTCCCACGGCCAGCAGGTGGCGCGCCTGCCGCCCGGCGCTTCGGAAGAAGAGGCTTCGGGAGTGTTTGTCTCCTCCCCACCCCACCCCGTGGTCCCCCGGGAAGGGGAGAGTCAGGCTTCTGTCATCCGCTGTGGCCCTCTGAGAAGGGACGCCTCGGACTTCTGGTAATCCCGCCGTTAGCTCCCCTTCACCCTGGATGTTCTTCTGATCAGGGCCCTCCCTAACACTATCCCTTCTCCGGTTTGGGTGGACGGGGCCAGATGCCAGAAGGTGATGCTTGCAACAAAGGATCAGAGACTCCTAGTGACTCTGATGGTCAGTGTGTTAAAGGCAGAGGTAATCTACCTGGAAACCGATGAAGCTTAAGCTCCGGCTCCTGTGGCTCACCTAGGACCTCCTTTGCCTAGAAGATACGCTGACAGTGAAGTCCCTCAGTTGTATTCTGTAATGGTTGGCATTTTAATTTATTGTTAGATGTTATACACTCTAGAAAATTATTCACAATCAACCCCAATTTTGAATGGGCAATTTTGTATTGTTTTCTTACAGAAGCTCCTTATATTGAATCAACATCCACAAACCCGCCCCTGGCTGACATGTACTCAACAGAAGGAAATGCTGTCCAGGGGGACATACCCTTTGGCCAGCCTCCTGCTGATCCAATGTCCTCCTCCAGACAGAGGTCCAGCCACTTTGCCACTGGCCACAAGGTCTCCTCTGCCCACATCAGCCTCCGCACACACAGGCACACAGTAAATAACCTTAGGAGGAGCCAGGAACTAATGGGATTTATGCCCTGGTTTCTGACATGTGGTAAGACTGTCCACTGTCCAGAGATGCCCCCAAAAGAAGGTGACTGACAGAAAGAGTCTAGAGGAAAGAACTCAAATGTCAGCCCAGAAACCCCCAGGAGCACCTTTAATGTGCTGACCAGGAAGAGAGAGGGCCAGGCCAGCTCTGATTGAAAGGGGCTTGGGGAGACTTAGTGCTTCCTGGGAGGGCTGCTGAGGATGGAGGGACAAGGAATCAGGAAACCCGGACAGACACCATTCCTGCCTGTGCCCCTGCTTCTGAGTTCTCCGGAGAGGAGAGGATCTGCCCCTGTGTCCTGCTGCTTTGACAGCTGGAAAATAGGAATGATTAGTTCCCTAACAACAAACCCTGGCCAGTTGACCCAACAGTAGTACTGACCTCAGAGGGTTGATGTGAGGATCAAACAAGACAAGCCACGTGAAGAGCTGTGGCCCCGGGCCCACCTTTGCATGCATGCATGCATGCTCAGTCGCTTCAGCTGTGTCCAACTCTTTGCGACCCTGTGGACTGTAGCCTGCCAGGCTCCTCTGTCCATGGGATTCTCCAGGCAACAATATTGGAGTGCGTAGCCATTCCCTTCCCCAGGGGATCTTCCCGACCCAGAGATCGAGCCCATGTCTCCTGTGTCTCCTGAACTTCAAGCAGATTCTTTATCACTGAGCCACTGGGGATGCCCATGCCCACCTTTACTAGTGCCTAAAAAAATCCTAGCTGTCCCCATTCCTGTGAACAGGAGGCAAAAAATGCCAGGTTTCCTCTGTCTCCAGCACCCCCTCACTGATTAGGGGAAAGGGTGCATTATTCATCTCTGGCCGATTCTAGGGTGGTCTTATTCCTGCGGGCCCAGGCAGAAAAGGCAACCCCCAGCCAGATGGGGCACCTTCAGTGGCTAACACCCCAGCACACCTCTTCCTTGGCTCCCCACTGGGTACCCTGAGGTCCCCAGACATGACTAGATCCTTCCTCTCCAGCCCGCGTTTGTCCTTTCTTGTGGCTTCCACAATATCACATTGCCTGATGCTCTCTTTCTGATGGCTCGGGTTTCCGCTGGGCCTTCCTCTTGGGGCTCCAGGGCTTACACCTGGACCATTTGTTTCCTCCCTCTCCAGTCCCTCCCTTCTTCTCGGCCATGCTAGTGGATACAAACCCCACCTCCAGTCCTGGCCTCTCCCCAGGACTACAGACTCACGACCTCTTCCGCAGCCTCTCCCTGGGCAAATCCAAGACGCAGCTCAAACCTCTCCCTGGGTCCTGCTCTCTGCCGTCCACCCTGGGAGTGGCAGTTCCAGCCAGCTAGCTGCTCAAGCCACGTGGCTGGGAGCGCTTTCTTCTCTTGCCTGCTGTGACTTGAGGGGCATGTGTGCAGAGTTTATGGAGCCCCCCACCCCAGTCTTGAGCGATTCTGCTGCAGTTGATTTCAGGAGGGGCTCAGCATTTATATATTTTAGAAGCTCCCAGGGGGCTCTGGCTGCATCTTCATGCACTTACTCATCACAAGCTTTTGTCCAATGACTGTGTGTCAGGCACCGAGGCAACAGCTCTGAAGGAGAACACTTCTGATGCCCAGGCACACAGCAAGTACTCCTGTGCGTTGAGGGGGAGGCGGTGACCCAGACCTGCCCCCCCCGCAACAGAGAAGGAGCAAGACAGCTGGATGATGGAGGGGCCAAGCTAAGCAGGTCGTCAGCTCCCCACACCCTGTAACTTCCTGGAGCTGGGCTGTCAGGATTGGGCGGGCTGGACGGCTTGGTTGTTGCCATGGTAACCAATGCACATCCGTTTGTTCAGCAGATAACTTTGAAGTTGACTAGGTTGCAGGACAACAAAGGGCACCTCCATTGGATGCAAATTATGGCTTCTTTTCATCCTCCTGGGCTCTTTACTGCTTTGCTTTTGTTCTTATCATTTAGATCAGAGAATGAAACCCTTTCAAATGCTATAAATTCATGACACAGGTAATTAAGGGGCCTCTCTGAGGTTCAAGCCCCCCTCCTTTAGTCCCTTTGGAAAGTAATCTCATGTGTAGAACAAAAGATGATCTCACAGAGACAGCTCAGTATCCAATAAATATTTACTAAGCACCCACTGTGTGCCAGGACTTGGGGTGGGTTGGGTGCTGGGGATTCAGCATGGTAAAAAACCAACCATGTCCCTGCTTTCTCAGAGCTTATGGTCAGGACTGCGTCTCCAGGCCTGTTTCTCAGAGTACAAGGGGGCTGAATGAGCCTAGGGGCTTTCATACGGAAGTTTCTGAAACCCAGGTGAAGATCCCAGTCACTTACTTTGCTCCCTGTTATATGTTCCACTTCCCTATAACATGTCATTTGAACAAAGAAGTCCATTAAAAAAAAAGGACTTCCTTGGCAGTCCAGTGGTTAGGACTCCTCGATCCCACTGCAGAGGGCACAGGTTTGATCCCTGGTCGGGGACCTAAAATCCTGTAAGCCACGTGGCAGGGCCAAAAAATCCTGAAATGAAATGGACAGCCTGTCACTGGGTGTATAGGCTCAGTGGACTCTCAGCTTTGGGGAGTCCCTTCCTTCTGGGTATGTGTGGGGTTCAGTGTCACCAGCAATCCTGCTAACCAGCCCCTCCCTCGTCTTTGGGGAGAGGTGAGCTGTGAGGAGTAGAGGGGAATGTCAAGATCTGAAGCAGGCTGGTTGGTCAGCATACAATGCACAACCCATTTCACCCTCTCATTTTTTATTTGCATAAAGACCTTAAAAAAACTTGAAAAATTAGCAATTTGTAATCATGCAAAATACGTATTCATGCAATTTTCAAAAGCATTTGACGCTTGCTAGGAAGGATGAAGCTTGGGTATCACATGAGCCAGCAGTTCCCCTCCCAGGCATGGACCCTAAAGAAACTCAGGTCACAGTATCCACAGCAGTGTTGCTTAAAAACAGCCCTGAACGTGGGACACACCAATGTCCATCCACAGAATGAACAAAGAAAATGTGATAAAGCTTTGTGATGGAATACTATACAGCAGTGAACAGGAATGACTTTTGGGTATTCGTGAAATGGATGAACCTCACCAGTGATATTGGTGACACAGAAAAGGAACCAGAGAAAGAAAGAACATCCACAGAAGGATTCCACTTATAAAAAGATAAAAAAACAGACAAACCTCAATTATATTTTTAGGGAAGCACCATAGGTGGTAGAATTATAAAAAAAAAAAGAACAAGGAACAGAAAATCTAATAAGTCAGGAAATCCGAGGAAAGGAGGTGACTGTAATAGAGGAGAGGCTGCTGGGAGCTCTGGGACTTCCAGACAGGTTTTATATCTTGACCTGGGTGAGGTCACATGCAGCTCACTGAATGATTATTTTTTACTCTGTAAACATTGCCTTGCCTGGTGTCTCAGTTGGTAAAAAATTAAATCTGCCTGCAGTGTGGGAGACCTGGGTTCGATCCCTGGGTTGAGAAGATCCCCTGGAGGGGGGCATGACAACCCACTCCAGTATTCTTGCCTGGAGAATTCCCATGGACAGAGGAGCCTGGCAGGCCACAGTCCACAGGGTCGCAAAGAGTCGGACACGACTGAGCGTGGCATGGGTGGGGTAGCATGTGGGGCAGCTCACCAAACAATTATTTTTTACTATGTAGACATGTCTTGTGCTCTCCTTTGTATATACGATATATCCCATAATGCAGATATGAGACAGAAGCAATAGACGTTGTGCTAAATAATACTTTAAAAAAAATTGGATGGACATAAAATTGCCCATAGAGAGTAAAAATCTTCACCCTCCTACTCTCCTCTTCCCCCACTAATTTCAGTCCCTGGAACTCAATCCAGTCAATACCATTGTGGGTTGACCATCAGCCATCCAGAGCTAATCTGTTTTCTGCATTTTGCATTAGTACATGTATGTAAAGCCTTTTCGCTAAGTTGACTTGCTTCCCTAAACGAATCACAGCAGACACTCTGTCCTGTGAGCTTGGCTTTCACAAATCAAAGAGTGAACAATACAGAATGAAGAAGGTCCTGGACACTTTTCCACGGTACACCTTGTGCTACCCCATCTTCTTAGGTGGCCACTGGGCATTTCGCTGTCAGGAGGATGACCGCTTACTTTCACAGGCCCCAGCGTGCAGACACTCAGGAGGCTTCCAGTTCTTCCCTATTGCAATTTTAGAGTCATACAAGTGACTTGACATACAAATGTTGTAACTAATTTTCGAAAGATTTCACATTCCTGAGTATTTGGTCTCCTTGGTCGGGGAGGGGGACATTGGTAAATTCCTGCACTTGCAGAAGATACCCAGTCTCTGCATGCTGCCATTTTAAAGGGATTTGTTCTCTGTTCTCCTCAGAGGGATTAGGGTGGCAACATCCGGAACTGCAAAAATTAGACCCAGAGAGTCAGCTATGTAAAAGCAGCTCTGATCACCTGTGTGGAAAGGGTGGATCAGAACCTTCCCAAGGTCTCCTAGCAAAGGAATAACTCTCGTGTGCGTGTGAGTGTGTGAGTATGTTTGTGTGTGAGTGTATATGAGTATGTGTGTTCACGTGTGTGCGCGCGCGCAAGTATGATTTTGTGTGTGTGTTCATGTGCATGCATATGTGTTCCTGTGAATGTATGTGTGTCAGCGTGTATACATATGTGTGTCTGTGTGTGTGTGTGTGTCCCTGTGACACCCTAACACTGGTTTTGCAGGGAGACGACATCTTTGACAGTAAGACAACAGCAGTCAATATAAATCCAATTGGCCATAATGACTGGATTCCTCTCCCCCCCTAGACATGATGACTGTGATTGCTCAGATGCCTTTTAGTTACAGACAAGTTTCTGAACAAAATAATTAGGTTTGGGGCTTTGCAGTCTGCCCTATTGGACTATTGATTATCCAGTAAAATCTCATGCCCTGCGGACATCCGGGTGTGCAGTCAGCATAGCAAGTGGGCGAAGACAGATCTGCACAGGGGGTGAGGAGGTGGGGGCGGGAGCCTCCACACAGCTGCACCCCAAGTCCCTCCCAGCATCCCCTGTGGCCGAGGACCATCTGTGGGCACCCACCTGTCAGCCCCTCCAGTGTTGCCCTCCAGCCGTCCCCAAACCACGAAGGCCTAGGAAACAGAGTTCCAGCTCTCACTGCTGTGTGACCTCGGGCAGGACTGTTTGTCTCTGAGTCTGCTTTCCCACGTGGAAAGGCAGCCATCAGAACCTCTGAGGCCCCTTCTGGTACTGACATCTAGCACCGCACTATCTGGTAGAAACATAATGTGAGCTACAAGCACCAGCTGCAGAGGTCATTTCATTTCGAGCAGCCATGTTGAAAAAAGTAAAGAGCAAGAGGTGAAATTAGTTTTTAATAACATATTTTATTTAAGCCAATTCGAAGTATCTGAGATACTAAGATCTAAGATATGAAGATCTTATCCAAGTATCTAAGATATTATTGTTTCAGCATATAAGAATAATAAACATTAATGAAATTCCTTACATTTTTCATACTAAGTTTTTGAAATTCATTGTGTATTTTATACTTAACAGCGCATCTCAGTTTGGCCTCTGGCCTTTTGAGTGCTCCATGGCCACGGGTGGTGAATGGCTACGGGACTGTGTCAGGTGTCCCTGGTCCATTCACCGTACAGATGAAGACACTGAAGCAGATCAACTGGGACAGATGGCTCTAGCCCCAGGTCCCTGCCTGTGATCTGATGCTGGTCCCAGGATTTACTCTCTACATCCCACTACAAGCCACTCTGGGGGAGACAGAGAAGGAAGGAATCCCTTTGCCATCAAGGAGCTAATAATCCAGTTGGAAAAAGAATGAGCCCAGAGGCACCTACTGGGAGCCAGTGCTGGCTGGGAAAATTTTAGAGGGAACAGGCTATCAGGGCTTTGTGTGCTCTTAGAGGTAGAGACCCAGGGTGGCTGTGGGTTACCCCAGGCTTGACTTCGTGTGGACAGAGAACTTGAGTTGGGCTCCTGGGGTGGAAAAAAGATTTGAAAACTCAGAGAGGTGTGGAAAAAATGAATAATGCCCATTGCTTAGGAATTGAGGGGGCCAGTGTGATTAGAGCCGAAGGTAGGAACTTGGGGAGGGGGTGTGGTGGGGTGGATTGCGGACAACCTTGAAACGTAGATGCTGGGAAAGATTGAAGGCAGGAGGAGAAGGGGACAACAGAGGATGAGATGGTTGGATGGCATCACTGACTCGATGGACATGAGTTTGAGCAAGCTCTGGGAGTTGGTGATGGACAGGGAGGCCTGGTGTGCTGCAGTCCATGGGGCTGCAGAGTCGGACATGATTGAGCAACAGCACTTGAAACACAGAATTGTTTAGACAGGAGTATTAGGAAGCCACCTTTGGCTCTTGAGCTGGGGAAGAGTTCGCTGGAAGCAGTGGTTCAATGAGATCCACTCAGTCACTGATGGATTGGAGGCAGCCCCTGGTGCCAGGGAGCGGGTAAGGGGACTGCTAGAGCAGGAGGTGGTGCCTGGAGCTGGGGGTAAGAGGAGCCATCCTACAGAATGAGAGGATGCCAGTCCCGTGGGTCTTCAGTTTTGATGGTGAAACTGTGACAGTGTGATGGCATCTGGGCATTTTGTTTCCTCCTGGGCTCTCCTTCCTACGGGCACGAGGGTCATACTATGTGGATGGTTCTGCTTAAGCAAAGACTCAGTCAGGAAGAAACAGAGGTTTGGGTGTTGGGAGTGGGTTGGCTGCAGGTAACTGCTGGGGAGGGAGGGGCAGGAAGGAATCAATTACTTGAGGCTTTAACAAGCAGAGACAGTAATTCCTTGCATGTGTGCTTAGGTGCTCAGTTGTGTCCGGCTCTTTGCGACCCCAAGGACTATAGCCTGTCAGGCTCCTCTGTCCATGGAATTCTCCAGGCAAGAATACTGGAGTGGGTAGCCACTCCCTTCTCCAGGGGATCTTCCTGACTCAAGGATTGAACCTGGGTCTCTTGCACTGCAGGCAGATTCTTTACCATCTGAGTCACTAAGCCTTGGCATCACAAATTGAGTGGAGTTTTTAGTGACCGGATCATGGCATCCAGTCCCATCACTTCATGGCAAATAGATGAGGAAACAGTGAAAATAGTGTCTGACTTTATTTTTGGGGGCTCCAAAATCACTGCAGATGATGACTACAGCCATGGAATTAAAAGACGCTTACTCCTTGGAAGGAAAGCTATGACCAAACTAGATGGCATATTAAAAAGCCATTACTTTAAAGATTTTAATTTTAAAAGCCAATACTTTGCCAATAAAGGTCCGTCTACTCAAGGCTATGGTTTTCCAGTAGTCATGTATGGATGTGAGAGCTGGACTATAAAGAAAGCTGAGTGCCGAAGAATTGATGCTTTTGAACTGTAGTGTTGGAGAAGACTCTTTAAAGTCTCTTGGACAGCGAGGAGACCCAACCAGTCCATCCTAAAGGAGATCAGATGCATTGGAAGGACTGATGTTGAAGCTGAAACTCTAATACTTTGGCCACCTGATGCGAAGAACTGACTCATTGGAAAAGACCTCGATGCTGGGAAAGACTGGGGGCAGGAGGAGATGGAGACAACAGAGGATGAAATGGTTGGATGGCATTTGTTTGAGTAAACTCCGGGAATTGGTGATGGACAGGGAGGCCTGGTGTGCTGCAGTCCATGGGATCACAAAGAGTAAGACACGACTGAGCGATTGAACTGAACTTTAGTGAGTTGATGGGATGGCAGGAAAAAGGTTTTTCAAAGCCAACCGGGTGGGAGGGGGTCGGGGCTTGGGCAGGTAGAAGACAATTGGCGGAGGGACATCACTCTTGCAATGGCCTATGAGCTGGATTGGGCGTAGCCATTTGCCTGTTTCTAGACAGCCTGGGAGAACAGAGGTCAATTCCACGAATCACCCTCAGAGGGCGCCCACCGCCAAAGTGATCTCCAAGCTGGAGTCAACCACTGCATTTATGGATACTTACTCTGTGCCAGGCAGCGTGAGGCTCTGGGGGGAAGCTGAGGGGAGCAAGACCCCAGCGGCTCTGCCCTGGCCTCAGCTTGTGTGAAGGAGGGATGGAGAATCACAGTCTCACAGTCACCGATTATAATTGAGAAATAGCAGGAATGAAGGAACCTATCAATATAGTACAAGCAACAAATGGGCAAGACTTTGTTGGGAAGACTTCCCTGAGAAGAAACACCTTTCCACCCATTTACTTTCAGCCTACCTGTGTCTTGACCCCGAGGCATAAAGGCTAAGGGGGAATTAACTAAGTCAAAAGGAGCGAGAGGGAAGGACATTCCTGGCAAGCAGAAATGGTCTGAGGTAAGGCTCTGTGTGGGAAGGAGCACAAGATATAGGAACAGATAGGAGACTAGGAATGAGAAAGAGAAACAAAGAGACAGAGAAGAACTTCACAGGCAAAAGGAATGGAGTGTGCAAAGGCCCTGAGGCAGAGAACCTCAGTGCAAGGAGCCCTCTGTGGCTGCAGGGGGAAGGCAGGGGCCGTAAGAAGTATGAAGGCTGCATGACCCAGGAGGGGTACGGCCTCTGGGCCAGGGTTCCTCCGGCTGCAATACTAGGACCCCCGTGATATACACAGACATCTAATGCCACGTGAGAGCTCTCTAATTAGAAGGGAATCTGATTTTATGTCAGCGGCAGGACCAGCGTGGTAAATGAGGATGGAGGAGAGGTCAAGGCTGGAACAGATACTTCCTGTCGGGCCACATTGAAGATGTTTGACATTATCCCAAGTGCAAGGCCACTGAAGGTTTAGAGAGGGAGTGGTATCACCACCCTGGTGTTTTGGAGACCTCTGGAACAGGTGAGGAGGGTGGACTCTAGGAGGCCTGGGTAACCGTCAGTGTAGCCACTGGAGATGACTGCCAAAGTCCAGGTGACAGGGGGGAATCAAGGCCTAAAGCTGATGAAATGCTGCCCTTCACAGCTGCCTGGCTCCTCTGCAGCCTCTAATTACAGCAAATGTCCTCAGACAGGTTAGTGATTCTATTAAAGTGGCCAAACCTGGAGACCCACATTTTACAGATAATGCTGCATGAAGCCAGTTAATTCAGTGATTGAATTATTAAGTTAGAGCATCTATGACTTAATTTCATTGGCCGTCAGCAAGGCCTCCTTCAAGTAAATTGACATTTGCTTTGCCATTCTGTCTTAAAACCAGAACAGTAGATTTGGTTAAACTTTATACAGAAAATGTGCTTTTGCAGTATGCAGAAGAACTCATAAAATAAAATGCATTTTTTTCCTACTTGTATTCTCAGTCTTTACATATGTGGTCAACAACAGATAGAGCTGGCTTCAAGAAGGAAAAAAAACTCTCTAATGAGACCCATCTTGGCCAAGACCTTCCAAGAGCACTTGAAAAGAATGTGAAGTCCGCTATTTGTTCAGGGTAAATAAATATCAATTAAATCAAGGTGGTTGATGGCGTGGTTTTGATCTTCTATGTCTGCTGATTTTTTGGTCTAGGTGTTAGATTCTCTAGCTTGGATTGTGAAATTGTCTTTTTCTCTTTTTAAATTCTGTCTGGTTTTGTTTCATACATTTTGAAGTTCTACTTGGATGTATACACATTGAGTCTTCTGTCTTCTACTGAATTGATTGCTTTTACCATTATATTAATGTAGTCATTTCAGCACTCTAACGCTTACAGTTTGCATGCTGTATTTTTTTTCACCCATTTGCTTTCCACATACCCATATCTATATTTAAATGGTCTCCTATAGACATTGTAGAAGTGGGACTATTTTTTCAAAAAAATCTATTCTGACAATTTCTGTGTTTTAATTGCATGTCCCCATACACAATGTAATTGTCAATATAGCTGGATTTCAATCTCATTTTTAAAAAATTTTATTTCTTTATTGACTTATTTTTGGCTGGGTCTCCACTGCTGCAGGAGCTTTTCTCTAGTTGCAGTCAGCAGGGGGCTACTTTCTTGTGGTGTGTGGGCTTCTCATTGTGGTGGCTTCTCTTGTTTCAGAGCATGGGCTCTAGGGTGCATGGGCTTCATTTGTGACTCCCAGAGTCTAGGGCACAGGCTCAATGGTTATGATGAACAGGCTTCGTTGCTGTGGCATGTAGATTCCTCCCAGATAAAGGATCGAGACTGTGTTTCCTACATTAGCAGCATATTCTTTACCACGGAGCCACCAGGGAAGCCCTCAATTTATCATTTTATTTTTTGTTTTCTACTTGACTCCTCTAGGTTTTTTTTTTTTGTTTCTTTGATTTCTTTCTTTCTTTCTTTCTTTTTGCTCATATGTTCCTCCTTTCCTACCTTTTACAAGTATTTGAATACGGAATTCCATTTAATTTTCCTGTTAGCTATTTATTCTCCTTTTTATTACTTTTACAGAGGTTGTGCTAGGAATTACAGTACACATTCTTGACTTTTTACAGTCCATTTACAGTGAATAATATATCACTTCACATAAAATACAGATATCCGGCTGCTTGATATCCCCACAATCACCCTTATCCTTTAAGTTATAGTTGTTATAAGTAGTACATCTACTTGTCATCAATTCCTCAACTGTTATAGTTTAAAATGTTATAAATTTAAACAGTTAAAGACTTATAAAGAAAACAAGAAGGAAAAGGCGAAACAAAACAAACAAAATAAGACCAAAACACCAGATGTATCTTTTGCATTTAGCCAGACAGCTTACTCTTTCTGATGTTCTCTGCTCTTTCCTGGACCTGGATTTCCATCTGCTCTCACTTCCCATCAGTCCGGATTAAGACAGAGCACAGCCCTGCCTGCCCTGGGAGATAAAGCTGGTGTGCAGCCTATGCATTCAGAACAGCTAACTCTGTACTGGAAGGTTTCAGCTTCTCTAGGCACCCCTGTGGGGGCAACCACGTGCACAGAGTTGAGTTGATCATCTGTCTCATCTCTGAGCATACTGTCATCATCGGTCCTTGTAAGGCCCGTTTCTTGGTTTATTTCCACTTTTTTTTCCAATTCATCTCAGATGCTCACTCCTGGGCCCCTCCCCTATGAAGGCACCCACTCCGAGGGGCTTAATACGGACACTTGAATAGGAATGGGGCCTCCAAAACAAGCGGTGTGCTATGTGCTTTTACAACATGGGATCTTACTTCAGAACTTGCTCACCTCCTCCTGCCTTTACACTCAAGGCTTAGTAGAATCTGTGCACAGACACGTGGGTAATCCCATATCCACGGCACTCCATTCTGAGCAGCCTCCACATTTCAATTTCCTAGTGATGGAGACGGAGGTTGCCTCCAGCTCCCCACTGCAACCAACACTGTAATGTCTTCCCTAGTTCTTTCCCCCTTGGGATTTCCCTGAGATGTGGACTTGATCAGAGGGTGCACGCTGACTTAATTCCACCAAGCTTCCAGAAAGGCTGCCCTAGTCCCTACACCACCCCCAAGGAAAGGGTCCCTATTTCCTTACATCTTAACCAACAAATGGCATTTACCCAGCTTCCTAGTTGTTGCCAGTCTGATGGGTGTAGTGCTGCCTCTTCCTCCCATTATAATTGGTATTTCTCTAATCACCAGTGTGTCTGAGCATCTCTTCATGAGCTTGGGAGTGACTGGGGCTCCCTCTTCTAGGAACAGCCTGCTCCACCCCATGCCTGGCTCTCTACCGGGTACTCCACTCCTTACTCTGCCCACATGATAACCAGTGTATTGGGTTTTGCTGGCCCACCATCGTGTCTCTTCATGATGCCATTGTTCATTTCTGCTCTGATCCCTTGTCTGCATTATACAGCTTAATGCCCAGGTCATAAATCTGTTTTCCTTATTTCCAAGGTCTCTGGTGGGGGGAGTGCCCAAGGATTTTCCCATGGACCACTTACACCTCCCATATATTAGCACTTTCAAGTTCCTGAGGCCAAGGAATCCTTCAAGTGTGAGCCTCTGCTCTGTGCCAGGCACTATGCCAAGATCATCTCCCTCCATCCCCAAACAGCTCTGCTGGGTGGGGGTGAGGAGGCTCCTATCATGCTTGAGTGACAGATGCAAAACTTAGGCATGTAAAAGATTAATGACTCACTCAAATTCACAGAATTGTAAAGGTGACCCAATCAGATGACATCCATAGATTAAACTCTTGTTGGTGTATCTCCCATAATGCTGATTTCAAATAACTGTTATGTTCCAAAAAGCTCCATGCCTTTTCTTTCCTAAATACTGAAATTTAGTGGGGGGAAAAAAAAATCAACCCTGGTGGGACCTTTGTACCTTCCCAGTCCCTAGTGTTTGAAAAGGGTGGGAGTGGGTGGAGGCAGGGGGTTGAGTGACTGAGCTCAGCAGTCTGAGTTCCCAAGAAGAGTAAATACTGGATTGGCCAGAAAGTTTGTTTGAGTTTTTACTTAATATCCTACAGAAAATCCCAAACGAACCTTTCGGTCAACCCAATAAATGTGTTCATTAGGAAATGAGAGTGAAAGTATTAGTCACTCAGTTGTGTCCAACTCTTTGTGACCCCCTGGACTATAACCCGCAAGGCTCCTCTGCCCGTGGTATTCTCCAGGCAAGAATACTGGAGTGGGTTGCCATTCCCTTCTCCAGGGGATTTTCCCGATCCCTCCCGCATTGCAGGCTAATTTTTATCATCTGAGCCAGCAGTGTTCACTAGGGCGCTTCCTCAAAGCCTGGTCCTGGAGGAGTCAGGGAGAGAGACGGGAGTGTAACCTTGACCTTCCACCAAAGTGCTTCTCTTTCGGGTTCCCACCTTTCTGCTTCAGAAGGGAACCCGACCTACCCAGAGCACATCCTCCTTGCAGGTATTTAATGAGCTTCATCTGTGTTCTGGAACCTCAGTGATGACTGAGAAGAGTGTCTCTGGTCCTGATATATGGGAAGACAGAGATAACTGATCACACCTATGGGAAGACAGCTCCTCATGGACAGACATATTCTGGAGGAAGTAACAGTTCCACGAGGATTTACAAGAGAAGGGGACCTGTCTGATCCTTGGGGCTGGGGAGTCCATGAGAGGATGGCTCCCCTTAAGAAGTGGCATTAGGAATGGTAACGAAGAATGAGAAGGTGATAACTAGAAGCAGAACTTCCTGGGCAGAGAATGTGCAGAGGCCCTGCAGCAGAGAAACACTCAGAGGAGCGAGTGTGGCTGGAGAGGGGAGGTAGGGGCTGAGTCAGTTAAAAGGCTGTGGAGTCCCACAGTCCCAGATCAGGCAGGGCTTTCCAGGCTGGCTCTTCAATCTGCTACTTCAGGACACTGGATATATACGAAGGTTTCCCAAGCCATAGCAGATGCTCATTCCATATGTCCTGTACTTAAAAATTAATCTGGCTGAGATGGACCCAGGTAGAGACATGAGGATTCTCTTTTATCACTTCCTCTTTCAACAGTCTCCTGTCTCCTACTGGACAAAGAAAGTCTTACCTTCCACCCAACCTGACTCCAACTACGAACGAATCCACAGCCAAACAACACAGTACTGTTTTACGGTGTTACATTGTTCTGAGGCATAAAAATATCCAGAGACAATATGATTTCTCTTCTGTTAAGGCTCCAAAAATCCTCTCCCTACTCATCTCATTAAATAATGCACACCTAGTATGTTTCTCTTTGTGTTTAATATTTATCAAAATTTGTATTATATGTTTGCAGCTTTATCATTTATATACTACTAATAATTGCTATAATAATACAATCTTAAAAAAGAATTTTTGAACTTAGGACCTTATGGCCATAAGAAAATTTTAAAATGATAATGCATGTTCATATATCTGTTGCAGTTCATATAATAGATAAGGTGGTAAATACAGAATTTAAGTAATAAAAACATTACAGTTAGATAAAATTCTAGTGAAAGTGGCTAGAAAAATGTTCTTTGAGAGCATAAAGGAAACAGTTTAAAATTTTTACATTGTTAAAGAGAAACAATGTAACATTTACAGTGTTAAAGAAAAAGTTGTTTGTATTTTTAAATAAAATATGGTAATTTTATAATCCATTGGGTACATTTAAAAGAGAGTCATAATGGTTTTATATGTAAAAATGAATATAGCCTGGTGTGCTACAGTCCATGGGGTTACAAAGAGTTGGACAGGACTGAGCAACTGAACTGAATTGAACTGATACATGATATGGGGCTTCCCTGGTGGCTCAGACAGTAAAGATCTGCCTGCAACACAGGAAACCCGGGTTCCATGGTTTGATCCCTGGGTTGGGAAGGTCCCCTGGAGAGGGGAATGGCAACCTACTCCAGTATTGTTGCCTAGAAAATTCCATGGACAGAGGAGCCTGGTGAGCTACAGTCTATGGGGTCGCAAAGATTTAGACACGACTAAGTGACCAACACAGACACATACATGATTTACCCCTAAACTATTTAAATTTATGATAAAAGAATATTTTAGGTGCCAACTGAGAAATGCGTGAGGCACACCTATCTTTTTAAAAACACATTTGGGCATGTCAACAAAAAATTTGAAGACACTAGTATAGGCTATGGTGCTCCAGGAAGGGTGGCAGAGATCAGGAGAAGGAACCCAGGGATTGGCATTTTCCCCTAGTGCCATCTTCTTCCAGATGGCTGGGCTGGAGTTGGTGTGGCTTCCTCTGTGCACCATTGTGGTACTGCCACCAGAATGTGTAAGCCCCCCACGGATGAGATTTTATCTCTTTGGGACATTAATATTGCTCCAGAATCAATGACAGTACCTGGATGTAGTCAATGCTCAATAAATATTTGTTGGGTGGGTGAATGGTGGATGCTGACTCTCTCGTTGTGCCAGGCACTGTGTTAAGGAATCCCTGTGGATCCCCACAACAACACTGCATTATGTCTAGTTGGCATCATGTCCAGTTGGCATCCCCGTTTCAGAGATGAGGAAACTAAGGAAGACACATAATGTGTCTGAGGTCACTTATCAAGGACTCAGTGTACTGGACCCAGGCATCCTGATAACCATGGCACCCCTCTGCCCCAGGCAGCAGAGGAACAGGGCCTGCGAAGGAAAATTGCATGGCTCAAGGTAGCCTGGAGTTAAAACTCCTCTCCAGGTCCTCCCCACCATTCTAGGCAAAACAAAGAACTCTCTCACTCAAAAAAAAAAAAAAAAAAAAAGAGAGAGACATTAGGTTGATTACGCCCAGCTCCAAGCAGGCCCAGCCTCTAACCGATCTCCAGAACTCCTTGCCCCAGCCGTTTAAGACATAACTATTCCCAGCAACCTTGGAGAAGAACAGGCCCCCTTAAGATAGTAGCTTTCTACACGCATGCCTATATATACTTACTCTTTTCTTAGATAAGTGCAGCAGCTCACTAATCTGACTGCTGCCCCTTCTCACCTCATTAAAGGTGATCTGTCCCTGTAGAGTGGTGATCTCATTATTTTTCTGAACCTCACCTACTCTAACTCCGGACCTTACAGCCTGTGTCTTTGCTCTGAAACTCCAAGCACTTTGGGCCACCTCATGAATGTGATACTGTTCTCAGCCATCTCAAACAGCTCCCTGCCATCTGTTCTCTCCTCCTAAGTTTAATATTTAATATTTTAATATTTAAGCTGCACACATCCTGGGACATCCCGGAGTCCCCATGTTACTGACCTACTTACTTATCCAACCATTTCTCTCACATCCGGGATGACACAGAGGGTGCCTGGAAGGGAGGAAGGAGGTGCAGAGAGGGGAGCCCCACACAGCACCCTGCTGTTCTTAGCAGTCTCCAGCTGACAAGCAAACATTAATAAAACATGGCCAGACTCTACCGTTGCCACTGCAGCAGATAACGTTTATCCTAAGTGGCTTTCCAAGAAAACAGCTTCTGCTCCTCCCGCCCCCTAAAGGGTCTCCAAAGCTCCAGCCGTCTCAGCGGGGAAGCCTGTCTGTTTCTCTTTATAAAATAGAGGGACCTGGAAAGCAAAGAGGGCTCCTGCCCTTCGGTAGTGAAGATGACAGCTTCAGGTCAGCCACAAAAAGGCCCTTTGCCAGAATCCCCGGAAACACCGAGAGAAGAGCACTACTGCGCACAGGGCTTGGGCAGCTGCCCACGGGGTTATTTTATTTGGGCACCAAGCACTCACCTAGTCTCCAGTGTCCCCTGCTCAGGCGACATGGTCCTCCTTTCTGGGACTTGGACTCAGGGGCCTGGGGCCCTCATATCCTCACTTTCACTGTGGGGTGACACTGAGGGATGTCCCCTTCTCCCGCCCCCTGTTTCCACATCACCACCTGGAGGGTACCCGAGGACCCAATGGTCCAAGAGGCCCAGGGGCACTCTGCACCAAGATCCGGAGGCGGAAGAGCGGAGGGGTGCTGGGGTGCAGGGTGGCTTCTCCAGGACACAGGTCTGTCCGCGGCCGCCCAACCCCAACCTCTGTCCCGGGCACGCTCACGTCCTCACGGCCCATCTCAGGAACACGGAGGCTCAAAGAGAGCGTTAGCTCCTAACTGGGGCCAGATGAGAGCACTAATCCCGGACTCCTCGTCCTGCCCCCTGAGCCCGGGACCCTTGGCCCTTCGCCCTGGGGTTCCTGACGTCCTCCCTTTGAGACCCATCCGCTTCACCCGGGGTGTTCCCAGGGTGCACGGCCAAGTGTCCGGACAGCGGTGAGGGTCTGCTCGGGACCGGTGCTCCATAGTCCGGGCGCACAGCCGGGTCCGGGGCGGGGCAAGGACGGGGAAGCTCCTGCGCTGGGAGGGCGGAGGCCGGGGCGCCCCAGCCCCCCGCCCCCGCTCCGCGCCGGCCGTGACGTCAGAGCCGGACGGGGTAAACTGAGCGGCGGCGCCCGGGCGCTGCGGTGCAGACTGCGACCGGAGCCGGCCGGCCAGACGGAGCCCACGGCGGCCAGGGCGGGCAGCCGCAGACCACCCCGAGGTAAGGCCGACCCCGCTCCCGGCCCGCGGGGCTCGGCGGGGGGACTGATCGCCGCCCCGACGCGCGGGAGCGCGGGGCCCGGCCGAGGACAGGGGAAACCCCCGGAGGCGGCACGCGCGGGGTTCCGAGGGGTCCCGGGAAAGCCGAGGTGCAGGACGCATGGTGCGCGGCCCTTTCCGAGCGCGCAGCGGGTGAAGTGGGCGCGGGCGGCGGAGAGCCGGGCGAGGCGGGGGATGGCGCCCCGACGGCGCTCGCGGGCGTTATTACTCCGGAGCACAGGTGCCGGTGAGAACGCGCTTGCCGCCGCTGAGCCGAGGGCGGGACGCCGGGGACGCTGCTCTCCGAGCGCCCCTCCGGCGGGCCGGGCCGGGCGAAGTCCGAGCCCTGGGGTCGGGGAGCCGGCGGCCCCGCACGGCCCCTGACCGCGCGCCGCGCCCGCAGCCGAGCCCCGGAGCCATGGCCCTGAGCGAGCTGGCGCTGCTGCGCTGGCTGCAGGAGAGCCGGCACTCGCGGAAGCTCATCCTGTTCATCGTGTTCCTCGCGCTGCTGCTGGACAACATGCTGCTCACGGTCGTGGGTACGTACGGACCCGGCGTCCCAGTCCCCGGGGGGCGCCCCGCTTACCCCAGCGCGGTGCAGGCAGGTTGGAGAGAATACGTTTTGCAAAAAGACGTTCCTGCCCGAGACTGTCTCGCTTAGGCTAGTGGCTGCGTTTGCGGCTTCGTTTTCCTGACGGTCCGGTCAAAAAACTGACATCAGATAAAACCCAGAACTTATGTTTCCTCCTGATAGTTTCCTGCTTCCCCTTGTCACTTTCAACGCGATAAAATTTTTTTAAAAAAATATTCTATGAAGGAAGAGCAATTTCCAGGATTCAGAATAATATTGTAATAATTATTACGCCCCCCGAAAAAGGTGGGTTAATAATGTGGTCTGTCACCTAAAGGAACAGATCAGCATACCTCCCTCCACAGAAGGAAGGGACATTTAAATGTAGCGACTCTGCAGATGACTTGACACGGACACATGTCAGGACTCATATCAAAAGCAGTTTTAACTGTTGGTTTTCATTTTTTTGCTCTAATAGATTTTTGAACAAATGCATAATTGACATCCAGGTCTCTTAATTAGCCTCATGAACAACAGATTTGGCATGCATATTTCCCTGAAAAATATCCCAATTTTTAATGAATAAAAAATGATTTTTTAGAGTCATTTCCCTTGTCTCAGTTTAAGGTTCTCTCTCTGGACAGTTTTCAGAGCATCAGAAAGTCAAGTTTTCACTTCCAGGAATATGGGGGTTTTGGGGCTCATCCCAGTAGAGTAACAAGGGCCTGGGTCCTCCTTTGTCTTGAATCCTCTGTTATACACATGCCCAAAGCTTCGATTTTATCAGCTTTCTTTTCCTTTATGAGTCTCAGGAAGTCTTGAATTTGCCAAATTGTATGAAACATTGCCGCTTCCCCCTCAAGGAATAGAAAGATAAAGTGAGCCTGGTGCAGAATTTCCGAATTATTACTTCCTGCAGGTTAATTTTTTTTTTTTAAAAGACATAAAAAAAATTTAGGTTTTTTTTTTCCTGATTAATTCACTTAAAGGTCTTTCTAGCCTCTTTCTGAGAAGCCCTGGTTGACCCCAGGTCAGCACTGACTAGATATCAGATCGCATCTTGCTTTCCTTTCCTAAAATATGCCTGTGAAGGAGCCCTGTAAGAAACACAGGGAGCTCTGGGGCTGGCAGGTCTGCTGGCCCAGAGAGCTCTGACAGCCTCTGGGGCTTTGTTCTCAGAGCTTGTTGTTGTTAGTCGCTCAGTCGTGTCCGACTCTTTGAAGCCCCTTGGACTGCAGCCTGCCAGCCTTCCCTGTCCTTCACCATCTCTTGGAATTTGCTAAAACTTGAGTCCATTGAGTCAGTGATGCCCTCTAGCCATCTCATCCTCTGTCACCCCTTTCTCCTTCTGCCCTCAATCTTTCCCAGAGCTAAACAACATGAAATTGTTCAGTGTCGGTGCAGAGGTTTCCTTTCCTGAGGCAGATACGCCCCTTCTCTGGGTCTCATTTAGCATTTGACAGGACCACGGTTTTGCTGGTTTTGGTCCCAGGGAGGCTTTCAGTGTAATCACCGTTGTCCTGCTCTCGTCCCCAGTCCCCATCATCCCGAGTTACTTGTACAGCATTGAACATGAGAAAGATGCTCTAGAAATCCAGACCGCCAAGCCCGGGCTCACAGCCTCCGCCACCGGTGGCTTCCAGAACATCTTCTCCTACTACGACAGCTCTACCGTGGTCACCGGGAACAGCACTGACCACCTTCAGGGGGCACTGGTCCACGAGGCCACCACACAGCGCATGGTCACTAACACATCCTCGGCCCCTTCCGACTGTCCCAGTGAAGACAAAGACCTCCTGAATGAGAATGTGCAGGTCGGCCTGCTGTTTGCCTCGAAAGCCACTGTCCAGCTCCTCACCAACCCATTCATAGGACTGTTGACCAACAGGTGGGTTATATTATTTCAGTCAAGGAGCTAAATAGTCATATTGTTCCAGATCGTTTGTTTCTCATTCATTGATCAGAGATCCAAAGCTGGAGGGAAAATCCAGTCTCCTTCACCTCACATCTCCATCCTGAGTCAGTCGCGATTTCCCATTTGGTGCTCCTTTTCATTGCCACTGTGAATGAATCATCGTGGGAATGAACCATCGTGGGATTGTAGGTGCCACGGGGCTTTCTATTCTCTTCCCCCTCTGGTCATGGACTTCCCAATAGAGAGCCGAAGTGGTTTCCTTCAGGGCTGGGGTGGTCGAGGCTCATGTCGATGGCCCGGTGGGGAACCTGGCATGTGATCCATAGTCTTGCTGATAGAGGAAGCAGCTCACTGACCCTCAGGCCCTGGGCAGCAGACCTTCCCCTGCCATATGCTGAGCTGTGTTCACGTGCACACAATGACAAGAATTTTTTTCCCCAGACGATTCAAGCTGCCCACACAAGCTTTATGTTAATCCGGATGTTCTGGAGTCTTTTGAGACCCAGTTATTCTGAATAACGGTTCACATTTCCATTGTTGGTGGCCATTCAGCTAGTATTTGTTCTACAGCTGAGGTGGTCCTGCTCTGCCCAGGACTTGGGGGCTGCAAGCACAGGACAGGGTCTTGCAAAAGAGGGGAGGAGGTGTCTGTTGCAAAGAGTGGGAGTTGGTAGAGTGAGCAGTGGTGATAGGCTCCCATCTAAACAGTGTGACCCCAAGAGCAGAGATGTGAAAAACAGTGGAGGGGGGCGGTGCCCAGAGTCCTACCTGTGATGCAGGCTTAGAAGCACACAGACCAGGACTAGAGGTGGAAAAGAGAGCAAAAGAGGAGTCCAGAGAACTAAGGAGAGCAGGTCTAGGGGGACTGGGTGGGGCTGGGCTATGAGAAGCCCCACGTGCTAGATGACAGAGGGGTAGGGGTTTGTTGCAGGAGCACTTGGGAGCCACTAGAGGTTCCAAAACCAAGTTGAAGAGTCAGGGAAAGTGAAAAGTGAAAGTATTAGTCACTCGGATGTGTCCGACTCTTTGCAACCCATGGACTGTAGCAATCCCATGAAGATTTCCCAGACAAGAATACTAGAGTGGGCTGCCATTTCCTCCTCCAAGGCCCAGCCTTTTATTAACATCTTATTAATCATTTCAAGGTAGTGACAATAGAGAAGGGCCCTGTGTGGCTGAGAGTGCAGCCAACTCTGGAAGGTTGGGGGCTCTATGAGGTGACGAGGCCTGGGGTGGTGGCAGGGGCTCAAAGCGGGCACGGTAGGCCTGCCTTCCTCCACACAAGCGGTCCTCTGATACAAAGATTTCTGGTAGGGTACCCATGGTGAGTCAGATGGAAGCACATTTTCTACCTCTGCAATGTGATTTTCTGGACTGGGTGCTGCCATTGAATCCATTTTAACCATCCCAGGCCACATCCAGCCTGCAGGCTGTGTGGCAGTGTTATCAGGCCGCTGCATAAAATGCTAAGCAAATGAATTCAGGATGCTGGGCCAACCGGGAGCCCACCAAGAGGCACCATTATTAAGGTGGTGTTCAGCGGTTCTATTCTTCAGGAGGAAAACCAAGCAGACCTCCGTGGTTACAAGGTTTTCTTTCTTTTCTCACGCCTAAGAGTGCTCCTTAAAATGCATCTGGTATAATTACAGAAAACAGCTCAGGGTTTTGTGTTCTGAGAAAGCAAACAGCTCAAATACTATATGGGAAAATTGAGGACATTATTGTAATAACACCTTGCCAATCACTTGGGCATGACTGTCACTAGCTGTACAGCGCAATACTTAGAAACTCGGTGGAAATGATGTGAGTGTTCCAATCTGCCAAATGTAAATGGCAAATGAAAAGCTTTAAAAAAAAAGTCCCATTCTCGTTTCTAATGCTTTGCTTATGCCTAGGGGCAGGAGCTTGTTTAAAACTAGCGAGACCTTTGCCCTATTAAATACTCCAAATGCTTTGACATTGCAGCCACCTCAGCGGTAAAGAATCTGCTTGCAATGCAGGAGCCACAGGAGACGAAGGTTCGATCCCTGGGTTGGGAAGATCCTGTGGAAGAGGGCATGGCAACCCACTCCAGTATTCTTGCCTGGAGCATCCTATGGACAGAGGAGCCTGGCAGTTTTACAGTCCATGGGGTTGCAAAGAGTTGGATGCGACTTAGCATGCATGCATGCAAGCCTTGTGTCTGGGCCTCATAAAAAAATTATCTTCCAAGAGAAAACTAATTTCCTTTAGTGACCTGTGAAATTTAGTCTATTTGTATGGTGGAACTTGTCAAGAACAAAATTTTCCTCCCTAGCTGATTTCTCCCAGCTCTCCAGCAAATTTCAAACTAAGCTTCATCTTCTAGTATTGCCTTGTAATGTGGAAATGGAAATAAATTTTAATATCAATGCAGACAGGCAAAACAATTGAACAAACTCTGTTGTCCCTCCAACATGATCATGATAAGTAATGTTTTCTAATATTTTCCAAGCCCAGTAGATATGAATTTGGGGACTTGCAGCATTTCTGGGCACTCCGCAGCTCTGCTCAGAGAAGTGATAAATATGTTTCCGTTTACAGACTCTTCCCTTGTGAGCCATTGCAAATAGCCTTTTGATGTAATTTGTGCCAATCACATCCGCAATTACCAACAAGATGTGTGACTCACATTTTCAGGGTTGTAAAGAACTGAGTTTAAAATAGCATTTTGCACTTGGTTAATATGTTTCTGATTAAAGAGTAGTTAAAACATGAAGCACCAGATCTTGAGGAGGCCTGAGCAAAAGCTTTTGGGGCTGTCTTAGTATTTTTATAGTAGTGGTCTCCAACCTTTTTGGCACCAGGGACCAGTTTTGTGGAAGACAATTTTTCCATGGGTGGGGGCTGGGAGGTGCTTTGAGGATGATTCAATGGCATTACATTTATTTCTGTTATTATTACATCAGCTCCAGCTCAGATCACCAGGCATTAGATCCTGAAAGTTAGGGACCCCTGGTTTAGAGCCAAAGGGGTTTGCCACTCCTGAGGATAGGATTCCTCAGTGACTCAGTGGAATGAAATTGCAACCACTCCAGTACTCTTGCCTGCGAAATCCCATGGGCAGAGGAGCCTGGCTGGCTATGGTCCATGGGGCCGAAAAACAATCAGACACAACTTAGCGACTAAACAACAACTCAGGAGGAGAAAGCATTTGTCCATACTCTGGCTGATGTCTTCCTCCCTTCTGGTTCTTTCCACCAGCTTACTGTTAACCAGGATTGTACCTTTAGCAATGGAATTTAAATAATATAGGTAAAATCTGCCTTTTTGGCATCTACTTGGGTTCTCCCTGGGTGCACCAGGCTGAATGAGGAAAAGTCCAAACAGTGAGTTGTTGGATGCTATTTTTATTCAGTGGGAGGGAGTTTAGGAAAAATCAGCCTGATATGAGGGACCTCGATCCTCCCTGGCCCTAGAAAAATATCTTATTCCATCCTGCGATGCACGCTGGCCCAGCCTCCCAGTGTCTCTGCAGTGCTTCTGACAGTGGGGACAAAAGAGACCTCTTGCACCTCCAGAAATGTAGTGGGGAGCTCCTTAGAGATGGGCTGCTTGGAGCCACTCATTTCTAAAGCTTCTTGCTGTAAGCAGCACCAACTCTGAAATGAGACACCCAATGTCACACCCATCATAATCCATTGAACCCCCATGTTACAATCCAGCGCCCCATTGTTTGTGGTCACGATGCTGCCATGTGACGCTTTTGTGAGTGGGTGACATCAGGAGGCAGTCTCCTGTCTTTGGTTTTAAACATTGGGTAAGATCTCAAGTCAAACCATGAAAATAAAATATGATGATTCTTGGGAAGTATTTAAATGCTCATTTGGCTGCTAGATGGTACAAATAATTCCCATTTCATTTCCTCTGTAGGTAATATATTTTCACTGAATAATTTGTGACCAGATAGGGAACAAAGGGCCTTTTGACTATAGTGAGGGTGGTGATCACAGGTCCAGTAACAGACTTTGCAAAGCCTGTGCGTGTGTATCTTGATTGCCATCTTTGAGGCTTGTGTGACTTCTTTTCTAATTCCAGTTTAACAGTTCATTTCGTGATTGCACTTGTGAGTGAAATGGAGTAGAAGGACTTATAGGAGCAACAGCTGTTGTCATTTGGCCCAGTAAGTGGATTTTAGAGGTACACATACATAAAAAGCGTGTTCCAGGGAGGTAAACAATGTGAAAACCACCTTTACACTTCTCTCTTGCTTAAGTCAAGTTATGGCACCACGGTCTTCACTTGCTTAACATTAGGCTTACATAGTAGTTGTATCTTTAGACCCAAGATATTCCAAATGAACCCGATGGCTTGGGAAAGGGTTAACTCCGGGGACAAGGGGTGGGGAGAGCTTCCTCCTCAGCTTGTGGTTGTCTCAGTGGTCTGCTTTTTATCAAGCCAGCATCAGTGGCTTAATTTATTTCCATAGTTACCTAGTATATTTGAAAGCCAGTTATTCTTCCTCACAAATCTTAGCTCACATCTGAACGACAGGGAGAAAGCCGCAGGGAATGAAATCCCCACCAAATCGACTGTGTGTTTTTGTGTTTTTTTTCTCTAGCTTCAGGCAGTTGGTCTAGGAATAAGCAGTGACCTTTTCAAAAAGCGTCTCCTTGGACAGGGAAATCAGCCATTCTGGAAAGGGGTCTCCCATCCTAGACGTCGTGAGGATGGAGGGGGTGAGACAGAGTCTTTGCTTTGAAATCAGAACAAGCTGGCTGTGGATTTGGGTCCTTCTCATGGGAGCAAAGCCCTCACATAATCTGTATCAAGGAACACCCGGGAGAGTAAGAAATTCAAGGCTCATGGAGCTCACTCCACACACCTAACAACCGAAAGAGACAGACCCAGGGGCTAAACCTAAAGATTTTCTTTTATTTATGAAATTGCTGACCATAAGCTTCTAAGTCCTTCTGGACTTTTGGTCACCCCGTGGACTGTAGCCAGCCAGGCTCCTCCATCCATGACATTTCCCAGACAAGAATACTGGAGTGAGTTGCCATTTCCTTCTCCAGGGATCTTCCCACTCCAGGGATGGAACCTGTGTCTCCTGCATACCACTGAGCCACTAGTAAATGTAAAATACTTTTCTGTTTACTGCTGTTCACCATTTAGGAGTGTGTTGAGATAATTGAAAAGGGAGATGTTACCTCTTGTCTCATCTGGTGGCAGTTTGTTCCCTTCTCTGTCCCCTATTCTGCATCCTTGCTTTTTGTCACTTACCCAGAAGAGGGAACTGAGGCAGATCTTAGCAAGCCTGGGACAAGAGCTTACATTAATCTCTGTGGTACAGATAAACTAGTTCGTAGCATTAGAGAACAAGTATTGATTGTCAGTGATAATTTAGGAACATAATAGGGTTTCTCCACTGATTGTGTATGGATACATAATGCATATAACTTTTATTGCTTTGCACTCTCTTCTAGGATTCAAATATACGATTTTTACTCTTATTCCAATTGGATTAACTGCTCCCTGATGCCCTGTGGAGATGACTGTGGGCCAGGATGACTCACGAGGGGATGATAACGGGATGCTTGGGTAAAGGTTTGCCGCATCAGACATGGCTCGGCTCAGTAACACTTTAATGAGATGGCATTGAATTGCGGCAGGAGGCCAAATCAGACATTTATGACTAATGTCAATTGAGGTTCTGACCATTTAGGAGCCATCATGGGGAGGCAGAAAGGACAGTGGCCATCTGCCCACCACTCAGTGACCCTGGGGCCTTGAGCAGCTGTCCTGAGGCAGGTTTTCAGGGGGACAGGGCAGTCTGAGGGTGGAGAGCCAGGAGCCACCCATTGGGCTGCATTTGCCTTGGGGCTGAGCTTCAGAGAAGGATGCTGCACAGCGCTTGCCACTGGGCAACCCTGCCAGTGGCTTGGCCAGCATTGAAAGCACAGGGCGCACGAGCCTGGTGGTGAGAAGGAAGCAGCAGGATCCCAGTGATACCCAAAGAGACTGGCTTTGGCTCTGCAGCTGTGGCTGAGTCACAGGCTCCACCTTGGAACCTTGGCTTTCTCATCCGAGGTAGAGGTTTGCACTGGTCAGCCTTTGAGTTTCCTTCTAGCTTTGCCATTTGGTTTTCCCTTCATGCTTTAGTAAAATCCCAAAGCAAATGAGAAACACAACAGAAGCTGCTGCATTTTTAGGGAAAAACATAACACCTGGTCTTGGTTAAAAGAATCATCCGTAAGTGCACATCCCTGTGGGTACCAAGACACCTGGTATTAACGGGTGCTGTGGACCCACGTCCCACACAGCCCATGTGAACCTCTGCCCCTGCAACTGGTGTCCCCACCAAAGTATATACTAGCAGGACCTGGCCTCACTGATGCTCAAGATTATGCCCTCTGTCCTGAATTTGGGGCAAGTTACTTAAGTCTCTTGAGCCTCCATGTAGCCATCTGAAAATAGGATTGGAGCCAGCTGTCACATGGAATTATGACAGTCACAGGTGACTCTGCACACTTACCATCTCCAGGAGTGCTGGAGCCTCCTGGTAAGAAGGCGCTCACACCAGCTGTGTCCTGCCAGGTGACCTTGGTCAGTGGCCGGGCTGTAGACTGGATGTATTACTGGTATTCCAATAGCTTTGACTTAAGTCAGTGGTTTTCCAAGTTGGGTGTTGAAAGGGCTAAGAAGCCTCTGTTCATTCCAGGGCAGTTGTGTGTTTGTTCTTCCCCCAGACATGCAGTGTTGTTGTTCAGTTGCTCAGTCGTGTCTGACTCTTTGTGACCCCATGGACTGCAAGCACCAGGCTTCCCTGTCCTTCACCAGCTCCAGGAGTTTGCTCAAGCTCATGTCCATTGAATTGGTGATGCCATCCAACCCTCTCATCCTCTGTTGTCCCCTTCTCCTCCTGTCTTCAATCTTTCCCACCATCAGGGTCTTTTCCAGTGAGTCAACTTTTCACATAAGGTGCCAAAGTATTGGAACTTCACCTTCAGCATCAGTCCTTCTAATGAATATTCAGGGTTGATTTCCTTTAGGATTGACTGGCTTGATCTCTTTGCAGTCTAGGGAACTCTCAAAAGTCTTCTCGAGCACCACAGTTCAAAATCATCAATTCTTTGGTGCTCAGCCTTCTTATGGACACGCAGTAGTTGCTGAGAAAATAAACTGCCTGTGACTTCTCTCTGAGCCTCCTGAGAGTTTCCTTCATCAGTTTCCATCAGTGCCACATTGGATCTGGTGTTGTGAGCAGGTTTCTTTTGCCTGCAGGAGTAAGAGCACAGAGCGGTCAGCTTGGGGCTGGTGGAGATGAGCAGCTGTCATTTGATGGCATCCAAACTGCAGTTCCACACCTTGATATCTTTCCTAGTTCACCAGATTGGCTTCAAAGTCTGCTTTGTGAGTTATAACCTCTACTTCAGGTCACAGTAGAGGAGTCTTTGCATCAATTTGTTGGGTAGTGATTGCCTGAGAATGCGATGATTTTATGATGCTATTTGTTTCCTGGATGCACATGAAGCAGTTAAAAAATTATATAAGTGGGACCAGAACTTTTAGAAGGTTCTGTTCAAAATGACATATGCCTTTTGGCTACCTGGGGAGGTTAGTAAGTCTGCAAGGAGAAGGGCTAGATGGAATGACCCTGAACGGAATTGGCCCTAGGACATCAGACAAGTCAGTTTTTCATACCTCACCTGTAACATGGGGAAGTGGTCTGTCTGCTCTTATCAAATCAGGGAGCTCATGGGTGGAAGTGCTGGGAGAATGGAGTATAACCTTAGATGAAGATATTGTTATGATTTTTTATTCCAGCCTGGAGTAGAAGAGCCCTCCCAGGTTGTGTGGCTGGGGCTCAGGGCTCCTTGTTCCTTGTTGGGTTTCTCTCCAGGACCTGGAGTGTCGGGCTGGAGGAAGATGAGGCCCGGAGATGCTCAGGGCTATTCCGGGCTGTGACACAGATCCCCTCTAGGACTGTAGCTCAGCCTGTCCTGGCCCCTGCCTGTGTCTGCCTTTTTCCTGGCAGAAAGGAGACCTGGGGCAGGGAGCTGCCTCACTATCATGTGCCATCTAGATGACAGGGGCCAACCTGCTTGCTTACTCTGCAGAAATGGGTAGGGAAAACAGGAAGAGAATGAGGGAGGAAGCAACATTTCTGAAGCACTTTTCATGTTCCGGGTGCCCTAGTAGCAGTTTAATAGCCATGTCTCATATCATACCCACTCCACCTCCCAGGTGGTACCTGTGGTAAAGAACCCACCTGCCAATGCAGGAGACGTAAGAGATGTGGATTCACTCCCTGGGTCAGGAAGATCCCCTGGAGAAGGGAATGGCAACCCACTCCAGTATTCTTGCCTGGAGAATCCCATGGACAGAGGAGCCTGGCGGGCTACAGTCTATGGGGTTGCAAAGAGTTGGACACGACTGAAGGGACTAAGCATTCCACTAAGAACTTAGCATTCCACTAAGAACTTAGCATTCCACTATTAAAACTTCTGGGAAGTGGGTGGTGGTCTTTCTTTGGACCTGGTGGGAGATCTACTTGAGTTAAATGGCAAGGCCAGGTGTCCATCCAAGGGTGTGGTATCCGGACATTGAGGTCTCCCCACCTCTCCTGTCTGCCTAGTGGCAGAGCCCTGTGCTCTGTGGTCTCATGGAACAATTAGGATGTTGAAATTTTTGCACAGAAAACAAGGCCTGTCTTTCTTAGCTAGCCTTCTTGGGGTCAAGGTAAAGATGGATTTGGAAATGTCCTTGCTTCCTGAGGCCTCTTAGACATAGTGCAGTTGTGTCTGCTGCCCGTGGAATCTCCTGATGACCTTTTACTAGAATCATTTGATTGCAGTTGTCCCTCTGGGGAAGCTCTAGCCAAGACTATAATTAAAAAAAGTTTTACAAATGCTGGAAACAGGGGCTGTGTATTTGAATGTGTTCTGGGTTACTTGCCAAGATTTTATTAACATTTATGCCAGAGAAATTTCCCCTCAGAGTGGCAGTCCCTAAATGTATTCATGTTCCGAGACAGTCAAACACCGAAAGGTCACGGAGGAAGCACCAACTATATGAATTTTTAGAAAAGTTGACCAGATGTTGATCCACCTGATCCCAAAGGCTAACAGAAGAAACTCCATATAAAGGCTTAAAAAAAAAAAAAAACCAAAAAACTGAGCAGTCACTAGGTTCTCTCTGTGGTTCTGTTTTGCAGAATCGGCTACCCAATTCCCATGTTCACGGGGTTCTGCATCATGTTTATCTCAACAGTTAGTAAGTGTCTGACGTTTGCCTTCCGAGTGTGGGTCACCGGGTCGGCTCTGACCACCACCAACTGGGAACTGAGAACACAGCTGGGATGGGGGCAGGGGTAGGTATGTTGGCAGCAACTGCAGAAAGGAGTGAGGGTCTTCAAGGTGGGTGAGGTCTTCAGGGAGCTGAAGCATGATGTGGTTTATTCAGAAGTACCCCCATCTGGTTAAGGGAAGCCCTCAGAAGGGTTCTGTCTGAGCGTATTTGGTCACCATGCCAGCCGGGTCTACACTGACCATGGCCTGGCCACTCTCTCCGCAGTGTTTGCCTTCTCCCGCAGCTACGCCTTCCTGCTGATCGCCAGGTCCCTGCAGGGCATTGGTTCCTCCTGCTCGTCTGTAGCTGGTAGGTGTGGAACCGACTAAGTCCGTGCCCTGGGGGCTTTGGTCTGTGGGAGGACCGTGGGCACTGCTTTGGCTGGTGACCCTTTACGGAATGAGCTGGAATAATTCAGGCAATCGAGGTATCGGTGGTGGTGGGTGGTGGGTTTTTGGATGTAGCTTGACCTTATATTTTGTTGGTCTGGCAGGTGTGGGGAGACCACAGTCTGGGCTGGGGGTGGGCAGGGGCACAAGTCGTGAAGATAATTCTGTTGCTTCCAGAGCTTGGCTGTCACCGTTTCTTTCCCTGTTTAGGGATGGGTATGCTGGCTAGCGTGTACACAGATGACGAAGAGAGAGGCAACGCCATGGGGATCGCCCTGGGAGGCCTGGCCATGGGGGTCCTAGGTGGGTGAGGGCCACCGTGGAGGGAAGGGTCTATCCTGAGTTGGACAGTGAGCCCCCTTTCACTCTGCTGTCCTTTGCTTCCTCCCTGCTTTCATGGAGTCTTTGAAAAATGGTGGGACGTGTCCTGACCTGGGCGGTCCTGGGCTTCCCAGTCCTCCCGCCCCGATCCAGATGAAAACGAGTCTTGAACAGGATGCTCTGCCAACGTCCCTGCCCTAGGACATTCTCTGAGTTTCCATCCCACCTGAGGACCTTCCCACTTTCTGAGCCTGCCTCCCTGACTTGCCCTGGCTGAGCTCCCAGACCAGGAACAAGCACCTACCCTGACAGATCCAGGTCGTCTGCCTTCTCTGAACATTCCTGCCCTTCGTGTGGGAGCCCACACTCCCTCCTGTCTGCTGCTTCGGAAAGACCCTGCAGTCCTCCCTGGCCCGTTTGCCGATGCACTTCTGTGCCTGGGTCTTATTTCTCTCTGACCTTTACTTGTGGGGTTTCCCTCATAGGCTCTTGCCCATGTCTCAGGTGTAAAACCACTTGGAGGAGTTGCCAGGTTTAACACTCCTGAGCAGAATATAGAGTGGTCCTTTCACATACTGTCTGGAACCAAGTAGAGGGGCTTCCCAGGTTATGCTCGCGGTAAAGAATCTACCTGCCAAAGCAGGAGATGCAGGAGAGGAGGGTTTGCTCTCTGTGTCTGGAAGATAACTTGGAGTAGGAAATGGCAACCCACTCCAGTATTCTTGCCTGGGAAATTCCATGGACAGAGGAGCCTGGTGGGCTACAGTCAATGGGGTCACAAAGAGTCGGACACGACTGAGCAACTGAGCACACATAGAGGGAGAAGCACAAAGAAGATGGTTCTGGTTGAGGGGGTGGTTGGCAGTCCTGGGCCTGGCTCCAGCCCCTCTCTCTTCCTCGCAGTGGGCCCCCCCTTTGGGAGTGTGCTGTACGAGTTTGTGGGGAAGACAGCTCCGTTCCTGGTCTTGGCTGCCCTGGTGCTCTTGGATGGAGGTGAGTGAGTGAGTCCCCTGGGACCCCTGGCCATGATCTCGGGCTCAGCATCCTTGTGGGCAGGTGCCCGGGACCACGCCTCTTCTTTTTCCTCCCGTAGCTATTCAGCTCTTTGTGCTCCAGCCGTCCCGGGTGCAGCCAGAGGTGAGCAGCGGGGCCAGGTGGGCGCTGCGGTGGCCGCGCGGCCTCTTCTAACCCCTGTTTTCCCGACAGAGCCAGAAGGGGACGCCACTCACCACGCTGCTGAGGGACCCATACATCCTCATCGCTGCAGGTGGGGCTCCCCCAGCACCCCAGTGCTCCCCCACCAAGCGGGTGGGGGTGGGTGGCGAGGACCAGTGTTGGTTTTGCTGCTGCAAACATTGGGCTGTAGAAAAACATAAAAGGCACAAAGAGGTCGCACGTCAGGAGAAATGTTTTCCTTCTGTCATTGATTTCTGACAGTCAAGCTCCTTTGTTGTTTTGCATTTGGGGCAAAGCTCTCTGAGTCACAGAAATACCCTCCACGGAGGATTGTTTGGGGCCAAGCTTGTTCACCGTGTTTGTGTCAGCGGGCATCACTGTTTGGCCTTGAACTTCCAGAATGGGTCTGTGGGCTCTCTGCAGGCATCTTAGGTGGGTGGTCTGATTTCACCTAGGCATCTGTGAATGCAAACCGACAGCAGGGCACTGAAGGGCGAAGGGGCACCCCCTTTCTGCAGAGGGTATCCCATGTTCTTAGTAGAGATGGGCTCAGAGGTTGCCCTGGGGTGCTGTGGCTCTTGCCGGGGGTGTAATGGGCTGCACCCATCCAAGTGACCATCCTCCCAGGACCATCCCTGTGACCTGGGCTTGGAACTGCCTCATGAGGAACCAGTCTTATGTGGCCTGGGCCTGGACACAGTGGTCAGCAGCAACCCTCGAGGTCAGGGGAGCCATGCAGTGTAGGTTCCCTCCCATTAGGGTTAGGTGTGTCTAAGCAGGGGTCACGGACATGAGGGCAGATTTTGTTTTTAATATTTAAAAAATTTTATTAGAGTATAGTTGCTTTATAGTGTATTTTTTTGTATTTTTGCTGTGTAACAAAGCAAATCAGTTAAATGTATGTATATCCCTTCTTTTTTGAAGCCGGCTTGGCAACCCACTCCAGTATTCTTGTCTGGAGAATCCCCACAGACAGAGGAGCCTGGCGGGCTACAGTCCATGGGGTCACAAAAATTCAAACGTGACTGGGCAACTAAGCACATCCCTCCTCTTTTGGATTTAGGTCATCACAGAGCACAGTTCCCTGTGGTGTACAATAGATTCTCCTTAGTTATCCATTTTATACATAGTATCAATTGTGTGTATATGTCCATGTGGAATCTGAAAAGTTGGTACAGGGGATCTTATTTACAAAGCAGAAAGAGAGACACAGAGATAGAGAATGAACATTTGGTTACCAAGGGGGAGAGGAGCGGGTGGGATGAATCTCGAGATGGGGGCTGACCTGTATACCCAGGCTGGTTTTATTAAGCCATCTGCCGCTGCGTTTGGTTCAGGTGGCATGCATAGACCTTGTCTGTCATACCCGTCGACCAAAGGGTGGTAAGCCTAGTGTGGTGACCGCCTCCTGGAGGGGGCCCTCTGTGTGCCCCCTGCAAGACACAGGGAACATTCCAGAGCTGGGATTCCCCTGGAGCCCTGGCTGTCCTAGCTGGGGGTGAGAACCTGTGTGGTGAGAGGTGGGGGCCCAGAGACGAGACCCTGCACCTTGGGCAGACGTGTGGGCAGGCGTTGCTGCCTGTGACCTTCCTGCCCCTGCCTGTCTCTGACCTTTTCTGTCTTGTCACTACCCCCACCCCACCCCCCACCTCCTGCCTTGGAGGAAGTACAGAGACCTAGCCAGCCCTCAATGTCAGGTCATCACAGGTCCAGGCAGCCTGGCCAGGGGGAGGGGCTCGTTGGGAGCCCATTGTGTTTCTTTTTTTTTTTTTTTGGAAGACTAAAATTTTATTTATTTATTTTTTTTTCCTTGTTTTTGCCATACAATGTCATGATATCACCATGGGTTTACATATGCTTCCCCTCCGGAACCCCCCTCCCTCCTCCCTCCCCCCCAGGAAATCTCGCTGCACCAGTCCCGAGCATCAATCCTGGGCTGGCGATTGATTAGACACATGACAGTTAACATGCTTCAATGCCCTTCTCCCATAACATCCCACCCTTACCCTCATCCACAAAGTCCACGAGTCTATTCTATACATCTGCGTTCCTTTTGTTGTCTCCCATGTTGGGTTCTCGTTACTGTCTTTCTAAATTCCATATATATGCGTTAATATACTGTATTGTTGTTTTTGCTTCTGGCTTACTTCACTCTGGATAATGGAGCCCATTGTGTTTCATTTGTTAGTTTATGGAGGTGACTGAGTGGTGACACGGAGAGGTCAATACCACTGAAGGAAGATTTTGTTAGTTGCATTTCCCAAGAAAAGGGAGCATGCCACACTGCTCAAGGCCACATGGGGAACTGGTTTGGTCAGGAGGCAGGAAGGGGCTGGGGAAAGCCCAGGCCAGATCCTAGGGGCTTCTGTGTGAATATCAAGGCATAGTAAGCAGCTTAGGGTTGGCTAGTTTCAGTAATCCCAGTCTGGGTGCTCTCCCTAGTTCCCTGGGTGAATTTAGAATGGGGAGGTGGTACTGGTGTCGTGGGTCAGAGTTGATAAAGAGGGAGCTCTGGATCACAGGGGAGACATGAACAAGCCTGGTTTGTTAGTTTGGCCGTATAGTTAAAGTCAAATAGGCAAATACAGAATCTAAGGGAACACAAAATAGGTGAGTGAAGGTAGTCCAGCCATGTCAATGTCATTTTTATGTTCTGTCTTTAAATGTTAAAAGGAATGAAAAAAAAAATCTTTCTTCATCTGTAAGGACCTTAATTATGGTTGCACGATGTTCTTTGAATCAGAAGTCTAGAAAATTAGAGGACTCACCGCGCACAGCACAGGAAGCTCTCAGAATAACAAGGGACAGCAGTGTGTGTGTGTGTGTTTTCCCAGAAAAAAATGTTCTCTATTTACAAAGGGTTCTGGTTAACTCAGTGATGATGGATATTTATCCTATAGGTATAGTTGTTTAAAAAGAAAAACCCCTCACCAGCACATTTGCACTAAGTGCACTGGAATTTCAAGCAACCATCATTAGAAATATCTGTGTGATTTGCACAAAGTATAAGAGCCTCAGGTTGCCTGAGGCTGTGTGTGATCAGTCCGAGCTGCTGAGTGGCCTCAAGCAATAGTTACTTCCCTAATAAATTGGGAAAGTTTAAACCTAGTGATCTCTAAGCCTTTCTCCAGTTCCAAACTTTATGACTCTGAGATGCTAGTTGCCCTAAGCAATAACAATACTTACAAGAAACAGCCCTCCCCACTACCCCCTTGATCTGTTATTCTTAACAAAAGTAGAAGTTCTGGGTATCTGAGCTGATTATTCCGGCTGTGGGCACGTGGGACTTAGCTGTATTTGGGAATGGTAGGGGACACTGGAAACCCCAAACAGAACGACGCTAACCCTCTCCCTCCCTTAAAGGGTCCATCTGCTTCGCAAACATGGGGATTGCCATGCTGGAGCCGGCCCTGCCCATCTGGATGATGGAGACCATGTGTTCCCACAAGTGGCAGCTGGGTAAGACTGGGCCGGGCACCTCTGATTCTAGAACTGTTGTCTCCAGGGTAGGTCTCATTATTGTAGCCCTGCTGAGTTGCTGTGGCAGGACGATAAAGCGGTTGTTTCTGTTTGACACGTAAGGGGATCAGTGCTTAGGATAGAAGTGGGCTTTGGGGTTTCTTTCAGCTCCAGTTTTTGCATCATGCCTGATAGAGGTGCAGTTAAGACAAAGAGCAGAAATGAGAGAGAAAAAAATGCATTCAGTATTTCCTCATGTTTCTGAAGCTGAACTATTATATTAAATATATGTGGACAGCCATCAAATTTATGGAAAAGAGAATAACAAGAAACTTAGTTTTAATTTTCAAAGGGGCTTCCCTGGTAGCTCAGGGGTAAAGAATCCACTTGCAGTGCAGGAGATGCGAGTTTGGTCCCTGGGTCAGGAAGATCCTCTGGAGAAGGAAATGGCAACCCACTCTTGTATCTTGCCTGGGAAATCCCATGGACAGAGGAGCCTGGCAGGCTATAGTCCATGGGGCTACTAAAGAGTCAGACATGACTTAGCAACTAAACAATTAAAAAAAAAATTGAAGTGTAGTTGATTTACACTGTTGTGCTAGTTTCTGATGTACCGCAAAGTGATTCAGTTATTCATGCATGCGTACTCAGTCAGTCAGTCAGTCATGTTTGACTCTTTGCGACTCTGAAAGCTGTGGCCTCCCAGCCTCCTCTGTTCTTAGAGTTTTCCAGACAGATTTCCTCCTCCAGATCTTTCCGACCCAGGGATCAAACCTGAGTCTCTTGTGTCTCCTGTATAGGCAGACAGATTCTTTGCCATCATGCCTCCTAGGAAGGCCCAAGTATATATATACACACATTCTTTTGCATTATGGTTTATTGCAGGGTATTGAATATAGTTCTCTGTGCTATATTGTTTATTTATTCCGTATGTAGTAATTTGTATCTTCTAATACCAAACTCCTGATTTGCCTCTCCCCTACCTTCACTGTTTGGTGACTATTTTGTCTTCCATGTCTGAGTCTGTTTTTTGTTTCCTAAGTAAGTTCATTTGTGTCATATTTTAGATTCTGCATATAAGTAGTATCATATGCTGTTTGTCTTTCTCTGAGTTAATTCTCTTAGTATGATAATCTCTAGGTCCATACATGTTGCTGCAAATGGCATTATTTCATTCTGTTTATGGCTAAGTAGTATTCTATTTTATATGTATACCACACCATCTTTATCCATTACAAACTTAGTTTTTAAGAGGATGAATTTTTTAGAGTATTTTTTATTTGTAGGGTAGTTCATGCTTGTTGGTGGCTTCCCTGGTAAGTCAGCTGGTAAAGAATCCACCTGCAATGCAGGAGTCCTGGGTTCGATCCCTGGAGAAGGGAATGGCTATCCACCCAGTATTCTGGGCTGGAGAATTCCATGGACTGTAGAGCCCATGGGCTCACAAAGAATCAGACATGACTAAGAGATTTTCACTTTTTCTTTCATGCTTATTGTTCAAAACCAAAGCACAGGGAGTGAGGAAGTAATTTTTTTTTTAAATCTCATGCATCTTTCCCCTTCTCCCGGCCCAGTCCTCTGTGACATTCACTGTTAACTATTTTGTATCTTTTCTGGTTCTGTGCCATCTGTGTGAAATGCTTGAAAACCCAACCCATGTGAAATCTTGTCAGTTACATCACTGTGTGACCTCTTGTTTTTTCATGTTTCTGCGTCAGAATGGGTAGATTTACTTTTCACAGTTAAATTTTAATTTTTATCAAAATTACACATGTACATAATTTTTAAGTAAAATTTTATGCAAGTCCTGCGGAAAAGACAGCAGTCTTTTCTCAATGCCTTCTCGTCTCCAATCCCTTCCTCAAATTTTGTTCACCCTCAACTCTTTAAGTTGTTTCTTCTGCTAATTCCTTTATGTCTCTCAAGAACATATAAACCCTTATATTTTGATTTTCCAATTTCTGACTTTTCCACCAACTTCCTAATATAATAGATGGAGTTTTAATGCCATTATTGCTCTACCTGAGAATATCAAACAAACAACTCACTTGTTTTCTCATCCTCTGTTCTCCTAAAACAATTCTATAACAGGTTTTGTTTACATTGGCTTTCAGTGTTGACATTACTTTGACTGTGTAAATATTGTTCAAAGATGAGCTGTATAGGGTTCTGTGATTATTTCCTTTTAGTGTGTGTGTTCCCCAACCAGAAATTGAAGCCAGGGCCCCTTCAGTGGAAGCGCGGAGTCTTAACTACTGGACTACTAGTAGTTTCTTTTTCTTTTCCAAGCTGCTTGTTTTTCCTGGGGGTAATAATTGCTGTTTTTCCATTTCCTTAGATTCCTATGTAGCGTTTATGAATATATCCCTCAAACTCTCCTGCAGAGACGAGAGACCCTCTAAATATAGCCAAGTGCATCCACAGATCAATCCTTTCTGTGCTTTTGCTTATTTGTGGACATCTGTTCCACGTCATTCTGTTTTCCTGCTCCAGTCTAGACTTGTTCTCTAGGCCATCCTGAGACTTCTCTCTTCTAATATCTGGGCATCTTCTTTGCCTCTCTTCTGTTTCCTGTACCCTCCTTTCCTGCATTCGTCTCTTTGGTTTACATTCTCTTTGTGCTGGAACCCATCCTCCAGCAGCTTCCTGAGGGGGGAATGCATGGCAGGTAAAAGTTCTCTGGGATCCTGCATATCTGAAAGTGTCTTTATAGAGGAGGGTGTGGCACCCCACTCCAGTGTTCTTGCCTGGAGAATCCCATGGACAGAGGAGCCTTGTGGGCTATAGTCCATAGCGTTGTAAAGAATCGGTCATGACTGAAGCAACTTGGCACACACAAGTGCATCCTTACCTCAGTTTTATCCTGAGTTTGATTGACTTAGTCTGTCTTGGTTGGAAATGCTTTTCCTTCAGAATCTTAATTTTTTTTTTTTTTTTACTGCATTGTGTGGCATGTGGGATCTTAGTTCCCCAACCAGGGATCTAATCCACGCTCCCTGCCTTGGAAGCATGGAGCCGTAACCACTTGACCACCGGGGAAGTCCTCCTTCAGAGTTTTGAGGCCACGTCCCAGTTGTCTTCCAGCAGCCAGGGTTGCTGTTGAGGAGGCCAGTGTCCTCATTCCCCATCTTCTATAGGAGCTTGAAGGGTTTTTGGTTTTCTCTAGGTTTTGAGCATCCATGGTGGTGATTGACAGGAGTCTTGTTTCCCTCCACTTGGCTGGGCTTTAGCATGGTCAGCCTCCTCACTTGGGAAACCCCTTCTTTCAGTTCTGGGAAACCTTTTTGTATTATTTCTTTAATCCTGCCCCTCTTCCATTTTCTCTCTGCTCTTTTCTGGTGCTCTGGTTGGTCGGATGTTGGACCCTATATTGTATACTTTAATTTCTTATCTTGCCTTTCCTGTTTCCAATGATTTCTTCATCTTCATCCTCCAAACTCTATTGAGCTTGTATAACTGGTGTCATGTGTCATACATTTGAAGAGTCCTTTCATATTTTCTCTGAGTGGTTTTTTGTCTGTGTTGGGGGTGGTGGTGATGGGGTTGTTGAAAGAGTATCCTCTTACCATTTAGTACGAAGACTCTCTTCACCTCCTGTTTCCTATGTCATTATCTGGGGTCTTTGAACCTCTTCAGTTCAGTTTCTCTCAAGAAACTGTCTCCTGCCAGGTGAACCACTGAGGATGGGGCGGGTGAAGGGACGGTCCAACCAATCTTAAAACAACCCTCTTTCTGGTTGACAGCCTCTACTCTCAGCCTTGCATTCACAGCGCCTGGAGCCTTCAGCTCCTGGACTTCCTAGGTTCTGAGGCACAAAGGTCTCACTGCTTCTGCCCACTCTGTGTGCAGGTGGGAGGTTCCAGAGTTCTCTGCCATGTCCCTCACTTTTCTCCCTCTACTTGATCTGCCCTCGCTGCCTTTTGCTTTTTCATTTTGTCTCTCCTTGAGCAGAGAGGGGAGGGTCTATAGTTTTATTTCATTCCTTTACTAAAATTTAAGTGGAATTTAGAAAACCCTGTAGATTCAGTCTGCCCTATTTAACTGGCTTCCAAGGTGGCTCAACAGTAAAGAAGCTGCCTGTAATGCAGGAGATGCAGGTTCAATCCCTGGGTCAGGAAGATCTCCTGGAGAAGGAAAGGGCAACCCACTCCAGTGTTCTTGCCATGGACAGAGGAGCCTGTGGGCTACAGGGGGTCACAAAAGAGTCAGAAATGACTTGGCAACTAAGCAACATCATTCCTTTTTAAAATTTAAATATTTAGTTATTTATTTGGCTGAGCAGGATCTTTAGTTGTGGTGTGTGAACACCTAGTTGCTACATGTGGAATCTAGATCCCTGATCAGGGATCGAACCTGGGCTGCCTGCATTGGGAGTGTGTGGTCTCAGCCACTGGACCACCAGGGAAGTCCCCATCATTCCTACCAGTGATTTCCTTCTGTTCTGTGTTATGATTATACCATACATTTTCCACCTGTCCTTACCTAGGCATTTGGTTTTGTTCCAGTTTTCCCCATTGGAAACCACACTGCAGTTAAATATCCTTTCCATGTATTCCTGCTCAGGTTTGAAAGTACCTATGTCTATAGGGCAAATTCCTAAACTTAAATTGTGTTTTGATATTTGGTGGCCTTGCATTAAAACAGGTGTTATTAGCCTTTCCCCATTGAGTGTGTATATGAGAAAGGGGGTCTCATATTGATTTATTTCTGCCTTGTGAGTGAAATTGAGCACCTTTTCATATGTATATTATCCGTATCTATTCCCTTTACTGTGAATTTCTGGTTAATACCCTTTGCCCATTTTTTCTATTATTTCATCCTTTTGAAAAAAGTTGTGTTCTTTGTATGTTCAGATATTAATCTTTGTCAGATGTTTTGCAAATATTGCCGTTTGTTGTATGTCTTTTGACTTACTGGGTGTTTTCAGAGTTTTTTTGTTTTTTTTCCTTTTTGCCACTTGGAACATTTAAAATGCTGTCAGTCAGATTTAGCAGGCTTCTCCATCATTTCAAGTCAGGTTCAGGAAGGCCTTCCCTATGTCAAGATTATTGTTTCACTGAGTTTCCTTCAATAAATGTATGAGTTGCTTTTTTTTTTTTCCCGCATCTAACTCTTGGTTTTACACAGAATTCATTTTGCTGTAAAAGAGTGTGACAGGGACCTGGTCTTCTTGTTTTCTTTATAGCCAGCCAGCCCTACAGCCAGGCGCCCCTAGAGTCCATCTGATATTTCCCATGTCCAACTTGCTGGAAATTACCATTTCGTTCTCGGGTCTGTTTCTGGGTTTCTCTCTTGTGTTCCATTTGTCTGTCTTTATCCCCTTGTCAATGCCTTACTGTTTAATTACTGTAGCCTGAGAATCCTGCTTAATATCTGAAAGACTAGTCTTTGCACATTTCTTTAAGAATTTATCAATTGTCCTTCCTAGAGGTTTAGATTCTTTTCACAATTCTTTCACGTTACATACTGACATCTTCAGATGGAGACTCTCAATTCTGAATAAGCCCACATTTTTAGAGCCCCCCCCCCGACAACCTTCTCTAGTACCTCAGCTGGTAAAGAATCTGCCTGCAATGCAGGGGATCCCTATTCAATTCCTGGGTTGGGAAGAAGGGATAGGCTGGAGAAGAGATAGGCTACCCACTCCAGTATTCTTGGTCTTCCCTGGTGACTCAGCTGGTAAAGAATCTGCCTGCAATGTGGGAGACCTGAGTCTGACCCCTGGGTCAGGAAGATCCCCTGGAGGAGGGCATGGCAACCCACTCCAGTATTCTGGCCTGGAGAATCCCCATGGACAGAGAAGCCTGGCGGGCTGCAGTCCATGGGGTCGCAGAGAGTCAGACACAACTGAGTGACTGAGCACAGCACTGCCTTCCTCAGGGAGCTTGCATGCCCTTTGCAGAGGCATCTTCACAAATGCTGCCCTGTGGTTGGGGCTGGTCCCTTATCTTCCAGACTTATTCCAGTTGGCCTGGCCTGGGGACTAGTCCTTTGGGGGTCTGCATTGAATATCTGTGTTCTTTCATTTAAAAAAAAAAAAGAATTCCTTCATTAAGAAGTCCCAAATAGCTGGAAGCTGGGCTGGAAGTGGAGGGACTGCTAAAGGAGTGAGATTTCTTTTGGGGGGTGATGAAAGCATTCTGAAATTAAATTGTAATGGTGGTTTCACAGCCCTGTGGATATACTAAAAACCAATAAACTGTGTACTTTAAAAGGGTACGCAGAATTGTCTGGTCTGTGGATTATGCCACAAAACGAAAACAAAACCAAACCCTCAACAACAAGAGTCATTCAGTGAAGGAGGAAAGATTCTGGGAGCTCAACTAAGGCCAGTTCTCAGCAGAAATCTCGCTCTGAACTTCCTGGCTATGGAGATGGCAGAGGAACTGTGGAGGCTCCCCAGGGCCCTAAGGCGAGCTCAGCACTTCGCAGGAGGTGTGGGCTTCTGCCCTCAAGTTAGCGAATAGCAGTTTTGCAAAGGATGAGACGTGCTTCTGTCTCAGTGCTGATAGCAGCGGATGACACCACGGGAGGTGTTTTTCTCTGGCTCCTTCCCTCTGGCCTGTGCTGACTGGAGCCTCCAGGTGTCCTCAGGCAGTGCCCTGTGTGTGTGTGTGTGGGTTGGGGGGGAGGCAGTGCGTGTGGCTGTGAGTGGAGCTACGTGTTCGTTTTGCACGTGCTCCTGGGCAGAGATGCTGCTCCAGTGTTTCTGTTTTCTCCAATTAACCAACTTATCGCCCTAATTGACCATGTCCTGGCCGTACGCAGGGCTCTTCAGCGGCTTGGCCCTCTTCCTCTCCAGACACGTAAACACAGTCAAGTCTTTCACGTCAGTCAGGGACCCAGGCCATCCAGGCTAGATAGCGGGCCACAGGCTGCTTAGATTTCATCAGGAGGACCTCTTGCAGGGCTTATCTCTCCGGCCAGATGGTCCCCCAACCCCATACCTTTCCACAGTGACCTGGCTCCTTCCTTGCCCCAGAGCTAGACTTGTGTTTCCTTCAGAGAATCAGACTTGTGTCCCCATTTGCAGTGTCATCTCTAGTGTGTGGGGAACCTATGCCCCACCACCTTGGCGAGCCCCTTGGGCCCCTCCCAGCCAGGTGAGGAGCCCCCGGGCTGGGCTTGTCCCCGAGGTGAGGAGCTGGCGCCAGGAGGCCGCACAGCTCTTTCCCGGAGGCCTGGCAGCTCTGCCCCTCCTGGTCTAGGGTTGCGTGAGGAGGGAGTTGAAGCCTGCTGCTCTTGGCTCTGGAATGTGAACCAGGGCTGGTGGGTGGAGATGACAGGAAGGCTTAGGGCCTGGTGTCAGAATGCCCGCCCTGTCCTAGGAGGTGCCCCTGAAAGGCTGTCTGGAAAGGTAGTAGGTTCCCAGCCTTGGTCTCTAAAGCAGAGATGGATGGCCCCCTCTTGGAATACTGGAGCGGTTCCTCGGTGAGGCCCACTGAGGTCTCTTTGATTTCAGAGAGGCTGGTTCTGTTGATTGTGTAGGCAGTAGAGGTCCCAGAAGGCTGAGGATGCAGAGGCTGTGTCAGAACACGAATCGGGAGCTTGGAGCCTGAGGTCCAAAGAACATGTGGCCCTGTCCGCACCTTGGAGGGAGAAGGAGGGCCTCTGGGTTCCTGAACATGCACCCTGCTTGTTTCCCCATGGGGCAGGCTGCTGGACCAGTGGGGGCACCTTCGAGGGACGGCCTTCAGCTCTGTTAAGTGAATGTCCTCGCTCAGGGTCTTTCTTTTAAATGGTCAGCTGGTTCTGGGCATCTCCTATGTGCCGCCGTGAAGCATGGCTGCAGGGAGACAGATGAAGTGGTCCCCTCCCACAGAAGCTTACTGCAGTGTGGGGAAGGTCTGCGTGCCAGAGTGAATGGTGGGTCAGGTGGGGTGAGTGTGGAGTGACAGGGTACAGGGATCGGGCTGGGAGGGCAGGTACCAAGGCCCTTGGTGCTCACTTTGCGTGTGGTCCTCAAAGCCTCCCCATGAGGTGTGTGCAGTGGGAGCTGTTGCCTTCTCTCAGTCTCGAGGTTCAAGTGACCCATTCAAGCCTCAGCTGGTAAATTCCCAGCTGAAATGAACACCTTGCTGCCCACCTCCTAATTTCATGCTTCTGGCCAGAGAATCATGAAGTTGATGTTTGCCGTCTGAGAGTACAGCTGACCCTTGAATAACTGGGGGGTTGGAAATTCACTATAATTTATAGTTGCCTTGGTGTCTGTGGTTCCACATGTGTGGATTCACCCAACCATGGGGCATGCAGAACTGTAGTGTTTACTATTGAAAAAAATCTACATGAAAATGAATCTGAGCAGTTCAAACTCACATTGTTCAAGGGTCAGCTCTATTTGCCATCCGTGGAAAATAACATGTGCCAGCTCCTGTGTGCTCTGCACCCCAGCTGGTTTGCTTGGGAAGGCGTAGCTCATCTGGGGCGTCCCCTGAGCTTGTCTGTATCCCTGCTTTGAAGGTTCGGCTTCAGAGATGCTTCCCATGTTTCACCTGGGGAGTCAGGAGTCACCAGCAAGCCATTCTGGCCAGATGCTGTACCAACCACTTTCTCCAACCTCTGCTCAGGTTCTGGGCCAAATTTAGCCTAGAAGTATGTTTTGCTTGGCTGGCACAGGTGTTGGCATGAGGTTTGTGTTTTTAAAATACGAATTGCCAACGTGTAAAATTCAGGAGACTTCATGTAAGAATCTGGAGTTCCAACTTTTCTAGAAAAACCAGATCATCTCATTTGGGACTTTAGTCCCCCAGGGCAGTCATTGTCTGGGCAGAATGGCAGATGCATCCTTAGGTGGGTCTGGGGCCTCCCCCTCTGTTTTTCCTCTGATGCTGAAGCTGAATGTCAGCGGCTCTTTATCACACTGTTGCTTTTCTGATAGTTTGTGTGCTTCATTCCTTAATGCCTCCCTGACACTCATCCTCAGACAAAGGCCCTCATGATTTCCTACATCTCCGGACTGATTTAGTTCTCTGCTATGCCCCTTCCAGGGTCAGGTTTAAACACCAGCCGCTTTGGGGAGCTTGGCCAGCTGCAGACTTTGGACTGCAGCTCAGACTACCCAGAGCACGGCACTGGTAGCTGTGTGCGTCCCTAGCTCGGCCATGTCGTAGTTCAGATGTCCTCTGATCCTTTGAAGAGGCTCGCATGATGACCAGAACTACATTGTAGCCATTGTCTTTGCCGCAGCCCAGCACTGAGCTGGGCATGAGCTGCCGGTGATGTTGGCTGTGCCCTGTCACCCCCAGCAATTATGTGGCTGCTGTATGTTGCTAAGTGTGATGGAAATGGTTTCCTGGAACATGAAATGAGATTGCACTTAATTGTTATTTTCCAGATTATCGAATCTAGAATGATTTGGTTTTAGATTTAGCTCCCGTAAGCAATCACTGTGGAAGTCCCTTCTGTTCTGGGAAGCTCGGCTTTTCTGGGGGTTTTTGTGTTTTTTTAAATTAATTTTTATTGGATCATAGTTGCTTTACAGTGTTGTTTTAGTTTCTACTGTACAGCAAAGTGCAGTCTGCTGTATGTTTACATATGTTCCCGGTTTTGATTTCCTTCAGTACTGTGTATCTGAGAGTTTGATGGCTTGTGTTAATGCCTGTGGGGGAGCAGTGGAAGCCAGTGTGTCTTTGGAGAGGTGAGATCACACTCGCTGCTCGTGTGCTGGTGAGCTGCCTGTACAGGAAAGACTGGCCCTGGGCCTTTGGAGTGAGTGGGGACCTGCTGACCATCTGGTATCCCTCTGCTCATCTAACTTATGCAGTCAGATGATTGGGAACAGAGCAACGTTTACCACTTGTGGGCAAGGCTTAGGAACCAGTCTGGTATTTCTGGATTTCAAGGGAAAACACCAGAAGTGTCAAAAGTTTGAAAAGCCATCTTTGGAAAAGAGATTGTCCTGTTGTCCTAATGATGGCTGGAGACCGGATGGAGCTGATGTGGACAGATGCCCTGGCTACCAAGCGCGGGCTGGCTTGAGTAGGCTTTCCTGTTCCAGGCAGAGGTACATTCAAGGCAACCATTGCCCTCGTCGGCTGTGAACTTTGGTCAGTGCCGTGTCTTTGTTCTGCCGTACAGATGCGAAGGGAGGAGCCTGGGAGCAGATGACCATCACCGCCCACTGCCTGTGTGGGGTGGTACTGTCACCGCCTCCACCCCCCGCCCCGCCCCGGTATAGCCCGCCACCAGGCAGAGGTGGGGACGAGATGAAGCCCACGATAGAGGGAGGAATCCCATTTCTGGAGTGTTGTGGTGGCTGGCAGCTTTGTGTGGACGGATAAGCTGTGTGAGGTCCAGACTAGCTCCATCAGACACCGGATATTAGCTGCTTGGGTGCAGGTCCCAGGGCTTCATTTCCTCAGCTCTCATCACAAGCGTGATGCCTCACAATTATTAGTTTTTCTCACACGTGGCTGATATCAGTACTGATAAAGTGTCCCTTTCATAAATTTACAGGCGTGGCTTTCTTGCCAGCGAGCATCTCTTATCTCATTGGAACCAATGTTTTTGGGATCCTCGCACACAAAATGGGGAGGTAAGATGAAATGAAACAACCCAACACTCACTCGGTTACAGTAACGAACTTACTTTAAAGAATTCCAAGTGTTTCTATCTTCACTGTTATAACTGTTTTGATTTCCACTGAAAACCTGGATGCGGGGGCGGAATCATTTCTTAATGGTGCTTTTTTGTTTTTTGACAGATGGCTTTGTGCTCTTCTAGGAATGATAATTGTTGGAATAAGCATTTTATGTGTGAGTAAAAGGTGACATTTAAAAAAAATGACATTTGGCTGGTGGAAATAACTTGTAAATGAAACTTTTGCTTTGGGCAAGAATCACCAACAAATATAAAGTTTGAAGTTTGTTGACACTTAGTTTTATTAATCTTCCATTTTCTTCTCATTTTTTATCATGTTAAAAACTTTGGACAAGATTCTCCAAAGGGTTTATTTTATGTCAGTTGGAAATTATTTAGAACGTTTTATTACATTGTTTTTATTTCACCTTGTTCCCCTCTCCCTGTACATCTAAAACATTACAGTGTCTTGAGCACTTTAGGGCAGCCAGCCAGAAACAATAGCAAGATGGTTTTCTAGAATAAAACATCTTCTACCAAAGGCTAATATCTACCCCAAATGAGACATTCTGGTTCTTTTAAAAAATGGTGTATGGGCACTTCACTGGTGGTCCAGTGGCTAAGACTCTGCCCTCCCAGTGCAGCGGGCCTGGGTTTGATCCCCCGTCAGGGAACTAGATCCCACACGTAGCAACTAATCCTTTGAGTGCTGCAGCTAAAGATCCCGCATGCTGCAACTAAGACCCAGTGCAGCCAAATAAATGAGAATAACTATTAGAAAAATGGATTATAGATGAGGCTGAACTTTCACATATGGAAGTGAACTAGCTTTTCATGGTAGTCACAAAACCCATTTCAACTCTATTAAAGATTTGGAGGGTCCTCTTCTGCCCAAACCCCATCTTGCTCCCTCCTCCTACTTCCTCCAGAAGGGGACACACATAACAGGCCAGAGAAAACCTATCTTTAAGACTTTCTATGATAATTCAGAGTGGAATAGCATGTTCTTTTGGCATAACATGTATTTCCTTTTATAGATTCCTCTTGCAAAAAACATCTATGGACTTATAGCTCCCAACTTTGGAGTTGGTTTTGCAATTGGTAAGTCACTGGAGCCTTGTGCCTAAATTTAGAGCTGTTTTCCCATTCCAAGAAAGAGTTCCTCAACTTCTCTGGCAGTTAGGACTCTGCACTTTTACAGCAAGGGCTTGCATTCCATTCCTGGTTGGGGAATTAAGGTCCTGCATGTTGCACTGTGGCCAAAACAAAACAAAAAAAAAAAAGAGTTCTTACTTGGGCAGACTTACTCAATCTAAAATTCCTAGAAGCTTGATAGGAGGCTGTGGCAGTTTAGCTCATGTACAGTTTGTAGATTGTCCGCAGATACTGGCTTTCATGAACTAGTCATTTATTTCCTGAAACCCAGTATCGTAAAAGCCTGATATTTACAGAAGCAAAACGACACACCACCGCTGAGCCTGGGCAAACAGGAGAACTGCTTACTCAGAACCTATCTGTTTGGGCTCATATCTGTGCACAGACCTTCTCATATGAGGCTGGGGGACAAAGGCTTCACATGTAGTTTTCAATAAGGTTTGGTACAGAAAAGGTAGACTGATATACTGATGACCAGCTGTACTGTGGGAATTTTCACAAGCAAAGGGGACAAGTCTTTGTAGCAATGTGAGGCACAGTAAGTAATATGTTAGGAAAAATCTTGTTCATATTTTACATAAATAGTACATGCTTGTTTCTCATTTATAATATACAGATTAATCATGATAAAGGTGAATCTGTCGCAGGGTAAATGCAGTACAGCAGTGAGGATGGAGCCTTTGCTGACCCCTTAGACCAGGCTAGGTTATCCCAGCTTATGTGCATACATATACATATATACATACATATACATATGTGTATACATACACATAGCTTCTCACAGCACCTTCATAGCATCACTTACAATTGTAATTTATTTTTAAACTCTTTGTTCTGTTCACCCTTATCCCAGCACCTTGCACATTGCAGGTGATCAGCACATACTTGCACATACTGAATGCAAAAAAATTTCCCTTACCCTCCTGCCTCTGTAGGGGTATGGGTGGGGGTCGTCTGACGTTTGAATGCCCTGCCAGGTGTGTTCACAGCCATCATGTCATTCAGCCAGTCATTATCATCTCCATTTTATCAATGGGGAGAATGACATTCAGAGAGATAAGGCATGACGATGTTCAACCAGACAGGGGTTTGGATTTAGAACTCGGAATACACAGGTCCTTTCTTTATGCTTCCTGTTCTCTGACTATTCTAGAGACCAGAGGTTCTAATGCAGGTCTTGGCAGTGGTGATGGTTTTTGGTGTTTTAGCCAACTAAATGAGCAGACCTCTTTTGATTTTAGTTTCCTGAGTAGGGCCAGGCAGTCCCTGACTCTTTCCTATTCTGGTTCCTTCTGATTCTCTTTATGCTTTCCAACTTTAACTCTGATAATCTAAGAGTGAGGCCAAGCTGTGGGTGGGGAGGAGGCTGGGTGAGGTATGTAGTGTACCCACTCTTTGAGGGCAGAGGACGATGTGGGCCAGAAAATAGTGAATCAGGAAAGCACCCACAGGAAGCAGCATACCCCTGGGTCTGAAGAATGGCAGGCAAGTCCCTAGAGGACTGGGTGCCTTACCAGACAGTGGAGGACAAGATGAGGCAAGGCAGAGAAGAGGCAAATAGTAATCTGAGTTCCAGTCCCAGCCTCAGGCACCTTTAGTCTGTCTTCAGTGAAGGGTCTGTTGTAGGGAGTTTGCCTCAAGACTTGGCAGACAGCACTGAAGAATCTTGGCAGGGTTGTGAGGTTAGGACACAGTCATTGACGTTCGGCCCACTGTTGGTTTCCATCAGTTTTCTGTAGACTGTGTTCCCTGACTCCACAGGCATGGTGGATTCATCGATGATGCCCATCATGGGCTACCTGGTCGACCTGAGGCATGTGTCAGTCTATGGGAGCGTGTACGCCATTGCCGATGTAGCGTTTTGCATGGGATATGCCATAGGTAAGGACATTGGGTTTCCAAAAGAACTTTTTTTTTTCTCAGTGCACGACTGATAATGCCTACCGAAAATTATTTAAACCTTTGCATCTTTCTGCCTACAAGACATTTAGAGAGAGCTTTATCTAATTCTCTGTTTCCTGAAAGGTCCTTCCGCTGGTGGGGCTATCGCAAAGGCAATTGGATTTCCATGGCTCATGACAATTATTGGGATAATTGATATTCTTTTTGCTCCTCTCTGCTTTTTTCTTCGAAGTCCACCTGCCAAGGAAGAAAAAATGGTAAGAAAAATGTTAGGATGCAATGAAGTGTTTCTTGATCATCTTAGCATGGTCTTCTGGCTAGTGCCTTATGGCTTGGTTCTAAAATATATTTCTACTCCTTTTGATCAGAACTCCCCAAATATAAATGGTAAGTTCCTTTTTAGTTTATACCACATAGAGCAGATACTTCTTTGACTGTATCAAGCATTATGTTTATACATTTGAAGAGTGAAATAATTTTCATACATAGATTAGCACTCAAATATAAACATAGATTTATATTAACAGTTAAACAATTTAATTTTCAAAGGTTCTTGAAATCTTGAACATAGCTTTTTTGCTTCTGGTGCTCACTCCTAAGATCAACCATTTTTGGTGCTGTTTGCTTTTCTCCTACCCCTTACAGTTTTCAGTAATAGTGACTTAGTCTTTACTGCATAAGATTCTGGAGATGGTTTTAAAGTAGGTAACAGACACTTATGGAAAAACATTGGTTTTTGTACCTTTGGGCACATGTGAGCACATCTTTGTAACGTTTAAGTTAAGAATTTCATGACCAGGATCCCAGCTATAGGCAAGATATAGTATTGAGTATAAAGTGTTCCCCTTTTGAACAAATTCAAACTTATCAATTCTGAATTTGAATTTTGAAATGCATCAGTCATTTTACCCTTTCCAATAAGTGTTCATACCTGGTGGTGCTGCTGCTGACATTTTTTAAATGTCCGATGCTGATGGACAGTCATCTAGTTGAAAGAAGAGGGCCTTTGATTAAGAGTGAAACAGAGGAGGGGGAGATGGTGTTTAGTAATGGACGTGAGGTTCCCTTGTGCTGTGCTCTTGGGAGTATGTCAGAAGTTCTCCATGACGTTTGAACTGAAATGGGTTTTAAGGCTTTGGCATTTCTTAATTGCTCCTTTCATGACCTTCCCCAAAGAGTAGCTTTAAAGACAGATACAGACCCTGAAGCTGGGTCGTGTAGTCTTTGTTTTGGGCATTTGGGGCATTTATTAATATGTTCAGTATATTTAAGAAGTATATCCAGCATTGAGCACTGGTCTTGTACCCTTTATTATACAGGATTTACGTAGGTATCTTTGAATTACTCTCAACCATCTGACTCTTCCTCTTTTGCTGACGCCTCCCCAGCTCTGAACAACTTTCCCGTCTCTCTCAGGGCACTTCCTGTTTTCCAGCCTGGTCATCTGAGTTCCCTGGCCACATTTGTCCAACCCCAGCAGAGTACCTTGGCCCCCATCAGGGTCAGGAAATTCTCTGTGCAATCACAGAAAATAGCTCTTGTTCTGTTGCCACTGTATCAATCTGATTAAGGCTGAATGAAGATTACTCCCAACCCTATTTGACCAAAAAAAGAAAATATCACCTACAAATGATTCTGTCACCCAGGGGACTGTATAAGACTCAGGGGATAGTGCAGGGCCCTGGAGCCGAGCCATCTCTCCCATAGGAAGATGATTTAGCCTTGACCTTACAGGGTGGTATGAGGATTCAATGAAGGAATCCCAGCGGAGTGTGACCCCCATGTCTGCGCACAGTAAACGCTCAATAAATTGTCACTAGTTTCCACATAACCCCACTCTCCTTTCTTGCTCTTACCTAACTCTGATATACTCTCTCAGCCCAGAGGTCCCTCCGCTCCCTCCCTTTCTACTGTCTGTGAGATGAGAACTCTCATATATGACCCAGCACTGCCCAGTGGTCTTCCCTTGCCGAGTGACAGACGTTAGTGGCTGCTGTGTTATCCGTTTGTCAGTAGCAGCTTTGAGGGCTTATCTGAGGTCTTGGAGGAAGTGGGTGAGGTCAGGGGACCGGCTCCCGCTCTGGGGTCCACACATGATGGGCAGAAGGCCTCTGTGCCTCTTCCCACATTTAACCAAGGCTTTCGTTCATTTAGAAAGAAAAATGCTGAAGGAAGTGGAAGAGACAATCCTGAAAGGCAAAGCAATAAGAAGGGCCAGGCTTCCAGAAGCTACTTCCGCTGTAAAATGTCACTTAGTAAGTGCCTAGCAAGATGAATCATTGAAAACCAGAGAGGATGTGTGCCTCCCTGCCCACAAGTGATGCCTGTAATTGAAGGCATCATGTCAGATCCATTTGAGGGGCACGATGGTGACATGGGAAGGTGGCAGCCAACAGCCGCTGCCTATTCACTGTGCAGGCAGGAAGCAGCCGATGAGAGGGAGCGAGGGCAGGGAGCGGAGGCACGATCGATTACTACCCACTTGAGGAAATCCAATACCGCCAAGGGCCGGCATTCAGGAGCAGCAGTTAGCAAGTGCAGGGGACGGGAGAGTCAGAAGGGCTTATCCAGCCTGTACTCTTTGCTAAGAGTACAAACCTTAGCAAATAATTCCTTCATTAGGAAGCATTCTGATTAAGTGGTGTGTGGACTTAAGATCAAAACAGAAAGTTCAAGTGCCATTTTATGGTTCCCGAGTCATCCAATCATGAACCAGTTTGTGAGCACCTGAGTTTTGCTTTCATTTGGTTTGTTGGATTTCTGAGATTTTGTTTGTTTGTTTTAAATTAGTGTTATCAATACAGGCAGAAAGGCCTGTTACTCTAGTCACTCTGCAGGTATAAAAACACCAGCTCTGTCATTTGAGGGAACTGAGTTCCTGTTACAAGACAGTTGCTTGCAGCCTCTGGCTCTCACAGTGCCCAGTGAGGAAACCGCGTTCTGGGATGGACTTTGATTTTCTCAGGTTGAATTTTTTTGTTGTTTAAAGATAGGGCACATTTCTTAGGTCTCAATGAACATGAGTTTGAGCAAACTCCGGGAGACGGTGAAGGACAGGGAGCCTGGCATACTGCAGCCCACGGGGTTGCAAAGAATCACACGGCTAAACAACTTAGGTCTTCTCTTCACGTTTCTATTTGTTGCTCAGACTGGAAAGCAGGCGATTTGAGGACTGTAGCTTGCTTTTGCTGGCTGATCCTGATGCAAAACCATCAGTTTTTTTAAGAAAAGATAAGGTGGTAAGTAAGTCTTTTCTAGCACACAGGAGCCCTGGTATTTTTCAATGTCTTGAAGCCTGGAACGCTTACATTTTAATGCTTTGATGGTTTTCACTGTCCTAGCTTCATATTTGTGTTATTTTACACTTCACTTGGTCCAGTGTTTTCATTGCTTTGGAAATCTTGACTCAACAGTGTCTGATATGAAACCAGGCATTTGGCAGGACCGGAGCTCAACTCTCAGGAACGGGCTTTGCTCTGAATACAAATGACCATCCCTTGCACCTCCCTCTTTCATACTTCACTTGAGGGTCAAACATACCTTTCTCCCCACAGCAGTGTATGGAGGCCTGCTCTAATTACCAGGCTGCCCTCCAGGCCCCTCTGTACACATCCCTCATGCCCGTGACTTACCCACTTGATGCTTGCTGTTCATGCCTCTCTTTTCGTGGCACTTTTGGACTATTACATGCCATCTGGCTTAATCTTGTATAACTTAAAAAAAAAAAAAAAGATGGCACAATAAATCTTTCAAAAAAGTGTCCAGAAGCTGGTAAGCTAGGTTTTAAAAGTTAAGAATGATCTTTTAAGAAAAACTCCTTTACCTGGTACACGTAGTGTCAGCAAATGCAGTTTGGCTAATTGAGAAGTTCCGCACAGTGCCAAATAATTGGTCTGACTGAACTTCTTCCCTTGCAAAGCAGTTTTTAAATTGGGTCTGTTATGTGCCCAGTGCTAGGTTCCAGAAGTCCTTAAATCTATATAGTGTATGGTATGATGGTGGACTAGCCAGGGGAGAGGACTTTGTGATAAGGAAGAAGGCTGGCCATCCTTTCCAAGGCTGGCTCTCTGCCTGTGGGCCTGGGGTTAATAAGGCCTCTTGCCTGGCATTCAGGGCCCCGCAGTCTGGGTCTGGTTGGGCTTTCCTGCTATGGTTTCCTTGTGCCTCAACATCAGATCTCGGGGTCAGGAGGAGGGTTGGGGGAAGAGGCAGGCTGCTTTACATAATGTCCTGCAGGCTTCAAGTCCGCCCCTGTCTTTTCCATGTGCTTTCCCCAAGCACTTAACTCCCAGTAAGCACTCTGCCCAAGAACCCTGTGGAACTGTCACTTGTGTGCAGTGAGGTCCCTAAGTTGCTGGGAGAGGACCTTAAAGGCACTGAAACACACATCTGGTGGTGCCCAGTAAGCTGTTGTCAGCCGTGTGACCCTGCTTTGTCCCAGAAGATGCCACACATAAGTCGGGTGGTGTTTCTCACAGCATGTTGACACCAGTGCCACTAAGGGTAGGAACCTGGGATTCAATGTTTCACCTGCCCCATCGAGTGATTCCTGGGCATGTTTCTTTGAGGACTGTTGACTCCAGAGGCAAGACGTGGAGCTCTTGATGGCTAAAGCTTTAGTGTTACAAGCACACACCCATGTGGGAAGGGTCCTGCTGCCCATCACTTCAGTTACTTACTTTTTTAAAATTGAGCTTTTCATGAAGTCCATGTATCAGTTCACTTGGCAAGAAGCATAAAAACAGTAATAATTTTAAAAAAAACTAAAGTTGAATTTGCAGCTGACAGTTTGAGCTGGCAGCCTAGCTTAAGAGTCATGGAAGTCTTTATCATCACAGGCCACATGGCAGATCATTTTAGAATTTCTTGGGGAATGATAAATGGGTTAAGGGCTGAGGGCAGACACAGCAGCTTATCAGATCTGTGGGACAAGAACTGGGAGGAGCAGCTGCCAAGTGCCAAGGTAGGCTGCAACAGGCCAACAGAAGATTAATTTAATCCAGATAAATGTTGCCATTTAGATTTTCAAATACACAGAAAGGCACTGGTTGGATAGCTTACGTGGGGGAAAACTGAAAGACATGCCTGGTGAGAGAATCCGTTTCAGTTGTACCCAGTGTCATGCTCTGCACCCCTGGCTGTCCTGTGGGGCGTCACCAGAGCGGATGCTGGCACAGGCTGCCTGGGCTCGATCCACCCCATTTAGCCGTACATCTCTTGGTCAAGTTCTTTGACCCCTGTGCCTACACGGAGGGGGATCAAGCTATCACATAGGGTTGTTGTGGAGTAGAGATATACTGAAAATGCTTAGCACATTTAGTCTTGGCATGATAAACCCCAGCTGTATATGCAAGACTACGTGCTTGGTCCATATACTTCCAGGAGGAATGATGACTATAGCGCTTATCAACTGAAGATGTTTGTCAACTGAGGATCGATTGATCTTTAAAAAGTTTTTGTTACAATAAGGGAGCACATAGAATTTTTATGTGTATGAGAGAAACATACTTTTTATTAATAAAACACACTTGGGCAAGAAGAGGCCAGTCAGGACTTGGGAAGACGTCCTTCCGAGATGCTGTATTTAAAAAGATAAGGGCCCTGTGACACTTAATCCAGGGAAGTCAAAGGGGCCATAGCTGCGGCCTTACAAGGAGGATCCCCACACCCAGAGTATAAACTAAACCTAGCCTGCATACGCCTTTCCCATAGGTTTCCAGTCCCTCCACACCGACTTAGGGCCCCGGCAGACAAACAGGAACACTGCAGATACTGCCTCTGCTGCCTCCTACTGCCTGGCATTTTCACTCTAGAACTCCAGGTCTTCTAGACCAGGCACCTGGCAGTTGCACCAAATTACTGGTTGGTTAATATCGGGTGGTACTGCAGGTAGTTTTCAAATTACTAATCTTTAGTCTTAACCAGTTTCTGTCTTCTCTTTATGAACCAGTGAGTTAATATATCTGCACTCTGCTCTCTTTCAGGCTATCCTCATGGATCACAACTGCCCCATTAAAACAAAAATGTACACTCAGAATAGCAGCCAGTCGTATCCGATAGGAGAGGATGAAGAATCTGAAAGTGACTGAGACCCTCAAAAGTCCTCCAAGTATCTAATTGTATAAAACAGTGTTTCCAGTGAAATGACTCATCCAGACCTGTCTTAGTCATACCACTCATCCCTGGTGAAAGTCATACAACCAAAGGTTCTTTCTTTTCCACGGTTATGATCGATTGCCAACGGCCTTATAAAGAAAAAGCAGCTTTTCTAGGGGTTTGTATAAATAGTGTTGAAAACTTTATTTTATGTATTTGATTTTATTAAATATTATACAATATATTTTGACGAAATATAGTGTAAATCTATAAATATTTGAATCCAAATCAAATATAATTTTTTAACTTACATTCACAAACACCTGGGCAAAAAGAAAAGTCTTATATTTTTTTCTGAATATTGGTAATGAGTGTTTAAAGCACACATTATCTCCGAGACACTTCCAACAATGAGAAACTAGAAGGAAGTCTGAAAAACAGTCAAGTAAGACGGCATTTATTATGTAGTGACACTGAATGTTACTGAACTTGGAATTACAGTTGACCTGGAACAACACAGGGTTTGGGAATACCAACACCCCACACAGCCGAAAACAATCAGCCCTTCGTATCCGTGATTTCACGTCTGTGGACTCAACCAATCATGGGCCACGTAATACTGCAGTCTGTATTTGCTGAAAAAACTCTGTATATAAGTGGACCCATGTTGTTCAAGGGTCAACTGTACTATCGCTATATTCATGAGGTCAATCTAGTTATCTCAAATGCAGAAGAACCTTGAGTCAGTCATCTTTTGAACTTAATCCATGAATCTCAGCTGGCATTAGTTTTCTATGTGATCACCTACCTGGAAGCAGATGGTTGTAAATTATGTTTACCTGTTTTGTGGTTGGCAGCAAACATTAAAGCCAATAGGGGTAAAACAGTGAATGTTCTGAAAGCAGAGAAAAGCACCCAAATATATAGTTATGAACAACTAGAAGCTTTCCCTTTCAGATACATACTTGTCTTACTGGGTGACAAAAGATGGAGACTAGAAACACCTTATACTATTAAGATTGTTTAAGCATGATGAGATCTATCAACATCTAGCTGAAGTTTTAGAAAAGAAATTTAAAAAGCTAACAGCTGCTGTGATGTGAAAAAAAAATCAGACTATAATTTTCTTTTACCTGGAAGTCAAGTGTTTTCTAGGGATCTGTTAATTTTTTGGATACTATTATTTTAGATGAAGATGGAGGAATCAAACTGTCTTGAATCGTGTTAGGAAAACAGGTAAAAATAATAGGGTGGTCGGGGCACACTCCCTCTCATATGCAGGAAAAAACCCAAACATCTAAAAATGTCTGTGTAATACTGTATCACCTAGCACTGTTGTGATGTAGTTTTTCTGACCATGATAACATTGCTGTGCCTTTTCGTTGTTAAGTACTGTTAGTGAATATTGTCTATTTACATCGAGTTTTGTATGATATGAAGATAGTGTGGAATGTCTCAAAAACACGTGTTCATTCTGTAGTTCTGTAATCGTAAACTAATGTCAGTTTTTTTGTTAAGCTAAAATTGTTAACTTGGAAAGACTCCACTTTTTACTTCCCTAAGAAAGTAGCTAATACTTCCTTTCCATTTTCTTCATGAAGCTTTTTTGTGGGGCTTTGATCTGAAGTCTGGTTTTTTGACTGCATGTACTGGAAGCAAAGTGGCTTCCTACTCATGTATTTGCATTGGGCGACTCACACAAGGCCTCTGCTTTACTGGAGGTGCTTCTATGGCTAATCTAAAAAAGCGGCATTGTTCTCTACTTCTGTAGGGGAGACCCTTAAAAAACCATGTGCTGCAAATCAGTTCTCTTGGAGGGTTTGTAGTTCTCCCCACTCCTAATACTATATAGCTTTAAAGTTTTTGCCTGTAAGGCTTCAGTCTCTTCAAGAATGACTGGCAGCCATGTCTGCTGGTGATCCCTAGAGATCATATAAAAGAGAAATGTTTTTCAGATGTGTATTGAGAGCAAAAGTTGGGAAAAACTGTATCTGATAAGGAAAAAAATGATAAGGCCTTTTATATGAGTAATATTCTGGGCTTGGAAAAACTATGAAAAGAAGGCTGTTTTTAAATGTGTGCATCAGAACAAAGAACACACAGCTCTCTGAACTGTTTATTTTTTGAGCAGAGGTGGTTTTTGTTTGTACCTAGCAAAACAGATACAAAAAACTTAATGAGGTAGCAATGAATACTCAGTTCTTTTGACTGCTAAGTGTATCCACCCACGTTCTGTTTTAGCTAGTTTACTTAATAAATCTTCTGAACACTCCTGTGCCTGTTGTTTTCCTTTGTTAACCAGATAATATCATCAGAAGAAAATATGTGAGAACATATTAACTGTGGATATTCAATTAAAAAACTATTCTTTTTTGCTTGCAGGCGTCAGGTAAAATCTACTCCAGACTAGTTTGAACCATATTTTCTGGCTTTGCAAAATTTGTTTTAAATTGAAATATGTAACTAGCCCCATGGTGCCAATGTGGAACCAACCAGTAAGTTATCCTTGCATTTCTAAAGTTGTGCTGTTTTCGTGATGGCTATGATATGCAGCCTCTTGACACAGTAGATCCACGGCCATGGAAGTACCGTAAAGTCTAAGATGTGTTTGTGTGTTCAGGTGTGAGAATCCATGGCTTAAAAAGGATTAAGGGAACCTCCCCCAATCCCATTTTTAAAGAAAAGCTATTCTCTCTTAGTTTAGAAATAAACTCAATATATTTTAAAATTAAAGTGATTTTGAAGTTACTCACTTTTATGGGGACTTAAGATTTCATTATCTTACTATTAGTAAGAGCCAAATGTCTTCAAACTGCTTTTCAAAAAATTCAAATATACTTAAATTTAGAATTGACAGGACCCTCAAATTTTTACTACTATGTGTTTACTCCTCTCAAAATCACAAATGACCACAGAATATTTTAACTAGTTCTGATACTGAAGAAGGCTTGATACTAAGAAATGTAGCATATGAATTGATTTTAAAATAATGCTAAAACGTTGCTCAACTTGACAGTCTAAACATTCATCTGAATACCGATATGTGGAAAATACACTTTAAATAGTCTTGTTACTCCTAGATAGCAGAGGCAAGTAGATAAATCTGATATACCACAGCATAAAAAAAAGAGTAAAACCAAATTTAATGTTTTTAGACAATTTTCAGAATAGCAATTTTGTTTAGCAAAAGTGGACTTTGTTAAGCTTGTTTTCACGGCCCAATTATAGAGGCAATAATTCCACAGAGATGCAGTAATCACTTTTTTTCAGATGTCGTTAAATGAAGATATTCTTATTTTCTTGGTAGTTTTTATTTATTATTATTTTTAAGCTATTGATAACATAGCATGGCAGAAAGATTACATCAGGAATGTGATATAATACAACTGTTTTCACTGAAGCTTTAGACCTTATTATCCCTACGGGGCTAGGAGGGTTCCCCTCCCTTGCCCTAAAGTACACCTGTGATGCCTCTATTGCCTCTCACCAGTAAATAGAAAAATATCGCACTATACTGAAGGTTATATTTTACAATTATCATTAGCAGCATTTCTGAGCTTTTCATAATTGTGGTTCTATAGAGTTAGATACTTTAAAAACATGAGCAGATTTTTATGAAAGCAAAGTTTTGCATTATTTCTACAGCTGTTTCAAATGCATCCATTTCAACAGCATGCTTGGATGTCACTAAAACTTCCATGGTATAATCCAAAACCGCCAGTCACTTACTCTGCCTTCCAGGTTGTCAGTGGTAAGTGATTTTTTTATGTTAAGATGAAAGTCTGTGATCACACTGGGCAGATTACTTTAAACTATGATTTACATAACAGCATTTTAGCTTTCAGTGAATTTGGTGTATAGAGACTTCTACAGCAGTGTTCTTCTAAAATGCAAGCATGCTTAAACAAAAAAGGGGGGCATACAGAGATACATTTTTGTTATAAACTTCGCCAAGAAAGGTAGTTTTCTTATATTTTACTTGATAATAAAACAGCAAGAATGAGAACTGGCTATTGATTTTAAAACTGGAATAGCTTTTCTACCCATAAAAATGTTTTACCATCCATGTTAGTCATCCCTTTTATTTGAACAGCTTTTTACTATTCAGAGAACTTCCACAGTTATGCTGTTGTTATCCTCACAACAATTCTGTGAGGTAGTTAAGAGGAAGTTTTGGTTTATTCCTGCTTTAGAGCTGGGGAGACTGCAGCACGGAGCCCTTTTGTGGCTTGCTTATGGTTACACAGTTTGCTAATGGCCAACAGAAGAGCCGCAACTTAAACTCTTGGACAGAATCCTGGGTTATGGACCTGGGCCAGAATCCTTACTATTATACGATGCCTTTTCCTGCCAGTTATAAAAGCTGTGCTATCTAGTTTTAAATTCACGTCAGTTTCACTATATAGCAATTATCATAGTAGCTACCTACGAAAGGGAAAAACATGTACATATCTTTTATAGGCTATATAAAAGGCCAAAACTTTTACGGTATACCAACAAAGGTCATGCTCACGTTTTCTGTCAGTCATGTGTTACTAAGGATCCACACAATAAACTATTACAGTAGATCTTCCCTTTAAGACACCTGGTCCCAATTCCTAGGTATCTATGCTGTCTAATTTTTTTTTTCTATGAATAAAAGACAGCCTGAACTATAGAAGCATTCAGAATGATCATTCCTTTAAGTCTGCAGATGTCAGATAAAACAATAAATGTATCTTGCATGATTCCTCTCGTTCACAACATTCTCATGCATGAAAATATTTCTAAAACAAAACAGCCAAACCAGGTATCAACAAGGTCATTTTAAGAACAGTCCTCTGAAACTTCAAATATCCTTGCACATGCTTTATTTCCTATGGGAGAATTGAAGCTGAAAAATAATCATAAATGTTTAAAACTTCCATTTGAAAGGAAAGTACCAATATTTTGAAAGATTATATTTCAAAATCCTATGGTTACTGTTTTTTTTTTTTTAGTAATCTTGTTATCCTCTCAAAATTCTTAACCAACTGCATTCTATATTTATTCCCTATTACATTTTGTTTTTCAATGCAAGCTCTTCAAATTAATCACTATATCCTTACTAAAACTGCACAGAGGCTTTAGAAAAAAATTTCACAGAAGCATAAAAACAAGCAATATATGTAATTTTTTTTTTTTTTACTAAATTAGCGTAACTAACTAAAGCTGCAGCATCTGCTTTTGTATTACATTTGGCAAAATCAAAACAGAAAGCATCACCGCCAAACCCCAAAATAACAAAAATCTCAGGCAAGTAGAAATGACCAACTTCATAACACAAAGTAAGATTCAAAACCTGTTCCCTCGATGATTGCTGTGGTCAAGCTGGGCATGCAGCAAATCTGTTGTTACAACCGTGATGGAAATGAAACTATTTTAAGAATCTGGACTGTATGCTATTTAACACTAATATGAAAACTAGGAAGACAAGGGGGAAAAAAACACAATGAGACATCACACATAAACACAAAAAGTTAGCTTACATAATTACATAATTAGAAAAAGTTAAAAATAAATTAGTAAAAATAAATTCCCAGTATAAACCCAAAAAAGCATAGCTATAAATGCAATCTGAAACAACCAATTTAGTGGGCTGGTCATGTTTTTGCTGGAAAACCACCTCTTCCACTCTCATTCTCACACAAGCAAATCGCTGTGAAGAAGCAGGCCAAAGTGCATGACAGGAGGGTTTAAACGTGGCTGTATCTGCAGTACTTGAGATGCAACTTTTCCTCAGTCACTTGAAACTTTAAATGTGGACTGTTACACAGACTCAGATGGGCCAAATAAGTCATCGGATATGCTACTGAATGGCTGAGAGTCTATGAGTTGGGTTATTTCACTGTCGAGGTCTTCTTCTGTGTCATCTGTGTACTTGGTGACTTTCTTGGAGTGCTGGTCTAAAGACAGACTTTCTAAAGATTCAATATCTTCAATGCCTGCTCTGTAGTGGATCATAAGAAGTGTTAGAGCTTGTAGTCTTTCACCAGATTTAGCCAAAGCAGCAGAAAGAAGTGACTTTTTCCTTGTATCAGTTGTCTCTTTTTCTTCTCTAACAAGGGAATTATTATGTTCCAACTCCTGATCAATTTCATTCTGCAGTTTATCTAGCATGAACTCTAGTTTCTGAATCCTCTCCTCTGTAGGCAAGCCCCTGTACAGATCACGACCGATCTCCTTAACGGCAATGAAAATGCTATCATCCAGACCACCCTCCTTTCTCACTAACTTTATTCCTGCGCTGTTGCCCCGCTTAGAAGGGCTGTTTGAGCCACAGACCTCTGTGTCACTGCCTTCATTGTCTGATGTGTTGGGTGTGTGTTTTGGTGAAGGTTCTACAAGATCAGTTCCTGGCTCAGACAGGCGAGTTTTGGAGACTTGACGCAGGTTTAACAAACGAGAACTCGTATTGATAATATGTCTCGTCAAACCTGTTGTTCTGTTGACTGACTTCCCAGCTTCAGCATCAACACGAGGGGGCAGGCCTAAGAGGGTTTCTTGTCCTTCCAGCCTGAGATTTTTCAGGGCCCGGTCTATCCGCTGCTCCGTCGCTCCACAAAGAGGAGTCTCAGCTAGACACTTTTCCTGACATTTTTTATGGCAGACATAAGCACAGAACATACACTGGGAAGCAGCTTTAGTCCAAACTTTTTTCTTACAGTAATCACACCAAGTTGGGTTCTGGAACTGAGTGTCCTGGAAACTGTGTTTACTTTCTGTTAAACCCATTTGTCCAACAAAATGTTCCTCTTTAGGCAGGGCAGAAACCTCTTCGACCAAATGGAGTTCTTTTTCTTTCTCTAAGTTAGTAACTACATGGTCTGGCTCTCCTTCTTTCAAATATTTGAAGTGAACAGTAATGTCACCATAGCAGAATTTGTCATTGAACCCCTTCTGCATACTAAGATTGCGTAGTGCGGTTCTCGTGACCATGGCCTTAGGTGATGGGGCTTCCAGTCTGAACTTGGAAAGGTACTCCATGTTTGAAGTAGCTAAGCATCCTAACGCCACCTCTTCAAGTTTCAAGCTCACGTGACCCAAGCAGATGAGACCCCCTAGTTTGAAAGGGTCCCTGCACCACAGCGCAATGTTTAAGTACCTGTGGCAGGCTTCTATGTCAAAGAAACAGCTGGCTCTGGTTCTTGTCCATTTTCCCAGCTTCTTGCGATACGGAATTTCTGATGACTCCCACGTTTGATGGTCATCTGAACTGTCCTTAGGCGGGCAGGTGCTTTCAGAAGTCAGATCTTTTGCCACTTCTTGCTTGGCTAAAAACTGCTTAGCTGCAGCTGCTTCTTCTATGTGATCCAGATTCTTCACTTGCTTTTCAGCAGGTTTATCTGCAGGAGGCGGTGGCAGCACCTTCTCTGGCTTTTCGACAGAAATATCTGGTTCGGCCTGAGCCGGGGCATCAGCACAAGGCAAAGGAACTTTGACTTGTGGTCGTGGTGGCACAGGTGGTTTGAAAGTGGATCCTTGGGTGGGTTTTGACACTGGTGCTGGTTCTGTTACCTCAGAAGATTTCAGGGCTAAGGGCTTATTTCCTTCTTTGGATGGAAGTTTTGGTGGTGGTGGGTAACTTCCTACAGGTAATTTACGGTTTAAAACAGGTGATATAGTTCCAAGGGGTTTAACAGAAAGTGTTGTTGAAGTACGTTTGGGGCTGTGACTTAGTGACTGGGCCTCCTCTCTGGCTTCAGTTTGTGCTCTGACATCACTTGCTAAGTCTTCAAATTCAGAATCCAGGTCTCTATTTTCAGCATCTACTGCCAACCCAGTTGCTTCCTCTTCAAAGTTCGGTTGGCATGAGCCTGACAGGAAGTTTTCTTCCAACTGTCCAAAGTTATCTTGCAGCACTGTACCCTGATTACTCTGGCCAACAGGCCTTTCATAATACACCAGCACTCGGTCACCAGCCTGCTTGATGAGCTTCAGCACCTGCAGTGTGGATGTGATTTTCACACCTGTTTAAGATTTTAAAAGGGAAAACATAAAATTACTGCAGTAAAAATTACCTAAATTCACTAAGTATAACTGTCATTAATTCATGATCATTTAACTAATGGAAAAGCAATAGTGAAACCTCTAAAATATCTTATGGGCTTATGGATACGTCGGTGTACTCATTCTTAAACCCTGACTGCTCCCGGTGTACTCATTCTTAAACCCTGACTGCTCCAATGTCCTGGAAATGTTTACCTTTCCAAGCCAAATGATACCATGAAAATCTTAGGAGGGTGGCAAGCTGCTAACTCCTAACTGCTTCCCATTCCTTCCTAGGTTAAAATGACATTTTTTTCTCAGTTTGAATTGAAGTGAACCGAGTGAAACCTATTGAAAAAGATTTTATTAATGGTTAGACCAGGCTTAAAAATGATGGGAAACCGATTCTACTGAAGGAAATTCTACAGTGCTTCAGAGATTATAAGCTAGGTGATGAATTATTCAAATTAAGAGACCAGTGCTTGAACTAAACTTAGCAAAATACTATGCTGTGAATAGTGGACGCTTACAGATTCTATTAGCCCTACCCATGAAACTAATCTTTTTCAGGACCAGAAAGAATAAGGAAAGGATAGGAGGGCTTTAAAGTTAAGCAAGTTGTTTATTACCTGTATCTGTATCAATAATACCTATCTTACGTTTTCATTCTATTTTCTGATAGGTGCTATAATAATTCAAAATTCAAAAAGCACAGAAAGATGCACAGTGGAAAGTCTCTCTTCCCTGAGGCAATCAAAGCTAGCAGCTTCTGATGCATTCTTCTACGGACATTCCAGGTGTAACTTTAAAAGGTCTCCCTGACCTCCCTCAAACAGTCCTTACCTAAGCAATCCCTTGCTATAGGACTTAAGAGAAAGGTGAGAAGGAGTCTTGGCTTTCCAAAGATCCTACAGCCATCCAAAATAAATCAAAATAATATCAGCCCCATCTAATAAACTGACTTCAGAGTTCCCCAACCTCTACATTCTCCAACTTCAGCTGCAGGCAAGAGTATGCTTTAGATCTGGTCATCACTTGGAACTTTTCCACATCAAAGATCTTCTACTTGGAAATGAACTTCTGGTCACAGTCTCCTATCTCCACCACTAACAAGCCTGTCTGCTAACTGAATCTGTTTTGAGGGAGTGTTCATGTCCGGTCATTCCTTCTTTTGCTCTCATGGTCCAGCGGCTCTGATACCACTTGCTTCCCTCCCCAGGCTCAGTCTCAAGACCTTAATGGTGTTCACATCAAGCTTTTTTATGCTTTTGCTCCAGCCCTCTCCTCTTCTACCATCTGCCCTTCTTGATGATCCCTAGATGGGCTAGCCCCTTCCCTGCCCTTTACCGATGCTGAGCTTCCTACCTGGAGACAGCGCCGAGTTATGCCATCTGTCTCCAGCGTGCCTTTCAGTGTTGCTTTAGCATTCTTTGAATTTGTCTCTAAACAACTAAGTCTCCAAACACCACCTTCAAACCTTTCTTATTCCCCTGACACCCACCCTTTATGCTTTTTTATTCTATAGATGACATCACTTTATTTACTGAAAAGACCAACAAACTGCTGCCTTTTCTCCCTGCCAATCATTTTCCAGACTGAGCTGTCTGAGAGAAGGAAGCCGCCCTTCACCTGTACTCTGGATCCTGTTCCCCATCTCCTTCAGGACTTTGCTCTGTCAATTATTCTTGCTGCAATGTTAATTCCCTTCCTTCTTTTCCTATAAAACCTTCCTTTTCTTGTGTTTTTACAATGCTGTAGTAATTTAGCTCTGATCATCTCTCCTTTACTCCCCCCTCCCACCTCTGTTGGTCCCTTGTATGCAAATGTTCCCATGGTTTTGTCACTAGTTTCCTCAACCTTTTTGTTCTCTCCCTAGATGACACCCATTCAGTAGTTTCAACCAGCAACTTTTTCTTTGGGTGGAGACCCCTCTTCTTCAATCTAGTCATACATTCTCAAAGGCTTCTGGACATCACCATCTGGAAGTTTTGTTGATAAAGTTAAAACTTCCCTTTGACATTCTCATCTTGCTGTCCTCACTAGTACATGAATCAATCTGCTGCCCTTCCAAGTTAACCTGATTCCAATCGTGGAGATGGCGGACTCTTGAGATTCATTCTGCTGTGAATCCAAGAGTTCCAGTCCATTTTCCTTCCTGGCTCAGATCCTCCTGACCACTTGTTTCAACTATAGTAATAAACAGCTTTTTACTATGATCCCTCACTTAGAGCTTCCTTATTTTAATCACCAAACATATGTTGCTTCCCAACTTTCCTAAAACACTGGTTCAAAACCCTTTAGCTTATAAACTCATCATATGGAAATCAAGAGCTAACATGACATCATGCTTCACTCCCTCTAACCACACTATGTTCCAGCAAAACTGTAGTCTGACATAAAAAATAGGTCCATAAGATGATCTGAGGTAGGCAAAACTTCAAATCAATCTAAGCTCATCCTTCATAACTGCCAGCCAAATCTGGATTATTTTCCTTTAGGAATATTTCAAATATACACAAAAGCAGAGGAAATAGTAAAATAAACTCATCATTGAGCTTAAATATAACATTTTGTCAGTCTTATTTCAACTATCACCAATTCTGTTACTAAATATTTTTTAAATGATACATACCTGTATAAATGAAGTACAGTGATAAAGAAAAAAAGAATGTGTATTATATCTGCCCCTTATCTCAATATTATAATTTTTAACCAATGTTAGACATGAAGAGGTGACTTTTGTTTTTTCACCCTGTCTATATTTATATTGCTTGGATTTATTTATTTTTGATAATAGATATTTATAACTTGTGTAACTGAAAACAAAAATTTCCCGTAAAACAGCCTAAAAAGGAAAATTTTATGCTGTAGGTAAAATCAAAATAGGGTATGTATAAATATAAAAAAAACTATGCTGAACTGTAATTTTTAGCTGAGGGATAACTGTTATGTTTATGTTAAATAACTATGTAACAGATGAGGTCTATTTTATAGCCTTATTATCCTTGGTGTTTGTGGACCAGAGTCATCATCTGGGAGCCTGTCAGAAATGTAGAACTGGAGCCCCACCCCAGATCTACTAAACCAGAACCCACATTTTAACACCATGCCTGGGTGACTGGAATACACAAGAGACTCTGAAAAGCACTGTTTCGAAATTTTCAAATTCTAATTTTTCAATATTTTGAAAATTCAAAAATTGTCATTATTTTATTGTCATGATGGCTATGAATTAAAATAAAGATAGAGTTTCTTCAACATATAACCAAGACAACTGCTCCTTAATTTAGGAACTAACCTACCTGGTTATTTATTGTCTTAACTGTGACAGAATATTCCACATTGCCTTTAAAAGCTCAACTGTAACCAACCATGTGTTTAAGAAACCTCTTGACAAGTCTAGAATGGGTGGGCCAGGTACTACAAAGATCTGAAGAGGTTTAGACTTTTCCCCACTGGTGTCCGCAGTTAGCCTTATTGAAAATTTATACACATGCAAGCAAATAATCTGCCAATCAATAGATTTGCAGTTTTTAATATTATATCAATGCAACTGACAGGAAGGCATGCAGGTGACGCAATTTTCTGCCAGTGACCGTGATTTGGGCTGCACTCTGAGTGACAGCCTATCAACAAAAGGCTGGCCAATATGGGCCACCAACATGGGGGCCACAGGATAGATCAGGCATGCCGTTAGACAAGGAGTCTCTCTCCTGTTCAGTTTCTAGTCCTAAGTGATGGGGTAGTAGTGCTAATTCTGTCAGTTTTAGGCTTAGAATAGTAATGGTGGTGATCATATAGAAAGATAACTGTTGACCTGCCCTTTCATATTCAGTAAAGGAGGAAAATTCTCTAAAGAGGAAGTATTTTAAAGATTTATACATTAGAACTAAAATGATACCTGTTTCAAATTTTTTAAGGCTTCCTTCAGATTTTTTACTTAATGACTTTTTTTTTCCATTATAAAAGTAACGTGCTTATAGAAACAAAGAAGGAAGAGGAAAAAAGCCCCACATCTACTCTCTGGTTTTCTCGGTAATGTCAAGTCTACTGCACATCAGCAGAATTACCTCCAATAGCAATCAGTCGATCTCCCCGCTGAAGGTTAGCGACTGCAGCAGGCGAATTTGGGGCCACGGTCTCAATTGTGACGTGCCCAGCATAGCCGTCAGTTGACTGGACGAGACGAAGTGTAAGTCCGACACTTTGTAAGTTCCCCTTTATTAATTCAACCTTTGATAAGAAGAAAAGAATGAAAACAGATTCAGTGGGTTCACAGTAGTGGAGTGAGAAAACACGACCACAGAGAGCACTACAGCTGCTGCTTGTACGCCACGGTGATTATCACAGACCAATAAAAGGTAGGGAATCTCTACTGTGACAATATAAACTAACCCATGCTTAGACTGACCACCTAGGCCACTGAAACCATGAAACACCTCACCTTACACATGTTAGGGAAGATGCATGCTTGCTGTAGGAAATTTGAAAATAAACAGAAAGGCAAAATGAAAAGAAAATCACTCCTAATCTAGACTGCTACATTTCGTACTTTCTCATAGATATACAAATATATATGTGATGTATGTGTATATATATATATATATATATATATAAATATGAATTCAAAGTTGAGATCCCATTACGAATATAATCCTGAATCTTGCTTTTTTTGAAATAAAATGGGAATAAGCTTCTATTAATATCTATTAAGATGTGCTTGGGAACTTCCATTTTTTATAGTAAATTGTTAAATTGTGGGGGGGTGGGAATTTATGCTCATGTTTTATTAAGAATTATCTTGTGAAATATCCTGTTCTAACTCATCAAGATCATTTTGTTTTCTAAAGAAATACCATCAAATTTATTAGGAGTATGTGTCTTAGATTCATATTATTTATGAATTATAAAACAATATATGCTATCTGTCCTCACTTAAATCACTGATTTAAAAAATGGGTAGAATGCCACAACCCTCTAGATGACAAGAATTTAATCTGTTTATTAAGTTAAATTATAAATCAGTCTAATTGTATTATCAATCAGGCCATGTCTATTCTTCAAGCTATCTCATGAAGGACTCTGCCAAATAATCTGCTAATATCCACATATATCACTGTCTGTAGTGCTTTAATTGGTAAATCTCACTTAAGCACCAGAAATTCAATTCTCCTCCCTAATGATGCTGGCCTAATGATGTTACTGAAAGTTGTTAATATGGGTGTTAATAGATACTGTAAAGTTATTTTTATATTAAGTAAAATCTTATTGATATTAATAACATGTTCAAGAAATGGGAAATGTAGTCAACTTTTTGACTACCTAAAGGTTTACCAAAAAATCTACCAAAACAATCCTTACAAAAAACATTATTTCTGTTTAAACCTCCAAAAACATTGGTCTAATTCTTGCCTCATTATATAGTAAATAATCACCTTATAATGTTAGAAGTGTTTTTCAGTTAATAAAACTCCTAAAGAAAACTTTCTCTCAAATCCATGAACATAAATGTTTTCGTAATATACAGAGTACCAAAGCTAAAAAGAATGCAAATTCTTCTACTTCCAAAAAGTTAATGATGGCAGATGGGTTAAAAAAAAAAAGCTAAACTGTATGAGCCTGAGAACTGTAAATTTTAAAAATTAACATTTAGAGTGTGCTTTTTTGTGATCTACTCTTTGTTCCTAAAGTAGCATGGACATGGGTGGGTGGGGGGTTTTAGAATGGAATTGAGTCTAATACAGGCTTCTGCGCAATTCAGTTTCTTAATTTATTGTCTCCCTACCAATCATATTATTTCCTTTGCTTTTCTTATTTCAAATGATCCTTGAAGTAAACATTCCAGATTGAAAAAAGGTTTTTAGTAGGAATAATTAATAAGGACAAATACTAAATTACTTCCTTCTCCTTCCAACTTTTATACTGACTATTAGTAAATGCTCTTAATTTCATACACAGGGTACAGAGCTTAAGATATTATTTATTTCGTTTTCTTATTAAAAGCTTATTTCCTTTTAGGCTAACACTGTTGACCCATCTACTTTCAAAATTAGTTCCAACCTTCTCTGAAATACAAATTTAAAACTTATGATTCAAAAGTTTTAAAGTATAAAAACCCCTCTTAATTAAAAATTAAGAGAAAAATTAAGAGGAAAAAATTGAGAAAATATTTAAAAATGAGTATCACACAAAAATTTTATTTTAATGAAAATTTAAGATAATGTTTACAAGACCATTCAAATATACCATACTTTTAAAACAAAACTGACATGTCCATTGGGGTGAGACTATTTTGAAATTAGGAATAGCAAAATAATCACATAATTTTCCGCTATATACATATATCTATATTTTAAATTTTTATATGATTATTGGATATACCTTGAACTATAAAACATATGACAAAATAGAACATGTTAAATGATGAGGTGAAAATAGAAATCCTAAATATTTTCCTTATATCTGATAACAAAATTTTGAGGAATTTCACGAGTAGATAAGGTAACAGTCATAATCAGCTGGAGTTGATTCAGGAATTCAGGGTTGATTCAAGCAGCCAGGAGTCAATCGTATGTCACTATCTACTTTCTAAACTCTATCATCAAAGTTGATAACTATTACATTCATTTTTACACTATTTTAAGCCATCAAGGTTGACTGAAAGTCAGCTATGTTTAAAACACTATAACTAAATATTATTTATTGAGAATCTGGACATCTTGACATTTTCTGTCTTGTGCAGTCTTTTGCTTTTCTTGGAGGTTTTTCTTAAAACAACATAGCTTTCACTTTAAATGCAGGATTTATGTAAGTACTGTTTCTACAATTAGCTCTTAAATGCACCTATCCATTTTTCTACATATTAAATTATTTAGCATTCGGCCAAAGGGAAGTTTTTCTTTACCCTTCCCTCATTCCTGCCTAAAAGAAGCCAGTTAATAAATACAGAAAGAATGATTAGATTTGAAAAGTCACCCTTTTATAATCTCCCAAAGGGGAGAAAAGCATTTAGATTAAAAAAGAGAGTGAAGTAAGCCAGAAGCAAAAACAACAATACAGTATATTAACGCATATATATGGAATTTAGAAAGACGGTAACGAGAACCCAGCATGCGAGACAGCAGAAGGAACGCAGATGTATAGAATAGACTTGTGGACTCTGTGCATGAGGGAAAGGGTGGGATGATATGGGAGAATGGCATTGAAACATGTTAATTACCATATGTCTAATCAATCGCCAGCCCAGGATTGATGCTCGGGGCTGGTGCAACGAGATTTCCCGGGGGGAGGGAGGAAGGAGGAGGGTCCTGGAGGGGAAGCATATGTAAACCCATGGTGATATCATGTCATTGTATGGCAAAACTAATTAAAAAAAAAAAAAGAAAGAAAAAGGGTAAAAAAAAAAAAGAGAGAGAGAGGCAAAGACTAAAGAGATGTCACACACAATGCAATGTGTGAATCTTGGTAGACGTAAGCTTAGAGAGGAAAAAAAAACTCACAAGAACATTTATGGGACATTGGGAGCATTTTAATATAGACAAACTTGGTGAAATTAAGGAATTATTAATTTTTCATGTGTGATGATGGTTATTGTAGCATCTATCTACCAACAGAACATGTAGTAAAATGTTCTATTTTTAGAAGATTCTTAAGAGGTGAAATACGTCTTCAACAATCCTTCCCTATGACTTTAGGCAAATATTAAGTTCTGTGAATGTCACTGACAAAATGACATGTCTTTTTCATATGTGGAGCTGTGAAAAGTTTTAGTATTTGTTATTATTTGTAAGACTTGGCACTACTAGTCAAAATGGGAAACAAAAGGAAATTTAAAAACCAATCTGCTGTAAATGAACTTAATATACTGCTCAGCAAATAAGGGAAACATATCATGAAACAAACATTAATTCAGGGCACTAGAATATTTAAACTATTTTATATTGTACAAATGTTAATTTACTTTTACAGGATCAAGATGGAGAAGCTAAAAGTAATTTTATGATCACATGACTTTAAAAACTGTCTCATTAGAAAAGACAAAGATGGTGACTGATGTCAACATTCAGTAAGACAACACCAGCCGGAGAAGAACCCACTAGGAGAAGAATGGGCTCAAGCATGGTCCTTATTAATACTTCTGAAAACTAGAAACCAGCGCAGTGATGGTAAATATCTACCTTTCCACAAAATAATGTGTTTTGTATTTCTATCTAAATTATGTTTCTATCCCACTAGAAAGTTTCCTCTATAGAAGACTAAAGACATATCAAATGAAAGGGGAAGGAGCCAAGAAATGTAATAGCAGAGAGAGAAAAAAAATATATTTCTTATGGACAAATAAGAACATATATTTTGGGTGAGGAGAGTGAAAAAGTTGGCTTAAAACTCAACATTCAAAAAATGAAGATCATGGCATCCAGTCCAATCACCTCATGGCAAATAGATGGGGCAACAATGGAAACAGTGACAGACTTTGTTTTTGGGCTCCCAAATCACTGCATCACAGCAGATGGTGACTGCAGTCATGAAATTAAAAGACATGTGCTCCTTGGAAGAGAAGCTATGACAAACTTAGACAGCATAATAAAAAGCAGAGACATTACTTTGCCAACAAAGGTTCGTCTAGTCAAAGCTATGTTTTTCCAGCAGTCATGTATGGATGTGAGATGGGAGCTGGACTTCTAGAAAGCTGAGCATGGAAGAATTGATGCTTTTGAACTGTGGTGTTGGAGAAGACTCCTGAGAGTTCCTTGGACAGCAAGATCATCAAACCAGTTGATCCCAAGGAAATCAATCCTGAATATTCATTAGAAGGACTGATGTTGAAGCTGAATACTTTGGCCACTGATGCGAAGAGCTGACTCATTTGAAAAGACCCTGATGCTGGGAAAGACTGAATGGGGAAAGAGGAGAAGGGGATGACAGAGGGTGAGATGGCATCACCGACTCAATGGACATGAGTCTGAGCAAGCTCCAGGAGTTGGTAATAGGCAGGGAAGACTGGTGTGCTGCAGTCCACAGGGTCGCAAAGAGTTGGACATCACTGAGCAACTGAACTGACTGACTGACACATAGTATGTGATTAATAGATATAAATTATTGTATACAAAAGATAAACACCAAAGCAACAAAGATTTACTGTATAGCACGGGGAATTATATATTGAATGTTGTGTAATAACCTAAAATGAAAAATAATCTGAAAAAAATAACATATAAAACTGAATCACTGTGCTGTATACCTGAAACTAACATACACTGTAAATCAATAATTCAGTTTTAAAAAAGAAATGTCATGTAGAACAACCTAGTGGTTACCAGTGGGGGGAGGGAAGTGGGAAGGGACAAGACAGGAGTAGGGGTTAAAAGGTCTTCCCTGGTGGCTCAGATGGTAAAGAATCTGCCTGTAACACAGGAGACCTGGATTTGATCCCTGGGTCAGGAAGAGCCCCTGCAGGTGCCAAGTAAAGTGGGCTTTAATATTTGTAACTCGTATCTTAGTAGTTGATTATACTCTGAACGGTTATGAAGAAATTCTTTAACTCTGCTGTCAACATAATCAATATACCAATCTCTGATAGGAATAGAAAAAAAAAAATAAGATGGAAAAGCGTTTTCTTTGTGGCTTAGCATGTTATCAATTGGCCTGAATTTTGCTGAAACCAAAAGATAAATTTCTACTGGAACAGAAATACTATTTCTAGTATCCTTTTGCATGATATACCAAAAAAAAAAGTTCATCAATTGTCAAGAACTGCTGACACATACTAACAAAACAGCAATTACCTGAGCTAAATTACTCATCAATACATACAAGATTGCAGACAGCCTGCATTTAACTTCACCAATAATGTTGAACTCAGGTTAAAAAACTCTAACTGTATGTGTACCTATCTGGTGGACAGCAATTTAGTAAAAACACCAAGATAGCCTTTAAGAGCTCTCACACTTTGACATAATTTTAGCCTTTCCTGGACCAGCTGTGATGCCTTATTTTCACCTAAGAGGTTGGGAAACAACATATTGATCTTTAAATCCCTTCCTAACAGGGACATAATTTTATATAATGGATAAGAAGAGGATATATTTTAATAACACATCAATATAACTCCTTTACAAACTGTTCTCTTACTTGAGCTTGTAACACTGAGCAAAAAACCAAAAATGCCAAAAAGAATAAAAGGGTCTATGTGAAACACCCTTGAATTACTGTGATCAGGTATACTTCTGAACATTCTTTCATCAAAAAAGCTTCTGAAAAAGACATCATGAGGACTATTTCCTAGCTTTTTTAGTTGAGCAGGGGAAAAGGAGGAGAAATGACACAACAGCCTGTACATATACGTACACAGCACCTGTATAAAACTGAACTTTTTAACAGATCAGCTTTACTTGGCTTGCTTTGGGACATGGCATTTAAATTCTGAGTATTTGGGGCCCAGCCAATTATGATTAAAGATTTATCTCCAAACTCTGATTTATATTTGAAAGGTCAAGATTTCTAAAACTAGAACAACTTTTATGTTAAATATAAGTTTCTGAGCTGTTTGCAAGGGAAACTTCAAAGTACAACATACTTGGCACAGAGTGTCTCAGAGGTATAACTTTCTGGTCATTTGCTTGAATACCAGATGTCAGGTCAGTTTGTGTATGGCTACAGGGCACAGAATACAGCAAGGCTTGGTTTACTGTCAGCCAACGGTTTACTGTCCATCTCAATTAGAAGCAGCAATTAGGCCATTGAAGAGCTAGAGCCAGATTTCACATTTTGTGTGTGTGTGATCAGTTTTTTTTTCCGAATTGGAACATAACTGCTTTACAATGCTGTGTTAGTTTCTGCTGTACAACGTGAATCAGCCATATGTATACATATATCCTCTCTCCCTCTTGAGCCTCCTCCCCACACCCCTATTCCACCCCTTTAGGTCATCACAGAGCACTGAACCGAGGAGCTGGGTTTCCTGTGCTATACAGCAGCTTCCTGCTAGCTAGCTATTTTACACATGGTAGTGTATATATGTTACTCTCAATTCCTCCCACCCTCACCTTCACCCACTGTGTATTTTACCATCTATCACCTTTAAAAATCAAAACTGTAATTGATGATTCCACTAACTCCATTAGTTAGTCATGGGACTCTCAACTACTGGGGAACTATGCTGCTTCCAAAGATTCAACTAAATTCTCAACTGTCTTCCATTAAAGTTTATCGCTCTACCAGAAAAAAGGAGATGCTATATTTATTAGCTGTCTTCTTTGAAACTTTTATCAGCAAAGAGGATTCACAATTTACCGTCTTTTTCATAAAAAGTATAACATACGTATGGCAAATATCTTGTTTTTATCTCTTGGCAAACAACTATCAACTCCTATAAACTTTTTCAAAGACCTGCCATTAAAGCTTAATCACTTCATAAAGGTTTAAATCATAACAGATCTTAAACTCATAAGCCAGATAAATAAAAAAAGAGAATCTGTCAGATAAAGAGAAGTGCCACCACAGAACTAAATTTTCATGCCCTGTCCCAAATGATGACAAAAATTATTTTTAAAAGAGATGGGTGCTTCTTAAAAAGGCATATATTAATAGTTCAGGGGATAAACCCTAAATTCTCTCACAAAGACTTTACAAGTAAACATCTTTTTTGTTAGGAGAATGCCTAAATTTTCTGTCATCACATCGTAATGAATAGGTAAAAAAAAAAAAGTAACAACAAAAATACTGAAATAAACTCCTCAGTACTGGGACCAATTCAAAATTCTTCTTTGAAGAAAAACTGCAATGGCTTGTATTCAGTATTGGATTTGAATTTTAGCTCTAACATTTACTAGTTTTGTGGTCTCAGGCAAGTGAGTTAACCTCTATGGGTCTCCTTTGTGAAAAGAGGATACTAATATCTATCACACTGGGGTGTTGTCAAGATTAAATGAACTACAGGAATAAATGTCTAGTCCAATCCAGGCACTTTAATTACCTCTGTTCAGGTGGATTAGGAAGACCTCTTTCTGGGATAAAAATACAAGTGAGACCACTCAAGTGTTACAATGGAATGCCAGCTTGGCCACCTGATAACCTTGTCTCTAAAGCAACTGGATGGTAAATTAGGGCTGCATCCTCTCATTGCTTCATCTGAGAGACACCAAAGATGTACAAATATGCTGAGAAAAAAAGGTCCAGTATAGAAACACAATTGACCTAAGAGATCCAAAGAATAATAATGGTCCTTTGCCCAGGTTCAAAGGCTCTTAGGAAAGTAAGCTTATCCAAATGATTACCTTGCCATACACTAGGTTTCTTCTCTCTTTTTAAATGTGATTGAAGTCTGCATTAATATTTTGATCTGCCACTAACTTAAATTTTATAGAACAATTCCAATGAAATAAAAAGCTCTGAAAAGTACATCAAGTCTGAGTTGTTATGGAAACAATGCAGTGGAACAATTTTGCCCTTTTAAATTATTTTGTCAAATATAAACAGCTCTGATTCTGAATCACCAAGTCAACTCACAGCTTCATATATTGTCAACCATCCTTCTGCAGGGTGATTTACACCTCACTAAGAAAGTATGAGAGCTTTAAGGCTGGACCATTTTTTATTATTTTTTATTTTGAAATAATTTCAAACATATAGAAACATTGTACTAAGCGTTTCCATTTATCCTAAATTCAGATTTACCAATTATTAATGTTTTCCTACTTTTTCCCTCTTTCATATTTTTTCATGAACCATTTGAAAATGAGTTGCAGACATGATGTCCCCTAACCATTAAATATTTAACTGTGTATTTCCTAACAAGAACATTTTGTTATAAAACCACAGCACAGTTATCAAGGTCAGAAGATTAACACTGATATAATACTATTATCTAATTTATAGCCTTGATTCCAGCTGGGATGCAATTTTGAAACACCTACTAAACGCTTTTTTTTTTTTTGCATAATCTTTGATCAAGGAATCATTTAGATCAGGGGTCAGCAAACTACAGTTATTTCTAAAAAAGTTTTATTGGAAAACAGCCACACTAATTTATGTATTGTCTCTGGCTGCTTTAGAATTAAACAGGCAAGTTGAGTAGTTCTAAGACTTATCATCTTGCCCACAAAGCTTAAAATATTTCCTATCTGGCCCTTTATAGAAAAAGTGTGCCAAACCATGATTTAATGAATGTGTGTGCCTACACATACACACACACAGAGCCATTATATATTTCTCTACAACATCAAAAAATTGGAAAAAGTCCAAATATTTACCAATAAATGATTGGTTAAATAGATTATGGTACATGGTGGACTATCTCTATTGAGATAAAAAATATGCCCTTGGTATACTGCTAAGTTGGAAAAAAAGTAGGTTATAAAATATACAGTCTCATTTTATTCTTACTTACTGAACCATATACATACCTGTGTGTATGTGCTTATATCTATAAAGTTCTTCTTAAAAGTTATTAGTGGTTTCTCTGGAAAGTAGGAATATGGCTGTCTGGCTTTTACAGCTTTATTTATAGCCTTCTCTCTCTTTTTCTTTTTAATATGGGCAAAAAAAGAAGGCTTAAACCAATTTCCAAACATATATCATTTTAATTTTATATAAATTACTGATTTTACTGTTAAAATACACAAATATCCTCCAATTTCACAAATGAGTGTAACAAAAACTAAAACTCCGCTTCATGATACCTACTTTCTTATGCTCAATGGTTTCCTACTTAGACTTGTGACAACATTCTCAAATGTGTGCTAAGTACATCAGTTGTGCCCAACTCTTCATGACCCCATGGGCTGTGGCCTGCCAGGCTCCTCTGTCTAAGGGATTCTCCAGGTAAGAATACTGCAGTGGGTTGCCATACCCTCCTCCAGGGGATCTTTCTGACCCAGGGGTCAACTCTGCATCTCACTGTGGTTCCTGCACTGGCAGGCAGGTTCTTTACCACTAGCAGCACCTGGGAAGCCCAAAGTGCCGATCAGTTTACAAAAGATAATCCTCAGCTATGATGAGCAACAGCTAGTTATCTCTATCTTTCTTCTAATAGTCTTTAATAACCTTGTAGAAGTTTTTAAAAGTAACCATTTGAAACTCTTAACACTATCCCTTCAGGAAGCTATTTCCTTGTCCTCCTCACCTTGTTATAGGAAGGATTTAAAAGGGAGAGGGGGATTTATTAAGAATGTACAAAATATCAGATAGCACTAAAAACATTGGTGCGAAAGAGGCGGCATTTGGGTCAAGTTCAATAATAATAGTTACTGTTACAGTTACCATGACACTGGGCTAAGTGTCCAACCATTGCTAGTATTTCTTTTTTAGAATTATGAAATAACTTGTTCACTGACACAGAACTAGAGTGGAAGAACTGGACTTGAAGCCACCATTCATGGAGAAGGCGGAGTAATCAGACCCAGTTCTGGAGTCACACCGATTGGGTGTGCAGACTACCTTACCACCTGCTTAGCTGGATGATCTGAGTCAGTTACTTTCTCTCTGTGTCTCAGTTTCCTCATACATAAAATGGAGATGATAATAGTGCCTATCCTCAAGGAGTTGTTATAAGAATGTAATGCATGTGTCTTAAAATCCCAAGAGACACAGATAAATCACTGGTATCTTGTTATTGCTCCTAAATACTACTGGACTGAACAGATGTGGGCAAGGAGCTGTAATACACTGCAGGATCTCTGACAACACCTAGCGCTTGTCTAAACTGTCTGTTTCCTAGTTCTGTATCCTGCATCTGAGTGTATGACTCAGAAAATGAGCTATCTGGCTAAGTGGATTTCTATGGGAAGGTGCTACGGTGCCTTGAACAGAATGTTTTAGTTCATGACAAGGTATGGACTTAGGGAATCAGTTTTACTTGGATTGCAGTGAACTGGAGAATTCTAATAAACAGAACCCCAAACCAGTGTTTAGGTCTCATTAGTATTATTTCCTTAACTTGTTCTCAAAGGCTCTTTAAAAAAAATTTAGATTCTTACTATTCTTTTGCAAAACCATTCTGCTTCTCTTTATCCTTGAATAAAGAAATCTAAAAACAGAGTGAAGTGAAGTGCAGTGAAAGTCGCTCAGTTGTGTCCGATTCTTTGCGACCCCATGGACTGTACAGTCCATGGAATTCTCCAGGCCAGAATACTGGAGTAGGTAGCCTTTCCCTTCTCCAGGGAATCTTTCCAACCCGGGGATGGAACCCAAGTCTCCCACATTGCAGGTGTACTCTTTACCAGTTGACCGACAAGAGATATGCCAAATAAAGTGTTCACCTTACCAGATATTAAAACTTTGAACAACAGCACTGAAGATATTAAAAACAAATGAACAAAAACAATAAATCAAAGTAGCACGTTAAAACAAAAAAAATCTATCTCCGGACTGACCTCTGACCATCACTGTACCCTAACACGTACAGGTACAGTGATGTGTGTGTATTCAGCATATCCAGAATGAGACCTCCTTTCTTCTCTTCCTTTACCCTCCTCATGGCTCTTGTCTTTTCTCTCTCATTCTCCAAAACCCTCCATTCCAGTGGTATCTGAACCACACTGATTCTATTTTCCACTTTCACCACTGTTCTGTTTTAGACTTCCATCACCCTTCACCTCTTCTATTTCAAGTCTTTCCCCTGTCATATCATCCTTGATTTTACCCATTTGCTGCCAGGTTTAGTGAACATTTTACTACCTACTATATGCCAGATATTGTACTAGGCATTTTAACATACAGAATCTCATTTATCTACTGGTTCAGTTGGTAAAGAATCTGCTTGCAATGGAAGGAAACCTGGGTTCGATCCCTGGGTAGAAAAGTTCCCCTAGAGAAGGAAATGGCAACCCACCCCAGTATTCTTGCCTGGAGAATCCCACGGACAGAGGAGCCGGGCAGCCTATAGTCCATGGGATCACAAAGAGTTGGAAACGACTGAGCAGTATTTAAGAGATGAACAAAATACTTTGAATGAGATAGGATGGGGGACTTTAAGATCCTACTGCCAATAAGTGAAACAGCTAAGACTCAAAGTGAGAGCCAAGTCTGTTTAAACCAAGATTGTGATGATATCAGTTTCATTCTAAAAGCCTCCGTAACTACTGTCTGGGAGTTAACAGTCAAATTTAACATGATCCCAACTACATTTACTCTTGTTTTGCATGATCTACCTGCATTACCAAATTCTTTAGCCAACCTGGATGACTCAATGCATGCTCACTCACTCAGCTGCTTCAGTTGTGTCCAACTCTCTGTGACCCTATGGACTGTAACCCACAAGGCTCCTCTGTCCATGGGATTCTACCATGAATACAGGGAGTCGGTTGCAAGAATACTGGAGTGGATTGCCATGCTCTCCTCTAGGGGATCTTCCTGACCGAAGGATTGAACCCACATCTTTTTATGTCTCCTGCAGTGGCAGGAGGGCGCTTTACCACTAGCGCCACCTGGGAAGCCCCCGATGTATCCTAAATATGCTCAAACATTCATACTACTTATTTGAATTTACCCCATGTTTTCCACCCTGAAATGCCCTCCCTATTACATTTCAAAATCCCACATATACTGTGAGGCTTGGCTCAAATGCCACCTCAAAATATTCTTTCCTGGTTTTCCTAAAAGAATGCTATCTACCCTCCAATGGCACCTTATTATACTTTATTATGAAACTCTCTTAGAGCATTCATGTGTTAATAGGAATACTGATGCTCATCATGCTGTTGTTCAGTTGCTAAGTCGTGTTAGACTCTTTGTAACCCCATGGACTGCAGCAGGCAGGCTCCCCTGTCCTTCACTATCTCCTAGAGTTTGCTCAAATTCATGTCCATTAAGTCAGTGATGATATCTAACCATGTCATCCTCTGCTGCCCTCTTCTCTCTTTGCCTTCCTTCTTTCCTAGCATGAGGGTCTTTCCCAATGAGTCAGCTCTTCGCACCAGGTGGCCAAAGTATTGGAGCTTTAGCATCCAATGAATATTCAGGTATGCTCATTATATTGCTGACCTTATTTCCTCTTCCTTGAAGGAAAGGACCAATTCTCATCACCTTGCACCTCACACTCAGTTTCCTCTTTCTCATACTCAATGCTTTATGCTGACTTGATTTGGAGATACTTCTGTATTTTAACCTAAGTTCCTATTCTTCTCACAGAATTTCACAATCATATTAAACACAGAAAACATGAGACAGGAAACTGCATCCTTCATTTCTAACCAAGATGAACTTAAGAGTGGAAATGCTAAATAGGATTTACTACTTAGCTCAAAGGTATTTAGTTTATTTAAGAAGCCAAATTATAGAGGGTTATATATGGTTAAAATTTCACTAAGTCCCTACTGAATTCATAAATATTATCAAATGGAACTAAAGCAGAGTTTTCATAAAAACTGACATTTTCAAAAAAGCTTTATTTGCTTTAATCTTTCTCTTCCTTTTGACAAGATTAAGACTGTAAATGGCAAATGGTTAAACAGGAGCACCAAAAAATACCATCTGCAAGGCATCTGGCCTTAAACAAACATACCAAAATGCCAACTCTGAAGTATCTAGCTTAATGTGTTTATAAATTTGTCTCTTATGTTCTTACTTAAAATTATAGTTCTTTAGGGAGCACTTTTCGACAGTTTGTATGTACACACAATTCATGGACAAATAATATTCAGCATGAACTTCTAAAACTCTCCAAAACTAAGAGAGAAGTAAGGCAAGTAAAATTTTAGATCCCAGTCATTTTATTTTGGGATATTCTGAACTACATATATTGGGCAAGAAGTTCTTCTGATATTTTTAATAATGCCATTATACTATTATGTGCCATATTTGTAAATTCCTCACTCTAAAAACCAGCCCTCTTACAGAAGGAATATTGAGCAGTAAATCTCATTTTGTGGATATACTTAACCTAAATATTTCTATTTGCTTAATACATACATCATAGATAGACTTGAAGGGAGAAAGGAGACAGAAATGTGACTAAGTCATGCTGAAAGTTTGGAAGAAACACTGTGGGATCTAAATTATACTAGCCTTACTTCCCTTTAAGTTGTGGGGAGTTTTAGAAGCTCTTGCTGAACATGGGGAGGAAGTATAATAGTATTAGCAGAGCATCAAGCAGATCTTTCCAGCAAAAGGGACAAGTGTAGTGAGTTTGTCCTGTGAGAAGTATGGAGCCATGAAGGCCACTAACTCTCCTCGTCCCCTCCCAGGACATTCACCAAACAACTGCAACTTGCCAGGAATTCTAATAGGTGTAGGACACATAGGGTAAACAGAAGAGAACATGTTTGTGTTGTCCAAGGTCTATCAGCAAGGACATACTGTGCAGTATCACCAAAGACCTTTAAAGTACTCTTCTTTTAGCGTTTATCATCTGATTATCATCAGGGCTATGAGATTTATCTTCACAAACCCACAGACTTAGTTCCTTGACTCCATAAATTTGATCATGCTATTGTTTACTTTTTATATTTGTATTCTTCCGTTAATCATTCACCCACTTTTGTCTTTTCAGCTGAAGAACATTAATTTTTTCCCATTCACTTACCTTTATAGAGTTATCTCACTTCCATGTAAAGTTTAGTTCTTTCTCCCTAGCTTATCTAGCAAATATAAATTTGTAGTATTATAGAAACCAGAAGTGTACAAACAACTTATTCTGAGAATTTCATAGCTTTAAAATAAGCATATTCACTTTGTGACACCCACTCTAACAAAAAGCTGTCTTGTTTTGGAGGTACAATGATATAACTATTTATTTAGGGAACTAGATTTCACATATTTTAGGCACAGTTTGGAATTCTTTCTTACATATTTGTCCTGAGAGTGTGTTCTCAATTTTGTACCTCTTAACTGGGCACATTCTAGAAGTTTAATGACATGTGCAAAGCTGAGCTGCTTTCTCTACATTTGTGTTTTGGGAGGTAGTCACATGTGGCTGAGCACTTGAAATGTGGCTAGGGTGAATTGTGATGTGTTGTAATTGTAAAATACGCACCAGATTTCAAAGACTATTAAAAAAAAAGTCTCCTTAATTTTTATGTTATGTGGAAATGACAATGTTTTAGGTTTATGGGTCAAATAAAAGATTACTAAAATTTTTTACTGGCTAAACAATTATTTCTACTTTTTCAAATGTGGCTATAAGAACATTTAAAATTACTTAAGTAGCATGCATTTTATTTCTACTGGAGAGTGCTATTTTATTTTAGATCGTTTGTGAAAACTGGTCAAAGTCCTGGACTCAATCATCCAGGATATTATACCTGGTCATTTTAACCCTGTTTCCCCTTACCCTTAAGGCAAATCTATCTGTGACAAAATATTCTTCTAGTAATCAGATAATTTGGGAATACAGCATGACACCGAATGAACTGAATTGAACTGAACTGAATGGCTCTTCATCAAAAGCTTCTTGAAGAGTTAAGAATGCATTTACTGTTTGCATTTCTTTTATGTTTGTTTGGCATCTTCATACTAGATAGGAAAGACTTCCCTATACATTGGATTTTCTCCTAAATGACTAGCTTCCTTCTATGCTAGTAATGCTAGCAAATGCTTCCTGTATTCAGGGGCCCTAACCTTTACTCTGTAAGTAAAGGAAGACTCAATCAGTTCACTTCAGTTCAGTCCCTCAGTCTTGGCCGACTCTTTGGGACCCTATGGACTGCAGCACGCCGGGCCTCCCTGTCCATCACCAACTCCCAGAGTTTACTCAAACTCATATCCACTGAGTCGGTGATACCATCCAACCATCTCATTCTCTGTCGTCCCCTTCTCCTGCCTTCTTTCGAAGCATCAGGGTCTTTTCCAATGAGTCAGTTCTTTGCATCAGGTGGCTAAAGTATTGGAGACTCAGCTTCAGCATCAGTCATTCCAATTAATATTCAGGACTGATTTCCTTTAGGATGAACTGATTGGATCTCCTTGCAGTCCAAGGGACTCTCAAGAGTCTACTCCAACACCACACTTCAAAAGCATCAATTCTTTGGCATTCAGCTTTCTTTATAGTCCAACTCTCACATCCATACATGACTACTGGAAAAACCATAGTCTTGACTAGACAGACCTTTGTTGGCAAAGTAACGTCTCTGCTTTTTAATATGCTGTCTAGGTTGGTTGTAACTTCTCTTCTAAGGAGCAAGCGTCATTTAATTTCATGGCTGCAGTCACCATCTGCAGTGATTTTGGAGCCCCCCAAAATGAAGTGTGTCACTGTTTCCACTGTTTCCCCACCTATTTGCCATTGAAGTGATGGGACCAGGTGCCATGATCTGAGTTTTCTGAATGTTGCGTTTTAAGCCAACTTTTTCACCCTCCTCTTTCACTTTCATCAAGAGGCTCTTTAGTTTTTCTTCACTTTCTGCCGTAAGGGTTGTGTCATCTGCATATCTGAGGTTATTGGTATTTCTCCCGGCAATCTTGATTCCAGCTTGTGCTTCCTCCAGCCCAGCGTTTCTCATGATGTACTCTGCATATAAGTTAAATAAGCAGGGTGACAATATACAGCCTTGATGTACTCCTTTTCCTATTTGGAACCAGTCTGTTGTTCCATGTCCGGTTCTAACTGTTGCTTCCTGAGCTGCATACAGGTTTCTTAAGAGGCAAGTCAGGTGGTCTGGTATTCTGATCTCTTGAAGAATTTTCCACAGTCTGAGGTAATCAACACAGTCAAAGGCTTTGGCATAGTCAATAAAGCAGAAATAGATGTTTTTCTGGAACTCTCTTGCTTTTTCGATAATCCAACGGATGTGGCAATTCGATCTCCGGTTCCTGTGGCATTTCTAAAACCAGCTTGAACATCTGGAAGTTCACAGTTCACGTATTGCTGAAGCCTGGCTTGGAGAATTTTGAGCATTACTTTACTAGCTTGTCAGATGAGTGCAACTGTGCAGTAGTTTGAGCATTCTTTGGCATTGCCTTTCTTTGGGATCAGAATGAAAACTGACCTTATCCAGTCCTGTGGTCACTGCTGAGTTTTCCAAATTTGCTGGCATATCCAATGCAGCACTTTCACAGCATTATCTTTTAGGATTTGAAATAGCTCAACTGGAATTCCATCACCTCCACTAGCATTGTTCGTAGTGATGCTTCCTAAGGCCCACTTGACTTCTCATTCCAGGATGTCTGGCTCTAGGTGAGTCATCACACCATCATGATTACCTGGGTCGTGAAGATCTTTTTTGTATAGTTCTTCTGTGTATTCTTGCCACCTCTTCTTAATATCTTCTGCTTCTGTTAGATCCATACCATTTCTGTCCTTTACTGAGCCCATCTTTGCATCAAATGTTCCCTTGGTATCTCTAATCTTCTTAAAGAGATCGATAGTCTTTTCCATTCTATTGTTTTCCTCTATTTCTTTGCACTGTTCACTGAGGAAGGCTTTCTTATCTCTCCTTGCTATTCCTTGGAACTCTGCATTCAAATGGGTGTATCTTTCCTTTTCTCCTTTGCCTTTCGTTTCCCTTTTCACAGCTATTTGTAAGGCCTCCTCAGACAGCCATTTTGCCTTTTTGCATTTTTTTTTCTTGGGGATAGTCTTGATCCCTGTCTCCTATACAATGTCATAAACCTTAGTTCTGACACACTTTATTTTTGGGGGCTCCAAAATCACTGCAGATGGTGACTGCAGCCATGAAATTAAGTCCATAGTTCTTCAGGCACTCTATCAGATCTAATCCCTTGAATCTATTTGTCACTTCCACTGTATGATTGTAAGGAATTTGACTTAGGCCATACCTGAATGGTCTAGTGGTTTTCCCTACTTTCTTCAATTTAAGTCTGAATTTGGCAATAAGGAGTTCATGATCTGAGCCACAGTCAGCTCCCAGTCTTGTTTTTGCTAACTGTATAGCTTCTCCATCTTTGGCTGCAAATAATATAATTAGTCTGATTTTTGTACTGACCATCTGGTGATGTCCATGCGTAGTCTCCTTGTGTTGTTGGAAGAGAGTGTTTGCTATGACCAGTGCATTCTCTTGGCAAAACTCTATTAGCCTTTGCCCTGCTTCATTCTGTACCCCAAGGCCAAATTTGCCTGTTACTCCAGGTATCTCTTGACTTCCTACTTTTGCATTCCTGTCCCCTATAAAGAAAAGGACATCTTTTGGGGGTGTTAGTTCTAGAAGGTCTTGTCGGTCTTCATAGAACCGTTTAACTTCAGCTTTTTCAGCATTACTGGTTGGGGCATAGGCTTGGATTACCATGATACTGAATGGTTTGCCTTGAAAACGAACAGAGATCATTTTGTTGTTTTTGAGATTGCATCCAAGCACTGCATTTTGGACTCTTCTGTTGACTGTGAAGGCTACACCATTTCTTCTAAGGGATTCTTGCCCACAGTAGTAGATATAATGGTCATCTGAGTTAATTTCACCCATTCTAGTCCATTTTAGTTCCCCGATTCCTAAAATGTTGATGTTCACTCTTGCCATCTCCTATTTGACCACTTCCAATTTGCATTGATTCATGGACCTAACATTCCAGGTTCCTATGCAATGTTGCTCTTTACAGCATCAGACTTTGCTTCTATCACCAGTCACATTCACAACTGGGTGTTGTTTCTGCTTTGGCTCCATCTCTTCATTCTTGCTGGAGTTATGTCTCCACTGATCTCCAGTAGCAGACTCATTGGACTCTATAATAAGGCAGATTATCAGGCTCCATCTTTGGTAATTAAACATGGCTGACCTTATTATGAAGGCTCTGCCACTCAACTTCCATCTCCCCACAGTCTTAGAGCTCTTCTTGCCTCTGCTCTAAAGTAATCCCACTCACACCACTCCCAAATTGTCTCTTAATTATCAAACTACCATACACAGTCTAATTTTTGTTAACAGCTAGTGGGATTTAAGGGAACAAGAACAGATCCTATGGGAAAAAGACTTTGGTTCTTTATATATGGTAAAAGAATCCAATATTTGGTAGACTCTGAAGTATTACTTATGTGACATATTTGGTTTGCATGTCTCTTTTCCTACACTGACAGTTCTTAGAAAGTAAGCATCATCTCTTCAAATGTTTCTCTAATTCTAGTCAAAGTCAAAGTGAAAGTCGCTCAGTCGTGTCCAACTCTTTGAGACCCCGACTATACAATCCATGGGATTCTCTAGGTCAGAATACTGGAATGGGTAGCCTTTCCCTTTGCCAGGGTAGCTTCCCAAGCCAGGGATCGAACCCAGGTCTCCTGCATTGCAGGCATTTTTTACCAGCTGAGTCATTAGGGAAACCCAAGAATACTGGAGTGGGTAGCCTATCCCTTCTCCAGCAAATCTTCCCAACCCAGGAATCGAACTGGGGGTCTAATTCTAAGGGTAAGTTAAAAGACAACGGAAGGGAATCTGATATAAACCATTTGTCAGAATCAAATCCTTTCAAAAAATGAGGTTTTGATAGGGAAGCAGTAGTAAAGAGAAGGAAAAGTACCAGTCAAATAAAACAAAAAGATAAAGTCTAAACTCTAGATGACTTCTTCTGACTTCATGATTTTGGGTGTGGCTGATCCAATCTAAAGCCCTTCTTCGAGCAGTGGCAAATTTCAAGTTGCCAGCTGACAACACATAACCCGCTAAAAGGAATGCATTCATTCTGATTAAGAATTTCAAATGATTATTTATGGACTCTCCCCAAGTGGTTAGCTGAATGCTTTTCAGGAATTTATTACTTCTTATTTTTTCAGACAAATCTGAAATGTCATGATGTCTCCTAATGTCTTTATGGTTCCCTCTGGTATCTACATACTGGGCTACCTAAGACAGTAAGTGCTTCTGCTTTTCATACTGAACACGTGACCATTAACAGTAGCTCTCTTTTGTCCATCTACTACATATCCAGGGAAGATTCTTGCTAATTCTTCATCACCTCAAAGGAAGAAATTGATATTCTTTCTTCCTGTTTGATAGCGACATATTTATGCAGATGGACTGCCTTAACAGTTATTTAGATTTTTAGCCTTCTATCGCTAATTAGAGAAGGGAAAACTTAAATCTTACAAATGACAATTGCTATCAAGGGTCTCAGGGCATAGTGTGGCAGGCTGGAAGGAGAGGGATAGGGTTAGTATTTTTATTTAAAATGGAGAACAAGGGAAAGCTAGACTGAACAGCCAGATGCCAAAGGGCTCCAACTGCTTTTCCCTCTACCCCAGAATTTCTACATTCTGAGCTCATTTTCAAGGTGCCTTCTTCTCTTCTCCCCAAATGACCTCAAGAATTCCATGTTGCATCAAGAATAAAACAATGTTTGAAGACTCCAGTGGCAGTTTGGATAACTGATGGAAGAGAAGACATGGATGGCACAGACACGATAGTTGAGAGAGAGTAAAAGAAAAGAACATTTACAGATAACCTATCTTATGTCCAAGAGTAAGGGTAAAGCAAGCAGGTGGTCAAAGATGAGTAAACTCCAATTTTGGGAGAGTAAGACTCAAGATCTCTCCCTCTTTAAAACCATGCATGTCTAAGTGACATTTATGAGATCTGTTTGCTTTACCATGCACACAATAATGATTATTTGTGATCAATATGCTTAATATGTGTGTGTGCTAAGTTGCTTCAGTTGTGTCTGACTCTTTGCAACCCTATGGACTGTTGCCTGCTTAGCTCCTCTGTCCATGGGATTCTCCAGGCAAAAATACTGGAGTGGGTTGCCATGCACTTCTCCAGGGGATCTTCCCGGCCCAGGGATTGAACCAGTGTGTCTTAGGTCTCCTGCATTGGCAGGCAGGTTCTTTACCACTGGTGCCATCCGTGAAGTCCCACGTTTAATAGATGTCAGGTTAACTGTATTGTCAATAGAGCTGAGCTGTACTGTTGTCTTCATAGTTTCCTACTGAAATATCATGGCCTGAAAGTTTTTTAAAATCTGAAAACTCCTTAAACTTGTTCCTTAGTAAAAGAGAAGCAAACTATCATCACCAAACCTGTATAGTGCAACAGACTGAAATAAATCATCAAGTGCCCTATCTCTTTTGGTGCAATAGATTTTTAGTATTGACACTGTCATCACTTGCAAGATGATCCTCTAATTTTTGTTTAAGCCTAACTTCCAATTTATTCCTCATTCCATCTCATGAGGAACCTTTCTTTACTTATTGTTGTTAAAGAACAAACGCTACCATAGAGTACTTCATTTACCCTATGAGTTCTTTTACTGTGCAAATAAGCTAACGAACAGGGCACTGAACTGAGTGTCTGATTTTGACCCAAACTTTCCTTAGATTTCTAATAAGGTAGGAAGGAGGTTCTATGCAGGGTATTTATCAAATTTCTTTTCAATTATTCTCTGACATCCCAATTTAAGAAAAATTTCACAAGACAATTCAGTTCGTTTCTTGCTTAAGCCACTATTCATTAGATTTAGCTAGGACTCACAGCTATTGTATTACAACTGTTCCACTTCCACCCCCAGCTCCAACATCTGTGCAAATACCACAAATTCAAAACTTTTCATTTATTATTGATCTTACCCAACTTAACAGCATAAGGGACATTATACTTTAAAAAGGTTTAAAAAACTCAAAGGCATATTTAAAGTATGTAATTAAGTTTCTTTCAAATACTTTTTTTTAGCATAGTTATTTTCTAATGATACACTTTCTTCTAGCCAAATTTGCAATGTATCTCAAATTATCAAATCCTATTCTGTAATTCGTTATGTAGTCTTGAGAAACACTGTGATTCTCCTCCCTAGGGTTGTTAAATTCAGACACAGGTGATTTAATGCCTGGAGACACTTCAGTGCTGCTGCCATTTTTGACACCAGATGTAATTACTAACCTAGAATTCCTTCCCCAAAACTACCTATGACATATGCTAAGATCTAAAATTATGATTCACGATTAAAGTCTCAGTAACCTTTGCTACAAAATATTAAAGCTGTCTAATCTCATATCTTTGCAAGTATAATAAAGGAAACTGAAAATGCCAACAGCAATGGCAAATTAAGACCCTTTCATATCTAGACAAAACAATCCTGGTTTTCACGTATTTATTTATTTGAGAACAAACTGTAAACCTGGCTATTTTCTCTGAGAACTTGCTTAAAATTGTTTGAGATGAAACAAAGGAAAGGTGGCATGGACAACCACAAGAGAAAGGGAAGGTTATCCTATAAAAAACTATTTTGACCCTGTCACTCAGTTCAGTTCATTTAAGTCGTCCAGTCGTGTCCAGCTCTTTGCAACCCTATGGACTGCATTCCCATGTCCCAATCCTATGCTCCCAATTACTTTCACACATTCAAACTCCAGGGGTCAGCCCATCCTCCCTTTTCAGCTTTGTTTCTCCCTCCTTTCCCATACTTATTAAAATTCAGTTCAGTTCAATTGCTCAGTCGTGTCCGGCTCTTTGCGACCCCATGAATTGTAGCACACCAGGCCTCCCTGTCCATCACCAACTACCAGAGTTCACCCAAACCCATGTCCACTGTGTCAGTGACGCTATCCAACCATCTCATCCTCTGTCGTCCCCTTCTCCTCCTGGCCTCAATTTTCCCCAGCATCAGAGTCTTTTCAAATGAGTCAGCTCTCTGCATCAGGTGGCTGAAGTATTGGAGTTTCAGCTTCAACATCAGTCCCTCCAATGAATACCCAGGACTGATCTCCTTTAGGACTGACTGGTTGGATCTCCTTGCAGTCCAAGGGACTCTCAAGAGTCTTCTCCAACACCACACTTCAAAAGCATAATTCTTCAGTGCTCAGCTTTCTTTATAGTCCAACTCTCACATCCATACATGACTACTGGAAAAACCATAGCCTTGACTAGACAGACCTTTTAAATTACTCTATTTAAATTTTATTTAAATACTCTATTTTAAATTTACTCCATTAAAATTACTCTATTCCAAAAGAAGTTCACAGTGCTCAATTTTTTTATATAGGAATGTTCATAACAATCACTACATAGAGAAGCTGGCAACAATTCAAAAGTCAAAGGGACATCCATAAAAATACCATATAAACATTAAAAGTCAAAATTTTTGAAACCATGGTAATATGCTCAAGTACCTGTTTAAAAAATTGAGAACTGTCTTTTTAAAAATGCTATGAAGAATAACAGACTATCCTAGAAATTCCAAAAAGTACCCTACTACTATGAAACAGCTGGCTAATATAGTTTAAAAGTACTTATTCACCAGTATAATGAAGACAAAAGAGAGAGCTTTCTTAAATACTGGCTACCAAATAATAACCATAGGATTAGTTATATTGCCACCAAGAGTTAAACGTGAACAGCTAAATATCTAATTAATTAAATACAACTTTAAAAACACAATAATTTATTCCTACAAAAAACTACTGATGTACTAAACAGATCTTACCTTAATAACTGGAGAGGTCTGGGGTTCCAAAAGCACTCTTGGAATTTTATTATTACTAAATCCATAATATCTCAGTATATGCTTAGTAAACTAAATAAACCTTTTTCTTTTAAGTCTGAGGGTCCCTTTAGGACACTGACTTTTTTTTTCTTCTCTATTTCAGCCATATAATTCTAGGATTCTATTTTCATTGTGTAATTTCATGGGCTTAATAAAAAAATTTTATAGACAATATCTTGAATAAATGCTCTAAAATCTTTACTAGACTACTAGATTTACGTAAATTCCAAGCAAGACATAACTGCTACTAAAGCTGCTATGCAGAACATTCAAAAGCACCAACTCAACTTTGAAAACAAATTAGCTAATAACTAAAGACAATTTTCAGTCATTTAGGAACCCAAAAAACACAAACAAGTCCAAATAAAACATGAGATTAAAGCACTGTTTTTATTTTTAATTATAGCACTTAAAATATTTTAAAAATGCTTTTACAGTTTTTTCAAACTTTTTGCAATTTAGGTGACAGCTTCTTTTGAGAGAGATCACCCACCAAAAGTAGGTCCCAAATCCATTCTCTTCTTTCCATTTCCTTGGCTACCACCTAGTTAAAGTAGCCAACACCTCCCCTAAATGCCTCTTAACTGATCTGATCTCTCTTCAGGTTTATCCCTGTCCTCTTGTAATTCTTTCTCTGTACACGCAGATGAGTATCAAACCTCTCCCTCGGGGCAGCACAACAAAAACAGAGTCTCTTTACAAGAGACTGTTTCCCCAGCAGCTAACACAGTGTCTGGTACAAAGTAAGCGCTCACAAAATATCTGATGTAATGAATGAATGAATGCTCTGAATGTACATACTTTTCAATGTTTTCAGAATTATTTCCCTCTGATCCCATAACTATGAAACAACTAAAGTTATAAAAGGAAAATTAGTCAGACAAGGTTTTTGATGCAAGCAAGCAATTAATATTATAGCTTTATGTGATTCATTTTATTACGGATGCATTACAATAAAACAAATAAGAGCTGTTCATAATTACTTGCAAATGACTAAAAATAACTCAAGGATACAGAAATATTAAAAGAAAAACACTTACAGAATATAAACTTTATACAGATATAAAACTGAGTGAATTTGTCTTACCGTCTTAATAGAACTCCTTTGCTTTTCTTCCCAAACACCAGTACTCAGCTCAAGCGTGCAATGAACATTTGCTTCAGTGTCATATGATCCAAAAATAAGTAATCTGAAGTATAAAATGAAACATAGGGACTATTATATCAATTATATGTACTAAACTTTTTCTTCCTGATCATTATACTAAAAATTAATAAATTACTCTGTTAACAGAGGAAAAAATTTAATTAAACACTTGGTACATGCTCTAGTGGAAAAGTGAAATAAAATGAAAAATCAGATGAAACTCTAGGACAAGCTGTTTTTAAGCAGCTTATTCAAAGAAAGTAGTATCATTTCATGAGGTAAACAAATTGATCAGACATCTATACATAGTAGCAAATGCTATAGATTTTCAAATCAGACTGTTGAATTTTAAAAATAAGTTGCAAAGTGATGCATATACACAGTATGATACCATCTCTGTAAAAATTAAACACACATAAAATAGTATGATATAGTTACTATGAACACACACACACACATATACCCCTTTCCATCTACTAATGTGACTTGGGCAAATTATTTAACTTCTCTAAACTCAAGTCTTTCTCTGGAAACTGAAGGCCAAAAACAGTAACTCATTTCTTAGAAGCAGTTATTGTGAGAATAAGAGACAATGCACATAAGGCATTTAGCATAGTGTTCAGCAAACAGTCTGGAGAAGGAAATGGCACCTCACTCCAGGATTCTTACCTGGAGAATTCCATGGACAGAGGAGCCTGGTGGGCTACAGTCCATGGGGTCGCAAAGAGTCAGGACACGACTGAGTGACTAACACTTAGCCAATAGTCAGAGCTCAATATATGTTTACTATTTCTAATACCTTGAAAACAACTGTCACAGAATCACTACACCACTTAATTTTACTGTTTTATATTTAGATCTAAAAAGGAAATCTTGAATCCAATCTTGAAATGATATAAAGCAGTTTTTCTTACTGAAGGAAAAAACTGTTAACCACAAGTTCAACTTCTATATTACATATCTCCTAAGTCAGAATGTGAGTCTGCCAATGTGTTTTAGGAGTAAGTTTGAGAATAGCTTTAGCATTAATCACCATTTTGACTGTTACTCTATTATTACTTTATTTCTACACAAAGATCAGAGGGACAGGAGTGAGATAATCAAAGAAAAGTGGATAAAAGACCTTAGAGTACTAAGAGAAAATTGTGTCCTAAGGTTAGAGAACTGGAAGAAAACCATGCCTACACCTCACAAACTGGTTTCATAAATTGAAAAGCCAGAATAAACTCATAGCAAAAAAGTTCCTAAATTTAAATACTTTTTAATCTTAAATGGAAACTTAAAATTACTGCCTAACAATTTATTACCAAGAGCATTAAAAATTTTCATAATTCAAAAATACTAGGCTTAAAAAAATGAGAATTTTCATTCAGCAAAGCTCTGCTGCCACCATCTGTCTGAAAGAGCAAACTACCTGGAGGGTTTACTGTCAGTCCAGAGAAGGCTACGCACAGTCTAGCACTCACAAATTCTCAACAGGCGTTACAGGATTCAGGAATGAGAAAGCATAATGCTTGCAATCCTTCCCTGAAATCATAAGTCATCCTATATTTTTGACAAAACTTCTTTTTAAAATTTTAAAAACATGTAATAAAAATTAACCAAAAATTAAGCCACAGAACTAGATATCTGATAAGAAATAAATTTCTTTTTTGTCTCAGAAAATAAATTTCTGATAAGAAAACATAAAAGCAAACGTTGGTGACCTTAATTAGGCAACAATTTCTTAAGACAGGAGACCAAAAGCACAGGTAACAAGAGAAAAAATAGGCTAATGGAACTTTACTGAAATTAAAATTTTTCTCCGTCAAAGTATACCACCAAGTAAGCAAAGACAATCCAGAGAATGTGCAATTCAGGTGTCTCATAAGGAGCTAATATAACCCAATTGAAAAATGGACAAAGAATATGAATAGACATTTATCCAAAGAAGATATGCAAACAGCCAATCAGCACATGAAAATATGCTCAACATCATTAGTCATCAGGGAAATGCAAATTAAAGCCACAATGAGATATATACCCACTTCATACCCACTAGATGGCTAATTTAAAGAGAAGTATGGGTGAGGATGTGGAGAACCTAGAGTCCTCACACAGTGCTGGAGGGGCTGGAAAATGATGTAGCCACTTGCTCCATAAAAAGCTAACAAAGAATTAACATATGACCCAGATATTCTACTCCTAGATATATAATCAAGAAAAATAAAAGCATACATTCACAAAAAAACTTGACATGAATGCCCATGATAACATGAGTCACAACAGCCAAAAAGTGAAAACAACCCATATGTCCATGAGGTCATGAACAGGTAAATAAGATATGGCATATGGCTTATACACACAATGGAATGCTATTTGTTAACAAAAAGCAATGAAGTGATGATACACACTATAATATGGATAAACAAGCTAAGTGAAAACAAGCTAAGTGAAAACAGCCAGTCACAAAAGACCTCATTGCATGGAGTGTCTGCTGCTGCTGCTGCTGCTGCTGCTAAGTCACGTCAGTCGTGTCCAACTCTTGTGTGACCCCACAGACGGCAGCCCACCAGGCTCCCCCGTCCCTGGGATTCTCCAGGCAAGAACACTGGAGTGGGTTGCCATTCCCTTCTCCAATGCATGAAAGTGAAAAGTGAAAGGGAAGTTGCTCAGTCGCGTCTGACTCTTAGGGACCCGATGGACTGCAGCCTGGCAGGCTCCTCCGTCCATGGGATTTTCCAGGCAAAAGAGTACTGGAGTGGGGTTCCACTGCCTTCTCTGATGGAATGTCTGGAAATAGGCAAATTTATAGAGGCAAAAGTAGCATCAGAGATCACTGATCGTAGATCACCATAACAAATATAATAACGAAAAAGCTTGAAATACTGAGAATTAACAAAATGTGACATGGACACAAAGTGAGCAAATGCTGTTGGAAAAAATGGTGTTGACACACTTGCTCAATGTAGGGTTGTCACTCAATGTAGGGTTGTCACAAGCCCTCAATTTCTAAATGTAGTGTTTACAAAATATAGTAGAGCAAAGAGCAGTAAAGCAAGGCACAGTAAAACAGGTATGCTTGTGTATCTCCACTGCTATTTCATGTAGTAAAACAACTTTCATGCTTCTGATATCTGAATAGTAAAAGAATTTGGGAAAATTAAGTACAAACTCAGATGACATAAAGCCAACACTGTGTTAACATGCCAGACCCCAAAACATGTCAGTGTGATGTTGGCATGCTAGACACTTACATGTACCTTCAGCAAGAGTGAACTGTGGAATGAACTGTGGTCAGAAAAATAAGAATTCAAAAGACTATCGATTACACAAAGTCTGGGGGAAGAGGACTAGGGGCAATAGGAATTGACTGCTAACGAGTGTGGAGCTTCTGTGACAGGGACAAAAATGTTCTAAAATCAGACTGTGATGATGGCTGTACCTTCTTCTTCTCCCTCTGAAACAAGTGTCACTATTTCCCCCACTAGTCCTGAAGAGAGAAACTTTGTTTTGAACTTTATAACCTCTAATATTAGAAAATAAGCAATACTTGACCAAATCAAAGTCAGTGAGATCATAACTCTCCTAGACTCAAATTCTTAACATTCCTTGGCTTCTTTGACCTACACCCACCCACATATTCTGTCACTCACTAAATCCTGGCCTAGTTATACCATTTGTCCCTTTTGACTTCTACTAATACATATCTTTCAAGAACTTACTTCCTCACTTTTAACCTATAATACCTCTTAATTTGTTCCTGGGCTTTAAATTTATCTTATCATGCAATCCATATTATAAACAACAATTCCTGAAAACAAGTGGTATCTTACTGTCACCTTCAGGTATCTTTAATAACTTCATCAGAAGCACTTGATTGACAGTTATGGCATAATGGTGCAAAGAGAGGGAAAATTCAGACATAATACTCTTGAATTTTTATTTTTCTGACCACAGTTCATTTCTTTTTACATTCCACATATAAGGGATGTCACATGATATTTTTCTTTCTCTGACTTAATTCACTCAGTATGACAATCTCTAGGTCCATCCATGTTGCTGTAAATGGCATTATTTCATTCTTTTTAATGGCTGAGTAGTATTCCATTGAATATATGTACCACATCTTTTTTCATTCTTCTGTCAGTGGACATTTAAGTTGCTTCCCTGTCTTGGCTACTGTAAATAGTGCTGCAGTGATTATGGGGGTGAATGTATTCTTTCACATCATGTTTTTCTCCAGGTATATGCCAAGGAGTGGGACTGTGGGATCATATGGTAGCTCTATTTTTCGTTTTTTAAGGAACCTCCATACTGTTCTCCATAGTGACTGTACAAATTTACATTCCCACCAACAGTGCAGGAGAGTTCCCGTCTCTCCACACCCTCTCCAGCATTTACTGTTTCAAACTCAATTGACTTTTGAAATAACAACAAAGGATTTAGACTATTCCATAAACTTAACTGATAAAACAGTGGCAGGATTTAAGAGCACTGACTCGAGTTTCGAAAAAAGTTCTGCTGTGAGTAAAATACCATCAAGCAGAATTGCATGCTACAGAGAAATCGTCTATGAAATGAAGAGTCAGTCAATGCAGCCAATTTCTCTGCTGTCTTATTTTAAGAAATTACCATGCCATCTCATTGTTAAGCAACCACCACAACTGGTATGTCACGGGAGCCATCAACATTCAGGCAAGATTATCCACCAGCAAAGAGTTTACGACTCACTGAAGGCTCCGATGATGGTGAGCACTGTTCGGGAATCAAGTCTTTTATAATTAGGGTATATACATCTTTCTAGACATAATGCTATCACTCACTTAGCAGACTACAGTATAGTGTAAACATAACTTCTATATGTACTGGGAAACCAAAACATTCATGTGATTTACTTTATCGTCATGTTCACTTTATTGCAGTGCTCTGGAACCATGCCTGTGCAATTACAAAAGAAACAATACTATTTCCAACACAATAATCTAGGGAAGAGGAATCGGGGGAAGAAAAGAATACCTACATAAACCTAGGGCAAGTGAATTCCAAATGGGGGATCTTCTGAGAAGCCTGCTTCTAGTCAAAAGCAACCTAACTATAGGGAAGATTACTTAATTATACCCCAGAGAAGTGTATAGAAACAAAGGGAAACATCATTCAATTATTTTATTTATTTATCCCTTACTTCTAGAGGAACTTAAACAGCTAAATAAATACAGGCATAGGCATAAGATCTCTAGGAATTCAGTTCATATATGTCCAAATTCAGAGTTACAAACCATTATCGTTACAGATCTACATAGCTTTTAAAAAAACCTCTAGGAATAATAGTCACCAACAGTGCCAAGTAATTCTTCTGTTTTTTAACAGTTCACTTTGAGTGGAAGTTTTCCCCTCAACAAAGTTAAATTATCTCATATTTGAGCTAATTTCCTTTTCTCTCCTTCAGCCTTTCTTTAAATGATGCTTCATTATTAACACACATTTCTACATCTCAAGATCTTCCTGAAAAGGTAACTTAAAAAAAAAAGACTTGCCTTCAAATAGATTTAAAAAATTCCAAAATTAATATAGTTCTAACACAATATGAAAAATTTAAGAATCAAAATTTTCCTCAACAAGCTTAAAAAAAAAATAAAAGACTATGAAGATAGAATGAGTGAAGGATTTTGAAGTCAAACCTAGTTTCAAACCCCAGCTATGTGGTTTTAAGCAAGTAACTTATGGATCTCAGTCCTGGATGTTCACTGGAAGGACTGATGTTGAAGCTGAAACTCTAATATTTTGGCCACCTGACGTAAAGAGCTGACTCATTTGAAAAGAACCTGATGTTGGGAAAGATTGAAGGCAGGAGGAAAAGGGGATGACGGAGAATGAGATGGTTGGATGGCATCACCGACTCAATGGACATGAGTTTGGGTACACTCTGGGAGTTGGTGATGGACAGGGAGACCTGGTGTGCTGCAGTTCATGGGGGTCACAAAGAGGCAGACACGGCTGAGCGACTGAACTGAACTGATGGAAGAACTAAACACTTCACTATATAATATGGATATAACGCTAATTAAAAGTATTAATTCCTTTTGCCAAATTTTTATGTCAAAGCTGGCTCTAATAAAAGAAACAAGACCAGCTGGTTTTATTTCAAAATCATTTAATCACACAATTAAACCCTTCCCTTTGCTTATAAAAATCTAAGTAAAAATATATATTTCTTGTTCTAGAAGGATAGTGGCAGTGATAGTAGGGTTTTGTGTCTCCCGAAATCTTCCCTTAAAAGCACAGAGAACAATCAGGAAAACAAAGGCAAAACCTGTCAACAACATCTACAACAAAACCAGGTGAACAGCACTTCAGGTAATAGTGGTAAAGTGGTCACACAAACTCTCCAACAGACTGCAGTTATAAAAAGTGGATAAAAAGAATTGTAAAAACACATTTAAAGGCAATGAAAACCTTTCCAAAGCAGAGAGAAGCCAGGGGACAGTCTAATTTCAAAAAATTTCAAGGAGGAGTACAAATTACTAGCTTGGGGTTTACATAGCTCAGGGCTAGGGCTGTAGGAAAATGGTTGGTGTAGTTCATGCAGCAGGAAGTTGAAGCTTTATAGGTTTAACTATCAGAGGATGGAGTGCAAAGCCAACAGAGCAGCTAGAAATTATGAGGTGATCACTAGGAGCAAAGAAACCACTGAGAGGGTAGGTTCCATCTCTGCTCAAATCCTTGGCTGACTGCTATATAAAGGAGGAGACTCCAGGACACCAGTCTAAAATGGCAGTAGTGGGAAGACCACATAAAGAGCAGAAACATGCTGCTGCTGGGAAGATGGAAAGGTGGGAAGAGTAAGGAGACAAAGTTTGCAACTTGAGAAAAGGAAAGTCAACTGCCCTCTAGAACATAAAATCAGTCATCCCAGAATATAACAGAATCCAGAGTTTCTACAACTCATTATTTCCAATGTCGTTTTCAAGAAGCAGCAGCAAGAAAAAGAAAAGCAAAGAAAAAAAGACAAGGTCATGTCACAATCATATAGGAGCCAGTTTGAAGAGGCTCCAAGAAGCTATATCTGAGATAATTTAGGCACCAAAATAATTAAGCATGGTAAAGAATTATAATCATTGAAAAAAACATGAATCCATGAGTGCATGCTGATAACAGATAATTATGGGATAAGGGAGAACTCTTGGTAATAAAAGTAGAATACCATGGGCTATGGTTTTTCTGTATTTGTGTTACATTTAAAAAATTTTTAAATGATGTATTTTTGGAACCCAGTAAAACAAAACAACACTAAAAGGTGCTGGGAAAACAGAAGCTTTACAACACTGTAAGTGTGACTCAGTGAAGAACTGACCTTAATTAGAACTTCTACCTATAATAAGGACAGACTATCCTAACTATACTGCTTTAGAGTACAGAACTCTCACACAACAAAACTTTACAGGCTTTGCTTCCACTGACTATAATTTTAGCTCATTTCTTAAAAATACAACTGGTTGCTAAAACCAGGAAAACAAAAGAGACAAGAGATGGATGAGAAGAGGCCCACTACACTGTCTAATGTCTTTTATACAAAGATGTAGGGACAAATTCCTTCTAGAATTTGACATCAGAATCTCTCTTCCCCTGAAAAGCAGGCACAGTTTATCAAGAGATTAAAAACTGAGAAAACCATCAAGTTTCCTTCTCTGCCAGAAAACTGATCTCTTTTCTGCAAGGCTGTTTTTGATCTAATTTATCTCCTATTTAACTGCACATGGGAATATTATTTTCTTTTGCAAAGTATCTAAAATCCTTTTAGAAGGCGAACTATAAATTTAAAAATAATAATCTTAGTGACTAATGTGAAATAATTAAGTCTTCTAATAGCAGTACTACAAACACAGCAGTTGAGTTCTTCTGTTATTAAAAAACTAACTTTAGTCAATGTAAAAAAAAAAAGGCAACTTCAGAATGACTGTGCGAACTTTCTAAAACATTTGATAAAAGCAAGGTTTGAGAACCAATTTTTACAAACACAACTGTGTTTCCATTCCCAAGCTTTATTTGGGAAATTCAAAACTGTATTTCATATAATTAGAAAATAACTTCCCTTCATAGTGCAAGATCCTTTCAAATTAATAAAATTCAAATTCCAGTTCTCACAACTAAATGTCCAAAAAACCCAGTTTTCTATAAAGATTTATTTTTTTTCTTGATAAATATGATAACGATTATATCAAGGTATAATAACAGAAGTTACATCTACTGAAGCCTTAGTGTCTAGTAACGGCAACCCACTCCAGTATTCTTACCTAGAGAATCCCATGGACAGAGGAGTCTAGTGGACTGCTGTCCATAGGGTCACACAGAGTCGGACACAACTGAAGCGACTTAGTATGCATGTATGCACTGGAGAAGGAAATGGCGACCCGCTCCAGTATTCTTGCCTGGAGAATCCCAGAGACAGAGGAGTCTGGTGGGCTGCTGCCTATACGGCTGCACACAGTCGGACACAACTAAAGCGACTTAGCATGCATGCATGAATTGGAGAAGGAAATGGCAACCCGCCCCAGTATACTTGCCTGGAGAATCCCAGAGACAGAGGAGCCTGGTGGGCTGCTGCCTATACGGCTGCACACAGTCAGACACAACTGAAGCGACTTAGCAGCAGCAGCAGACACTACACTATAGTTTATTCACCTATCTCTGATCACAATTACCAGCAAAGCAGCACACTTGTCCATTTTACAGATATGTACCTTGCCCAAGAACACGTAACAAAGAGTAAAAGCATATCGCCAGGATGTGAACATAGCACTTGCTAACTCAAAAGTCAGATTATTTCTACTTCGCGTTGCCTTCTGAAGCATTAAGCTTCCAGCTGTACAACTCCAGTATTTTCAGTAAACAGTTTTCTATGAATACTTCTAACTTGTTTCTTCTTTGGCAAAATTTACTCTTAAATTACAACAGCTAAGTTTGCTAAATCTTCATACAGACTTCTGGAAGTCTGAAGTTCAAGATAAAATTATGAAAGAAAAAAATCCTCACAGAGAATCATTTTATTATTTCAAAATAAAGTTTAAAAAATAAAGAAATCCTTGCAGAAAGCCATCACTGTCTGTGGGTGATGAGTATGATCCTTTCCTGGATTTCGGGAAAACATTATTAAAGTTATATTTTACTTGATTCAAGGTCAAGTTCAAAACTGCTTAAGAAACAAACATTAAAAAGAATATTAAACTAGGGGACTTCCCTGGTGGCAGAGTGGATAAGAATCTGTCCATGCAGGGGAGATCGGTTCGATCCCTGGTCCAGGAGAACGCCACATGCCACGGGGCAACCAAGCCCATGTGCTTCTGAGTCTGCTCTAGGGCCCACAAGCTACAACTGCTGGGCCTGGGTGATGCAGGCGAAGCCCACGTGCCCAGGGCCTGTGCTCCACAAGAGAGGCCAGCACAGTCGGAAGCCCATGCACTGCCACAAAGAGTAGCCCCTCTCAGAGCAACGAGAGAAAGCCCGTGTGCAACCAAAAGATAAAAATTTAAAAACTATATTAAGTTAAAACTATAACAACACTGGGCTTCCCAGGTGGCTTAGTTGTAAAGAATCTGCCTGCCAGTGCAGGAGATGCAGCAGACACAGGTTTGACCCCTGGATTGGGAAGATCCTCCGTAGGAAGAAATGGCAACCTACTCTAGTATTTTTGCCTAGAGAAGCCCATGGACAGAGGAGCCTGGTGGGCTGCAGTCCATGGGTTGACACAACTGAAGAGACTAACCATGCACAAACATAACAATACTAAGTGATCCCTATGACACTGTAACAACTTGGACATGTTTAAATAGGTCTCAAGGAGGAAAAATGCAAATATACAGGCCTAAACGTTAAAAACCCAAGAGACTTCAAATCATGATAGCATGCTAATTTAGAACAATTTTATATTCATACAAGTGGTCTACAGATATGTTCTAATCTTGATTGGTTTATGCTCTTTCAAAAACTTGATCATTCCAAAACGTTCTATTTGTTTCAAATTTTTTCATATGAAGCTGGGTTTTGAAGAGGCAGAGAAACTAGAGATTAAATTGCCAACATTCGCTGATCTGGAGAAAGCAAGGAGTTTCAGAAAAACATCTACTTTTGTTTCATTGACTGTGTTAAAGCCTCTGATTGTGCGGATCACAACAAACTGTGGAAAATTCTTTAAGAGATGGGAGCACCAGACCATCTTAACCTGTTTCCTGAGAAACCTGTAGGCAGGTCAAGAAGTAAGTTACAACTAGACATGGAACTCACTGGTTCAAAATTGGAGAAGTAGTACAACAAGGCTGTATATTGTCAGCTTCTATGCAGAGTACATCATGTGAAATGCTGGGCTGGATGAATCACAGGCTGGAATCAAGATTGTCAGGAGAAATATCAAGAACCTCAGATAAGCAGATGATACTACTCTAATGGCAGAAAGTAAACAGGAATTAAAAAGATTCTTCATGAGGGTGAAAGAGGAGAGTGAAAAAGCTGTCTTGAAACTCAACTTTCAAAAAAAACTAAAATCAAGGCATCAGGTCCAATCATATCATGGCAAGAAGAAGGGGAAGAGTAGTAGTGACAGACTTTATTTTTTTGGGCTCCAAAATCACTGCTGATGGTGACTGCAAAGATGCTTGCTCTTCGGAAGGAAAGTTATGACAAACCTAGACAGCATATTAAAAAGCAAAGACATCACTTTGCTGACAAAGATCCGTATACTCAAAACTATGGTTTTTCCAATAGTCACATAGAGATGTGAGAGTTGGACCATAAAGAAGGCTGCGTGCCAAAGAATTGATTTTTTGAAGTGTGGTGCTGGAGAAGACTCTTGAGAGTCCCCTGGACAGCAAGGAGATAGAACCAGCCAATCCTAAAGGAAATCAACCCTGAATACCAGTGGAAGGACTGATGCTGAAGTTGAAGCTCTGATACTTTGGCCATCTGATGTAAATAGCTGACTCACTGGAAAAAACCCTAAAGCTGGGAAAGATCGAAGGTAAAGTGAGTGGCAAAAGATGAGATGGTTAGATAGCATTACCGACTTAATGGACACGAATCTAAGCAAACTCCAAGAGGTAGTGGAGAACAGAGGAGCCTGGCATGCTACAGTCCATGAGGTCATAAAGAGGCGAATGCAACTCAGCAACTGAACAACAACTTTTCACGTCACTAAGTGAAGCAGTCATGGTAAAAATATCTTAAGAGCTCTTAAGCCTTAAGCTTCCAAAATTGAAATAAATGACAAGCATTTTTTTGTTCTTCCTCCAAAAAGAGGGGCATTATTATTTGTTCTTCTGTTTTTTCTAGAGTGTCACTTTCTGTTTTAGAGATTACAATAAACCACACAAGATGAATTTATATTCAATAGGGGGAAAAGTTAAAATACTGAGATTATAATAGTATATTTCCTTTAGTGTGAATTCTAGAAACTTAGAAGCTATATGAATTTACAGTTCTATTTTTATACTAACAAAAATGTTTAGAAGAAAATAATGTAAAAAAGATTTTAATAAAAATGAGACAAATGTTTCAACTTCTCAACACGAAGACAAAAAAGCAAGGATGAGTTGAAAATAGTAATTTATTCTTTCCTCCATTAACACTTTTAAGTACTCCTTAAACTGTGTGAATAATACACAGGACCACAACTCTACACGGTCAGCTTTGTAACCACAGTGACTAAAAAACTATTGAGATAGCGTGCTGGTTCCCAAGACTAAGCTGTCACTAGGGGAAAGCCTACAAGGACTAACATAAGAACATGAACTACTGTCCATGCTTTCTCCTTCAACTCTCCAGAAATACTGGTCTTTATTTTTATTTTTTGATAAGGTGACACAGTTACAAAAGTCACAAAAATCAAACAATACAAAAGAAGTTTATAGTGAGAAGTTTGGCTCCCACCTTCACCCCTGTCCCTCATCATTAACCCAGTTTCCTTCACCTTTTCCCCATAAAAATCTTTATTGGTTTCTTGTATATTCTTTCAGAGATTTGTTATACACGTCCTTATTAAAATAAAATAGGATACGTAAACTTCACAAATTGTCATCTTTTTCTTTGTATCACTGATCTCAATTCAACATGACCTAAATAATGCCTTACTACTACACTCTCTTGATGCCTTCATGCAGTCTTGGGTTCAAGACTGACCTGAGGCTTTAGGTGAGCAGTATCTCAGATACAGCAAAAGAATGGTGAGCAGAGGAGACAACAATAGCTAGTGGTTAAAGGCCACAAGGGAGAAGGCACCCGACTCCAGTACTCTCGCCTGGAAAATCCCATGGATGGAGGAGCCCAGTAGGCTGCTGTCCATGGGGTCACGAAGAGTCGGACACGACTGGGTGACTTCACTTTCACTTTTCACTTTCATGCACTGGAGAAGGAAACAGCAACTCACTCCAGTGTTCTTGGCTGGAGAATCCCAGGGATGGTGGAGCCTGGTGGGCTGCCATCTATGAGGTCGCACAGAGTCGGACACGACTGAAGCGACTTAGCAGCAGCAGCAGCAAAAGCCACAAACAATAGACACAAGGAGCTTGGTATGTTTAAATACCTAAGGCCAGGAATAGCAAACTATGATCCATGGACCAAACACAGTCCACTGTTTGTTTTTCTATGGCCTGTGGGCTACCAATAGTTTTCACATTTTTAAATGGTTAAAAAGAAAAAAAAATCAAAAGAACTTTATGACACATAAAAATTATAAAATTCATATAATACAGCTTTATGGTTACACAGTCAAGTCATGCCCATTCATCTACCTACTGTCTTATCTATGACTGCTTTCATACTACAAGGTGGAGATGAATAGCTGCAAAAGAAACCATGTGAACCCCAAAGCCTAGACTATTTACTTATCTGGCACTTTAGAGAAAAAATCTGCCACCCTCTTCTCTTAGGAAGGCCTATTTGGCTGAGCACTGTGAGTGAGGGGCTGAGTACAAAAAGAAACTAGGGAGGTAGAGAGGGGCACATATGTCACGGTAATGATTTGGGTCTATAGTCTAAGAGGAATGGGGAAGCCATTAAGAGAATTTTAAGTAGGAAAGGGACAATCAGATCTGCATTTTGAAAAGCTTATTCTGGTTGTCATATTGGTAACCAGTGTTAGGAGATAAGGAAGGAAGCTAATGTACTAAGTATGTCAAGCAAAGTATAAACACAGCTTTGATTATAGGGATGGAAAAATAAAGAGGCTGGTCCAGATTATTTCTGAGATTCCCTTCCAGCTTAAAATTTAAGAATCACAGGGGTTTACAAGTCTGGTTTTGTAACTTTCCAGGGTATTTTTAATTATCAAAATCAATTTTCAAAACTCTTATGCTATGAACAGCTTTCTAACAGGTACTAAGAAATATGCCAACAGAGCATTATGTATCTAAGAAGTCTGGAAATTACTGCAGGATAAATGATTTCCCCCATTAGCATGCTTTCTAAAATACAGTTTATATTTTTTATAAGTTGGAAAGGACTACTCTTATGAAATTTACCATGAAAGAATTTACAGATAATATAATATAAATTAACACAGAGGAATAAGTACAAATACTGCTCAAGTCCATTTTTGATATACCTTCTTTCCTCTAATGCAGTAATAACAAAGAACATACCTGCTACATTCTAGCAATGTAACTTTAAGGCGGCCTTCAGTAAGTGCCCACTGTTGTATATGGATATGCTCTTCATCATCATCTTCAAATCCTTGCAAGGTTTGGAACGGGAAAAACGGCTTATACCTGACAAAAGTAAAGATAAGTCTAAATTTCTGAATAATAAACACCACACTTTAAAGCACAGTAACAAAACCTACCTGTAGAAAAACAACACAAAACACCTAATACCTAAATTATAAAACCAAAGTTTACCACTGTCCCTCACAACTGACTGCAAATGGTGCTTTCTTTGCGGTAGTCAAAACTTCCTGGTTTTTCTGGCATGCCCTCAAGTCTATGGCCAACCAGTGGGCTCTGAAACTTGAGCCGGGAGGAGAGATATTCTGGACCAGATGGGAAGTGTTTCTGCAGTAACAAGATCAAAATTCAGAATGCACTGTTCCATGGAAACAATATAACTGGATAGTGATTAGTACTAGATAATGATAAATAATAACACAACAACAATTAACAGCAGCAAAGGTATTTATCAAAAATGTTTACTATTTGCCAGGCAGTGTGCTAAGAGCTTTACATGCTTTGTATCTTATTCATGCTTACAATCCTGAGTGGGCCATATTACTACCTTCCCTTTCCAGATGAAGTGAGGGTTAGAAAGGATAAAGAATTTGTTCAACTTTGTACCAGTTCAGTTCAGTCACTCAGTGTCTGACTCTGTGAACCCATGAATCACAGCACGCCAGGCCTCCCTGTCCATCACCAACTCCTGGAGTCCACCCAAACCCATGGCCATCGAGTTGATGATGCCATCCAGCCATCTCATCCTCGATCGTCCCCTTCTCCTCCTGCCCTCAATCTTTCCCAGCATCAGGGTCTTTTCAAATGAGTCAGCTCTTCGAATCAGGTGGCCAAAGTATTGGAGTTTCAGCTTCAGCATCAGTCCTTCCAATGAACACCCAGGACTGATCTCCTTTAGGATGGACTGGTTGGATCTCCTTGCAGTCCAAGGGACTCTCAAGAGTCTTCTCCAACACCCCAGTTCAAAAGCATCAATTCTTCAGTGCTCAGCTTTCTTTATAGTCCAACTCTCACATCCACACATGACCACTGGAAAAACCATAGCCTTGACTAGATGGACCTTTGTTGGCAAAGTGATGTCTCTGCCTTTTAATATGCTGTCTAGGTTGGTCATAACTTTCCTTCCAAGGAGGAAGCGTCTTTTAATTTCATTTCTGCAATCACCATCTGCAGTGATTTTGGAGCCCAGAAAAATAAAGCCAGCCACTGTTTCCACTGTTTTCCCATCTATCTGCCATGAAGTGGTGGGACCAGATGCTTTTCTGAATGTTGAGCTTTAAGCCAACATTTTCACTCTCCTCTTTCACTTTCATCAAGAGGCTCTTTAGTTCTTCACTTTCTGCTGTAAGTGTGGTGTCATCCGCAAATCTGAGGTTATTGATATTTCTCTTGACAATTTGATTCAAGCTTGTGCCTCGCCAGCCCAGCATTTCTCATGATGTACTCTGCATATAAGTTAAATAAGCAAGGTGACAATATACAGCCTTGGCGTACTCCTTTTCCTATTTGGAACCAGCCTGTTGTTCCATGTCCAGTTCTAACTGTTGCTTCCTAACCTGCATATAGGTTTCTCAAGAGGCAGGTCAGGTGGTCTGGTATTCCCATCTCTTTCAGAATTTTCCATAGTTTATTGTGATCCACACAGTCAAAGGCTTTGGCACAGTCAATAAAACAGAGGTAGATGTTTTTCTGGAACTCTCTCGCTTTTTCCGTGATCCAGCGGATGTTGGCAATTTGATCTCTGGTTCCTCTTCCTTTTCTAAAACCAGCTTGAACATCTGAAAGTTCACTGTTCATATATTGTTGAAGCCTGGCTTAGAGAACTTTAAGCATTACTTTACTAGCGTGTGAGATGAGTGCAATTGTGCGGTAGTTTGAGCATTCTTTGGCATTCCTTTCTTTGGGATTGGAATGAAAACTGACCTTTTCCAGTCCTATGGCCACTGCTGAGTTTTCCATATTTGCTGGCATATTGAGTGCAGCACTTTCACACATTACATGGTGAGTGGCATAACCAGAATTCAAGCTATTTTGACTTCATCAAAGCCCAGACTATATAACACTTCTGTTACCTATGAATTATTCAGGTCTTTACGTGTTCATTGTTAATACTTTTGGTTTTTATGGAGATACTTGTGGTGAGTTATAAACTGCTGGCTTTAAGAAACTTTAATTTGAAACATAATTTGTACTCCTCTATTTAAGCAAAGGACAAAGAAAATAAGAGAAAATTGGACTCGAGCATCCATAGTTTTCAATTAATCCTACTCGCTGTCAATAGACATGACATTTTTCTGCTCAAAAGCTTTATGCCTTCTCACTAACCATACAATATAAAAGAAGTCAAAAGTTCTTGGTTTCATATTCAAGGTCTACCAAAACCAATCCTTCCAATAGCATTTTTCCTTAATAGAAACTTTCCAATCTAGAAGAGTAGTCACCTTATGAACCCAGAAGATGCCATGTGTATTCCTGCTTTCAAGCCTTTAGTACCAAGTGAAGGTTTCTCCTATTTCTCAAAGCCTACTCAAAGCCTAAACAATCAGCTTGAGGTCTTTTTATCATGGTAGACAACACACACTGCTTTCATTCTTCTTTATCTTATAGTTATTTAAATTGTTGGGCACTTATGCCTTGAAATCTCAGATATGATCTGGTCTCACAATTATCTAACCCCTCACACATACCATCAGGACTGAAGCATTATCGATCTGGTTTATAAAAATCCAACATTCAAAATGAAACAAACATTAAGAAAATATGAATGCCCTCAACAGTTTATGCTGAAAAAGACTGTTAGAGGGAGAGAAATACAATTTTACAGTTGCCCGATGAACAGGATTAAAGAAACTTCTTAGGGAAAGGTAAGCAGGTACACAGATAATGCTCTGCTTCTGAAATAGATGGAAACAGAAAGTCCCTTTTAGTTTCTTAATTTCCATTGAACTTATTTGATTCAGACAGACTGGCACCAAATTTCTGAGAGGAAAAAAGTTAGAAACTACATCTATCATAGAACTGACAGATGATGTTGTAGCTGAGTGTTTTTAATAAGCCTTCTGACTCCTGAAGAACATGTTACTGTCACTCTATTAAAAACAAAAAACCACAAAAAGCACTACATACACTAGCAACTTTGAATAATCCAGGTGCTAAATCACAGCCGCTCCATGAATTGACTTTTCTTGTCAAATATAAAGCTAAAATTCAAGTAAAAAATTTCTCACAGGTGTGACTTCAATGTTACAAGCAGTAAAATCTAATTTGGGTTTATTAATGCTTCTAGGGGTGTTGCTGAAAGGATTTCTGCACAAAAATAAGCTTAAATTAAAAAATGTATTCCATTTAAAAATAGCACACTTAACAGTGGGATAAAGCTACCTGTTCAACACCCTCTCATTATACACAAAAACAGAATCAAAATGGCTTAAAGACTTTAAGACATGACATCATAAAACTCTTAGAAGAGAACGTAGGCAAAACATTCTCTGACATAAATCATATCAGTATTTTCATAAGTCAACCTCCCAGGCAACAGAAATAAATATAAACAAACAGAACCTAATCAAACTTATAAGCTTTTGTACAGCAAAATAAATAAACAAATAAAACAAAAAGATGACCTACAGAATGGGTGAAAATATTTGCAAATGATGCAACTGATATGAGCTTAATTTTCAAAATATACCAACAATTCATACAAATGAACAAGAAATTAGCCCAAAATAAAAATGGGCAGATGATCTAAAAAGACGTTTCTCCAAACAAGAAATACAGATGGCCAATAAGCACATGAAATGATGCTCAACATCACTAATTATCAGAGAAATGCAAATCAAAATGATTACAATGAGGTACTACCTCAAACTGGTCAGAATGGTCATTATTAAAGAGTCTACAAGTGACAAATGCTGGAGAGGGTATGGAGAAAAGGGAACACTCCTACCTGGTTGGTGGTAATTAAGTTGGTGTAGTCACAGTCACTCTAGAAAACAATAGAGAGGTTCCTCAGAAACTAAAAACAGAATTACCATATGATCCAGTAATCATACTCCTGGGCATATATCCAGACAATACTATAATTCAAAAAAATACATACACCCCTATGTTCACAGTAGCACTATTCACAATAGCCAAGACATGGAAACAATTTCTAAATTTCCATAGACAGATGAATGTATAAAGATGTGCTACACACATACAATGAAAGATTATTCAGCTATAAAAGAACAAAATAATGCCATTTGCAGCAGCACAGGTCAACAGATGCAAGTAGGGATTATTGTACTAAGTGAAGTAAGTCAGAAAGAGAAAGACAGATACCATGTAATATAACTTTTATGTGGAATCTATTTCTTTTTTTAAGGCCAAGCCATGAGGCACGTGGGATCTTAGTTTCCCAACCAGGGCTTGAACCAGTGGCCCCTGCATTGAAGTACAAAGTCTTAACCACCCAGGAAGTCCCTGCAGAACCTAAAACATGACACAAACGAACCTACCTATGAAAGAGGAAGAGAATCACGGACACAGAGAGCAGACTGGTGGCTGCCAAGGGGGAGGGACTTGGGGGAGGGATGGAGTTGGAGGTTGGGGTTGACACATGTAAGTTTTAATATATAGTATGGATAAACAACAAGGTCCTACTGTATAGCACAGGGAACTATATTCAATATTCTGTGATTAAACCATAATAGAAAAAGAGTATGAAAAAGAATGTATTAACAAATATGTGTATAACTGAGTCACTTTGCTGTATAGCAGTAATTAACATAACACTGCAAATTAAACTATACTTCAACAAAACAAAACACTACTTATTCAGCAAGTTAATAAACAATCCACACACTCACAAAGAACACTTGGTTTTCAAAATTTTTAGTCTAAGTCTTTAGTAGCTCAAACCCATAAAGGAATCCAAACAATGAAGCAGGCTACTTCTATACCTTCCTTTTGTCTTCCCAAGGAAACATTTCATGCAAAGACAGGCACAATCAAGGACAGAAATGGTATGGACCTAACAGAAGCAGAAGATATTAAGAAGAGGTGGCAAGAATACACAGAAGAACTATAAAAAAAGATCTTCACGACCCAGATAATCATGATGGTGTGATTACTCACCTAGAGTCAGACATCCTGGAATGAGAAGTCAACTGGGCCTTAGGAAGCATCACTATGAACAAAGTTAGTGGAGGTGATGCAATTCCAGTTGAGCTATTTCAAATTGTAAAAGATGATGCCGTGAAAGTGCTGCACTCAATACACCAGCAAATTTGGAAAACTCAGCAGTGGCCACAGGTCTGGAAAAGATGTGTTTTCATTCCAATCCCAAAGAAAGGAAATGTCAAAGAATGCTCAAACTACTGCACAATTGCACTCATCTCACACACTAGCAAAGTAATGCTCAAAATTCTCCAAGCCAGACAGTACGTGAACTTCCAGATGTTCAAGCTGGATTTAGAAAGAGTAGAGGGTTCGAACCAGAGATCAAATTGCCAACATCCGCTGGATCATGGAAAAAGCGAGAGAGTTCCAGAAAAACATCTACCTCTGTTTTACTGACTCTGCCAAAGCCTTTGACTGTGTGGATCACAACAAACTGTGGAAAATTCTTAAAGAGATGGGAATACCAGACCACCTGAGCTGCCTCCTGAGAAATCTGGATGCAAGTCAAGAAGCAACAGTTAGAACTGTACATGGAACAACAGACTGGTTCCAAATCGGGAAAGGAATACATCAAGGCTGAATACTGTCACCCTGCTTATTTAACTCATGATGCAGAATACATCATGAGAAATGCTGGAATAGATGAAGCACAAGGTGGAATCAAGACTGCCGGGAGAAATATCAATAACCTCAGATATGCAGATGACACCACCCTTATGGCAGACAGCAAAGAAGAACTAAAGAGCCTCTTGATGAAAGTGAAAGAGAGTGAAAATGTTGGCTTAAAACTCAACATTCAGAAAACTAACATCATGGCATCTGGTCCCATCACCTCATGGCAAACAGACGGGGAAGCAGTGGAAACAGTGGCTGACTTTATTTTTCTGGGCTCTAAAGTCACTGCAGATGGTGACTGCAGCAATGAAATTAAGAGGCTTACTCCTTGGAAGAAAAGTTATGACCAACCTAGACAGCATATTAAAAAGCAGAGACCTTACTTTACCAACAAAGGTCTGTCTAGTCAAAGCTATGGTTCTTTCAGTAGTCATGTATGGATTTAAGAGCTGGACTATAACGGAAGCTGAGCACCAAAGAATTGATGCTTTTGAAGTGTGGTGTTGGAGAAGACTCTTGAGAGTCCCTTGGACTGCAAGGAGATCCAACCAGTCCATCCTAAAGGAGATCAGTTGTAACTATTCATTGGAATGACTGATGCTGAAGCTGAAACTCCAATACTTTGGCCACCTGATGCGAAGAACTGACTCACTAGAAAAGATCCTGATGCTAGGCAAGATGGATGGCAGGAGGAGAAGGGGACCACAGAGGATGAGATGGTGGGATGGCATCAGAGACTCGATGCACATGAGTTTGAGTAATCCGGGAGTTGGCGATGGACACCAAAGCCTGGTGTGTCCTGCAGTCCGTGGGGGTGGCAAACAGTCGGACAAGGCTGAGCAACTGAACTGAACTTTGTCTTCCCACCCTACCACAAAATCCTTTCATTAGCCTTTATCTCTTGTTAACCTATCAATTTAAAACTGTCAGTTTTCTCATTCAAGTTCCCAGAAGACAAACCTTTTACAAGCTATCTGTATTTCCTCTTACAGAAAACTTTACAAACCAATCTGGGAAGATGGACTTTCATAACAATGACATAAGACATTCCATTGACCTGCTCCCAGTATGGGGAAATTATTAAAACAAATATTAAGGCCTCTGGTTCCAAGGGCAAACAGCAAGTAAAGAAACTTCTATTCAAGAAAACTTATAGAAATGTGGTAAGAAAGGTGACAGCCTATGGTGCTGAAGTCAAGACTGCTCCCACAACAGGCTCAGCAAGAAAAAGATTTCACTCTGGACTGCTGAAGCCAAGAACATAGGCTGCCTTGCCATCACCACCACCCCTACTCCAGTTCCCTGTCAGAGGGAAGGACAGGTCATCAGTGTTTCTCATCTGGCCCTTGACTACCTATGACGAGGTTAAGTTCAGGGCAAGAATGCTCAAGAAATTGGGAGCTCCTTTCACTGACTCTGTCCCCACTTGAGAAACGCAGACTCTATCTTGGGCATAGCACACTAAGGATTCTGCCTTCTTGACTGCCCTTGCCCTGGTTCATGACACAGTGATTCTCTGCCAAGAGAGGCAACCCAAAAGGACCTCAGGCTTCTGCCACCCCCTCACCCCACTTCCATCAAACATCCAACAGCTGGAGTCAGGGAACATTCCAGGGCATTGTTGAAAACAAAGACATGTCAGAGGCTTAACACTCCACTAAAATAATCCAGGCAAATCACTAGAACAATCACTAAATAAACGAACACTACACCCTTGCAGAGGGGGACCAGTATCCAGTTACTACAATATATTATCTAAAATATTGGGTTTCCAACAAAAAATATGAGGCATATAAAGCAACAGGAAAGCATGATCTGTAAAGCAGAAAGCAAGCAGGCAACACAAACTACAAACTGCCAGTTAAAATGACCAGGTGTTAGACTTAACAGAAAAAGACTTTAAAATAGCTCTTAAAAATATGTTCATGAAAAAAATGTTTAAAGCATGATTAAAGAAGTAAAAGGCGGTATTATGACAATGTTACATGAAATCTTTAATATCAATGGATACATTGATAGATTTTAAAAAGTATACATTTTTTTAAAAAAGTGTGAATTCTGGACTTGAAAAGTACAATAAAATTTAAACTACAAAGAAATTCTGAAGTTCAACAAAAGGACTCTGAACAGTCGCTACGAACTTGTAGAAGAAAAAAAAGGAGTGAACTTGAAGACACAGCAATAAGAGGTTGCCAAGCTAAAGAAGGAGATGGTGGCGGGGCGGGGGAATGAAGAAAAACAAATTGAGCCTTAGAGAAATGATACCATTAAGTATACCAACATAAACATAATGGGAGTGCCAGTGGGAGGGGAGGGGACAGAGAGAGAAGAGCAGAAAAAATATTCAAATAGAGGTAACCAGTAAGCCCCAAAGCCACAAATTACATGATTTCATTCATATGAAAATCCAGAATAAAGACATCTGCAGAGACAGAAAATAATTAGCTGTTGCTTAGGGTTTAGGGTGGTAGATAATAAGGAGGATGGTGGTTGAGGGTATGAGGTTTTGTTTTTGAGGTGATAAAAAATGGTCTAAAATGACGGTAGTGACAGTAGTACGTATCTGTGAATATACTAAAAACCGCTGAATTGCAGGTTTAAATAGCTGAATTTGGAGTATGAATTATATCTCAATAAAGCTACTTTAAAAAAATCTAACCCAGTTACCCAGAGATAATTGCTCTTGTCATTGTTTTGATATGTAAGTGTTTGGTTAGAATTACCTGATTAAAGAAACAGAACCATAAATGACACTTTCCATTAAAATAACTTATAGCGGACACACAGTTTTTTGAGGCAGAAGCTCAGTGTGTCCCCCTTGGCCTGACAAAGTAATAAATCTATTCTTTCCTAACTAAAATAAAGTAACTTACAGGTTGTTTTAAGGCTTATGAGAAAGTTACTGAATGGCTACCATACCAGGCACTGACTGTATAAAGTATTTATATGCTCACTTAACTCCCCCAAACCAGGCATTAGCACACTGTACATAAGGAAACAGTCCTAGATGTCTCACAAACACTATACTCTACAGCCAAAGCTGGAACCTATATTAGTTTCCTAGCACTACCACAACAGAATACTATAGACTGGGTGGCATAAAAAACAGAAGCTTGTTTTCTCACAGTGGAAGTCAAAGATCAAGATGCCAGGAGAGCTGGTTTCTGGTAAAACCTCTCTCCTGGCTTATCGACAGCCACCTTCTTGCTGTCTCCTCTCATGGCCTTCTTGCTGTATCCTTCACACACACTCTCTGCGCATAGACTTCTGGTATCTCTTCCTTTTCCTGTAAGGAGCCACTCTTACTAGGATTAAAAGTCCATCCTTATTAACTCTTTAATGTTAATTACCTCCTTAAAGGCCCTATTATGTCAAGTAGTTACACTGAAGGTTAGGGCTTTAACATTTTGGGGACACAATCTGTCCATAAAAGAACTCACACGCAATTCCAGAGCCTGGTCTACAGTTCCTGAGGCTGACTTGATGACCACCCTGATTTCTGCTGGAACGCATGCTCTAAACCCGGTCTGCAGTTATCTGACCAGAATGGGCATGGTTTCACATGTACTAACTGTGCTTGATTCTAACTCAGCGACAACAGGGTGAGGCATGGCTGCAGATCATTTCCCCATTTCACAGAGAGAACAGAGAGCCTTGCTGGAGACTGCATCCTTCATTAAAAAGTTACACGAAATACATGCCAACAAAATGAGGGTCTAAACCAAGAAAGTAATCCAGGAAACATGGGATCCAAGTCAAGAAGGCAATGATGTCCTAAAGCTGGAGGACAGGACTGTGGCAAACCAAGGGAAAAGTCCAGTTTGGGGAAGGTGATGAAAACTCCAAGGAGATCTCCAGAAAATAGGGAATGAAAGAAGAAATAAGGAAGAGGTTCATTTTTCAATTAAATCTTGAGGATTTGCTTAAGGCAATTTGGTAAGAGGATAAGAAAGAATTCAAACTTGACTCTAGGAACATACTGATTTGAATGGCACAAAGATTTTGAAATTGTAATATAGAAAAGGAAGTATAAACGGGCATATTTGGCAGTTCTGCAATAAAAAACAAAATTGTACAGACCTAACAATAAGGTATATATATATCAATCAAAGAAAATTTAAGTCTGAATAGAACATAATTATTATTATATATAAAGAAGGATGCAGTTCAGTGAATGAACTGAAAATAGTGACATAACTGGATTGGGAAAAGACAGAAAGGAACATTGCTGCTGCTAAGTCACTTCAGTCGTGTCCGACTCTGTGAGACCCCACAGACGGCAGCCCACCAGGCTTCCCCGTCCCTGGGATTCTCCAGGCAAAAATATTGGAGTGGGTTGCCATTTCCTTCTCCAGTGCATGCATGCATGCTAAGTCACTTCAGTTGTGTCTGACTCTTCGTGACCCCATGGACGGCAGCCCACGAGGCTCCTCTGTCCTCGGGATTCTCCAGGCAAGAATAATGGAGTGGATTGCCATTTCTTTCTCTGAAAGGAGGGTAAAAAGGTATCATTTAGCTAAATCTTCATCTATCTCAGAAGGAAGTCAATCAATAGAAAATATTTAAAGATGTTGAAACAAAACAACTGACGGTATGACTTTGTTGAACAATATAGCTAATGTCATAATTAATTAGTACAGCTAACCTTTACTGAGTACTTACTATGTAAGTCATTTATTAATTCTCGCAATTTTGTAAGATAGATACTATAATTAATCCCCATTTTGTAGAAGAAGAAACTGAGACACAGAGACGTTAAAAAACTTGCTCAAGGTTACACAGCTAGTAAGCGGTAAAGCCAAGAAGAGAATCTAAGCAGTCTGGCTTCAAAATCTACGCTATTTATCACTGCCTCTTAAATTAAAAGTTGCTAAAAACAAAAATAGTACATATAAATGGTTGCTTCTGAAGACTGTGACTTATGGGAGGAAGGTAGAGGGTTTAGGAAAGTAATCATTGATTTTAATTATCAGTCCTATTATGTTTGATTTTAAAATTATGTATATTAACTCAAATGAAGAGATATGCGTGCATGCATGGTAAGTCGCTTCAGTTGTGTCCAACTCTTTGCAACGCTCTGAACTGTAGCCCGCCAGGCTCCTCTGTCCATGGAATTATCCAGGCAAGAATACTGGAGTGGGTTGCCAGGCCCTACTCCAGGGGATCTTCCCGATCCAGGAATCAAACCTGTGTCTTTAAGTCTCCTACACTGGCAGGCAGGTTCTCCAAATGAAAAGACAGACAATATCAAATGTTGAAAAGGATGTGAAACTGCTGGTGAGCTATTATAACTACTGTAAAACTGTGTGGCTATATCTACTACACCAGAGTAGATGCTTAACCTATGACTCAAAACAATCCTAGATATCCAATAGAAATGTGCATAAATGTTCACCAAAAACATTTATAATACTCATAGCAGCAATATCCAACTGTCCATCAACAAGTAGAAGGGATAAATCGAGGTACATGTGGAAGACACCACAGCAAATATAATGGAACAAACTATATCTATACACAATAACATGGAAAAAATTTTACAAATGTAGTGTTGAGTCAAAGAACCCAGAAAAACAATGAGTACAAACGCTATGGCTCAATTTATACAAGTTAAAAAATAGGCACTGCCCCCCGCCCCCCACAAAAAGCAATGGTGGTAGATGGCAGGACAATAGTTACTCCTAAGCAGAGCTGGGAAGGTAGCATATGAGGGACTTCCTGACTGCTGGTAATATTCTATTCCTTGTTTTGAATGCTGTTTTGTTCATTTTGTAAAAATTCACTGAACTGAACTTTTACAGTTAGTGTGCTTTTTAAGCAGTGAGTTATACTGCAGTGAAAGTTTAACAGAAAAACCATGTTTAATTTAAAAATGTTACTTTGATAACATTTTAAAAATACATATTTAAAATTTTACACTTACAAGAAATGCCAAGCCTTCTTCTCATATGTGGATCCGAGAGAATCTTTTTTAACATCTAAAATATGTTTTTGCTCTAAGATGTTTCAAGACTGTTCTATAAGCACCCTGAATGCCAGCTGGTGACATCTCCATCACATGGCAGCAGTAAAACTGTTTGCAAACACTGTGATCTTTAGAGAAAAGGCTTTACTACAAACCCAATATAAAAATATTCTCAGGCCTAAATCTACTTTGGACTTCACCATGGGTTCCTGTATCCTTACCATAATAATTAATCAGCTAGAGTTTTCAACTCAATAAAAGGGAAAGCTTTCTACCAATTAAGAGATAATAATTTAAAAAAAGCACAACTGTCTCGAGGCATTGCTTGCCTTCTATTTCTCAAAATACTCATGTAGAGGGTTGGATGAGGCCTTGTCAAGGAGGGGAGGTGTTGTGTAAACATGATTTAGAGTCAAACAAACACAGATTATGGTCCCAGTTCCTAGATATTTGTTTCAAAATAATCAAAGGAGGGGAGCATGGGAAGATACAGATGATCAAAAGTGACAAGTTAATGACTGTCTGGCTACAGATAACGGGGTTTATCAAACTATCCTCTTAACTTTTGAGTAAGCTTGAAATTTCCCATAATGGAGAATTACAAGCTTGTTCTGTATACTAAAACAACTCGGACTCTTTTTCTTCCCTTAGCAACATCATTTGCTCTCACTTTGTCTATGAATTCCATATATTTATGCTTCAGATTAAATGGAATACCTTTCCTTCAAACTTGCTCCTCCTCTCCTGTTTTCTCTTCTTGGCATCGATTTCATGAACTCTTATAAACCTGAAGTTAACTTGTACCTCTTCCTCACATCCAACCAGTCCCACCTCCACTCCCCCAAATTCATATTGCTAAACTGTCTCTTCCACTTCTTCTGTGTTCCCCACTAGCTTGGTTCAGGTTATCAAGGATGTTAGAACTCTGTGACTTCTAAAATTATGTTTCCTCTTCTTAAAAAAAAAAAGACCATTTTCTGAACCAAAAACAAGAGCCTCTGTCTTTTATTTTCTTTAAATAAAAAGCTACCTCACTGGACCATCAGTTAGAGAGTTGACACCTGTGAAGCACCTCGTGGGGTTCTCAGCAGGTAACAGGGGCACACAAATGCTAGTTTTCTTTCTTCTCTGTGCTTGAGTCTCATCAAACTGGCTTCCTTAATGTCCCTAAAGATAGTACACAGTGTCCTGATTCTGGTCCTTCGCTATTTCTTCTACCCACACTAAACTTCCATCCCATCTCCCTAGGTCTAAAGCCACACCATCCTTCAACAATCAGCTTAAATGTCATCTCATCCCTTCAACAAAGGTTTACTGTGTTCAAGAACAGAGAGACCAATCACAGTCAGGCTCTCAGAGACTAGTCTTATCTCAGGCTCGGGAACATAAACAGCACTACATCCTGCCTAATCAAGAGCAGAACAAGCAGATACGGGCAGGCACCTGGGAGTTCTGTGTCGTTTTTGCCTTTTAGTCTGACAGTCTTGACTCTCTCAAATTAGGAACTAGCAAACGTAATTGTGCTCCCAAATCACCTAGACCAAGTATAAATCGGTGGTGATCGTTTCAAAATGTGTCTCCATTCACTGTTTTTCGGAGGCACCTCAGTAGTCATTTAAAGAAAGAGTTCTCCTGGTGCATTTAAATATCATCATAAACCTCTATTAGTCAACTTGTATGGTGCCCATTATTATGCAAAGTATGGTACACATACAAAATCGTATGTAATGAGAAAGAAAACAAAGTATAAGTAGTTTGAAACACTCTTTATTTTCTATATTGGTAAACTATGGACCTAAATTTCAAATCTTCTATTTTATGTTAGAACTGGACACAGAACAACAGACTGGCTCCAAATAGGAAAAGAAGTACATCAAGGCTGTATATTGTCACCCTGCTTATTTAACTTATATGCAGAGTACATCATGAGAAACGCTGGGCTGGAGGAAGCACAAGCTGGAATCAAGATTGCCAGGAGAAATTTCAATAACCTCAGATATGCAGATGACACCACCCTATGGCAGAAAGCGAAGAAGAACTAAAGAGCCTCTTGATTAAAGTAAAAGAGGAGAGTGAAAGAGTTGGCTTAAAACTCAACATTCAGAAAACTAAGATCATGGCATCCGGTCCCATCACTTCATAGCAAATAGATGGGGAAACAGTGGAAACAATGGTTGACTTTATTTTTCTGGGCTCCAAAATCACTGCAGATGGTGACTGCAGCCATGAAATTAAAAGATGTTTACTCCTTGGAAGGAAAGTTATGCCCAACCCAGACAGCATATTAAAAAGCAGAGACAAGGCTATGGTTTTTCCAGTAGTCATGTATGGATGTGAGAATTAGACTCCAAAGAAAGCTGAGCACAGAAGAATTGATGCTCTTGAACTGTGGTGTTGGAGAAGAGTTGAGAGTCCCTTGGACTGCAAGGAGATCCAACCAGTCTATCCTAAAGGAGATCAGTCCTGGGTGTTCATTGGAAGGACTGATGTTGAAGCTGAAACTCCAATACTTTGGCCACTTGATGCAAAGAGCTGATTCATTTGAAAAGACCCTGATGCTGGGAAAGATTCAGGGCAGGAGGAGAAGGGGACAACAGAGGATGAGATGGTTGGATGACATCACCAACTCAATGGACATGAGTTTGGTGATGGACAGGGAGGCCTGGCATGCTGCAGTTCATGGCGTCGCAAAAAGTCGGACACGACTGAGCGACTGAACTTAAACTATGGACCTAAATTTCAAATTTTCTATTTTATGTAGACAATTCAACTGATAATATACTAAAAAGACAATTCATACACCAAGCTCCTCCACTCAGCAAGGTTAGCACAGCCGTATTATTTCTCCTGAGAGACTTGTCTGCCTGCTAATCACTCTGATCTTGTAACTAGCCCCAGATGGTAAGTTCCTAATTTACACTATTCAAGTTCTCCTTCAAAGTCACCTCCTCTCTAACCAGCAGCCCCCTCTCCACCCCCACCATCTGGTCACAGCTTCCTCGACTGTATTCTAAAAGCACTTTATACATACTTCTGTAATGCCACTAATCACCCTGTTTACATGTCTGTCTCTCTGAGGTTCTCCCACACCTCCCACTCCTCCCAGCTAAACAGGGAGTTGCCTGAAGAGAAGAAACATCTATGGCAGGTAGTACAGAAGAGTGGTTAAGAGCAGACTCTGGAGCCAGACAGCTGGGCTTGAGATCCTGTTCTGCCACTTTGCAGCAACATGACCCTGAGTCAATTCTTGCCTTTAAGCCTCAGTTTCCACATATCAGAAGGAGGACAATAGTAACTATCTCACAGAGCTGTTGTAAGGATTACAAGAAATAATGTAAAGCACTTAGCATCCTTCACTTCTCAGTTTATTTTTTATATGGTAGTTGAAAGCAGTGGTAAGGACACAGATATTAGTTAAGACTTAGTTTTGAATTTCAAGCCCAACACTTATTAGCTTTGAGACCTGGGCAAGCTATTTCAACTTTGAGAGCCTCAGTCTCTCCATCTATAAACATAAGGTAATAATTAGAACCTATCTTATAGGGTTACTCTAAGGATTAGATGAGAAAGTTCACATAAAGCATTTGGCATAAGGAGATGCTCTAGAAATATTTCCTGTCAAACTTTCTAGTTATTTATTTGAAGGCTGGTATCCTAGAGACATGTCAGACAGCAAACTTCTTCCCTTCCACAAGGAGCCATCTCAGGACTTAGCATTCACCATGGATGATGTTCAACATTGTAGGTGTTTGTCTTCCTTGGACTTCAGATTTCACAAGACCATGATTTCAGTCACTCTACTAGATGACCTTTTAAAAACTGTCCTTTGTGTGGATATAAACTTGGAAGTGCAATGAAACAAGTTAATAATAGCCAGTATGCTTCCCTACCTTAGGTATCATCTCTATACTTCTGTGTCATTAAGCTTTTTAAACAAAGGCTTATATTAAACTGAACATATTAAGACACTGCATGGATTTCTTAAGGAAACCCACACAGAACTGTTCTATTTATGGAATTCTTTGGGGCACACTAGGTGGATAAAGTTCATACTTGGGAAAATGATTTTAATTTCTGTACTCCTGGGGAGAAAAAAAGTACTTCTAGGTGGTAATGAAACAAATAAAAACAAGGATAAAAAATAATGTTACAAAAAAAACTTTCCTTCTTGCTCATTCATCTATACACCCTCTACCTAATATGAAAGGTTCACTTTTATCCAAACTCCTAATTCTGCATAGACTAATCAAGGTCTAAAATATTACACAATTTTCTGAAGTGGTTTTATACATAGGCTGACAAGAGTGATAACAGAGGCTGTAAGTTCTTCACTAGAGAACTCAATAGCTGGTGACTCAAAGGTGATTCAGTGTTAATTGATATCCTATGCATGAGAGAGATAAAGTATCATGAGTTGCTCAGGAAACCAAAGTAATTCTCTTGACCACGTCTAATAAATCTATCTTTTTATGTTCATCACAACCTACAACGTGAAGGTCTCTTACCATGGCCTATGACAAATTACATCTAAACTCTAAGCTTTCATGAAGTTTAAAAATAAAGGTAAGCAATTGACCCCTAAAATAGCCTTTCATTTAGATAAACTATATTCATGGGCTTTACTACAGACTAAGATTGCCATGATTTGTCTCATACTTCACGAATTTCAAAATACCTGAACTAAATCTGTGCTATCTACCATTCCAGAATGAGTAAACAAAAGCTATCATATTTCACTACAAACATTTACTTCAATTCTTCCCATGTTAAAAGTCTGCAATTCTATTCCTGATTAAAATCCAAAGTTAAATATTGAGAACTAATAACCTTCCCAAATATTAAAGTAAACCAGATATCATCTTCCTGAATTTTACAGAATATTGTACTTAATAATGGTGAGAACAAAACAAAATTTTCAGTGTTATAAAAATAATTATCATACAATGAAATTAGCTATAGAAGAATGGCTCTTAACTTAGCTATACCAAGTTTACAGAACTAAAAGCTTTGAATAATTTACTTGCTTGACCAAATAACTAAGGTAGAGAGACTGTGCAGTCGGCAGCCACAACCATCCTTAGTAATGAGTATGAGTATAATCTTACATGCATGAAAGGCTATTGTGTGAGCAGGACAATGAGTTAGCACACAACACCAGATGCTCTGTTTAGTAGATACTGACGCCTGCATGAAACAGCTGTACTAAGCACACAGTCATTTTCAAAACAGAGATTCTTATAGCCAGCTACTAAACAGAAATACTATATCCCCATGTTGCTACTGAAGATTTTACAGCAAAAAAAATCCCTCCAAAACTAAAAACAATAGTCACTTATAACTGCAAATTATCGAGGAGGACATGAAGTTGATCCTAGCAGAAACACCATTTCTAAACAAACACCTATTCAATAACAGGCACATACCTCACCAAATGAAACAAGTACACATTAACAGGTACTTAATACAAAAGAATGCGTGCATGCTCAGTCATGTCCGACTCTCTGCAACCAGGCCTCTGTCATGGGATTCTCCATGCAAGAATACTGGGAGTGGGCTGCCATGCTTTACTCCAGGGGATCTTCCCCACCAGGGAATCAAACCTGTCTCCCCAGCGTCTTCTGTACTACAGGCAGATTCTTTACTGCTAAGCTACGTGGGAAGCCCGATACAGAAGAATAAACTCTTCTGAAACATCTTTACTGTTGTGTTTGCTAATCAGCATGTTTGTTGTAAATACACATCGATAAAAACTAATTATGCTGGGGAGGGGGAAATTGTGCAGCTTTTTAATCAAAGTTATGCAAATCAAAGCATAGATATTTCAGTAATGCACCTTGCATATCATCAGCTCCATTCCCCCTACAATTTATAAAGAATTCATGGGCATAAAATAAAGACCCAATGTGCTGATTACAGAAGAAATACATGTTCTGAAGCGTTCCGCTGTTTTTAATCAAACTGGTAATTATGTGAAAATAAGTTTTATTGTTATTCTGTATCAGTCCAAGGAAAGAGGATAATCTAGTTTATCAATACTGACCTTGCCAAAGAATGTGAAATAAAAAATCAAGGCTTCTAGAGTGTTAGAGAAGGTTGTGGATGCATTCATGTTTTGTCTTTGTTTGTGTGTAAGAATCAGAGAGAGAGATGGTGTCCTTAAGGTGCCTGACAGACCCTGAAGTCAGCACTGTGGACTTTTGGAAACCTCAATCAGCATCATTTGAGTGCATGTATGTGTGCTGGGAGAGAAGGCATTCCTCTTCAGTACTGATTTTACAATCAGAATTGGATTACATATCATCAGTCTGTGTTTATAATGACAACCTTCAACCATTAAAAAAAAAAGCTAATATATTCTATACATTCCATTTAAAGAAAGTCAACGAACAGGTACTCTTCAGACTAAATTCAAAATCCCACCACTTCAGTTACAAGGCTGAGTTCACTTTGTGAGAATTTAAGTGTATCCTTAGAATTTGGGCAGTTTCTATATCACACACAGAAACACATACACAATGTGTCAGTAAAAAGTCTGTGCAAAAAAAATAATAATTCCACATATAACACGCTAATGTACTTTTTTATATAGGATAACTAAAAGGTGATATGGAAGCAAGGACCTGAAAAGTGACAGGGTGAGCTCTCTGGCTACCTGTGGGAAAAATATTCCTGGAGAACAACTAGCCGAGGCCTCGGGATGGCTGCAAGATTGGCGAGTGAGAACATCCAGGAGGCTGGAACAAACTAAGCAAGAGGAAGAGGTAGAGAATATAAGGTCAAAGCCAGACAAAGTAAGAGTTATAGAAAATAAGGTATGGCTAAGAGTGTAATAAATCAGTGAATTAGACCTACACATACTGCCTTGAGGGATGTTCGTGTTACACCTACAAACCGATTTTCAGGGTCACATTTATATTATGCTCCCAATTTTTTTAAGGAGAAAAGGATGAGGACACAGAGGGAGGGTAACAGGAAGAGACAGGCACCTCCTCAGTATATAAGAGGCTTGTATATGTGTGTTTGAGCATAAGAGTTTGGTGTACACCTCAAAGGTTTGTATTGACGTACCTGTGATTGAGCAGAGCTGGGTGTACACCACAAACTTAATGGGTATATCAAGGAATGAAATTAAAAGGGAGAGGAGTGTATTTTCAACTCCTTAATGCTCCTAAATACTACTTGAACACTGGCAAAAAAAACCAGGAGGAAAACAAAACAAAAAACCACACTCCTTCAAAAAAACAACTCACAAGGAAAAAAACTAGTATCTACTTAGATACATAGATAGAGAAATGTCTATGATACCATTATTTATATTAGTGAAAAACTGGTGTAAAAATCAAGAAGGAATCGGCTAACTTGTGACACTTGCAATCAGTGTAATTCCAGGCACCTTTATAAAGAAAATAAAGCAGGTACGTTTAAAGTGAATAAAACAAACAAAAAAAGCTAGATTCTAACTGTGGAATACCAACTGTTTTTATAAATTAGTCACAAACTATGGGGGCTTCCCAGGGATAAAGAATCCACCTGTCAATGCAGGAGACACTGGTAAGGAAGATCCCCTGGAGGAGGAAATGGCAACCTGTTCTGGTGTTCTTGCTGGGAGGATCCCATGGACAGAGGGAAGCTCCAATACTCTGGCCACCTGATGTGAGGAGCCAACTCATTGGAAAAGCCCCTGATGCTGGGAAAAATTAAAGGCAGGAGAAGAGGGTGGCAGAGTATCAGATGGTTAAATAGCATCACCAACTCAATGGACATGAATTTAAGCAAACACCGGGAGATAGTAAAGGACAGGGAAGCCTGCTGTGCTGTAATCTACAGGGTCACAAAGAGTCGGACATGACTTAGTGACTGAACAACAAAAAATTAGAATACATTTAGAAAAAAATATGAAAGAATAGTCCCTGAATTTAACAGTTTTCTTTAAGAAAACATATTACAGGAGATTTTCCACTGTGATTTTCTCTAACAGATTTTTTCTGTATTTTTTTTTACAATGAGCTTATCACTCATTTGAAAAGAGAAATTTTTTTTTTTACAGTATCATCTAACAAATTTCTGACATATCTCTAGCAAAATGTGACAAACATAGGATAATCAATAAATGTGTACATTCAATTAGTTACTAAAGGAAAGATATATTTATTCAGTAGGTATCATATATGACATTTATTATCTCCAATTAGATAGGTATTATTTCATCTCCATTTTAGAAATATGGAAACAGAGACTAAGAAGATAAAAGCCTTTTGTCCAAGGTCCTTTTGAGCAGCAGAGTGCTGAAATAAGGTATGCTGCTGCTGCTGCTGCTAAGTCACTTCAGTCGTGTCCGACTCTGTGCGACCCCATAGACGGCAGCCCACCAGGTTCTGCTGTACCTGGGATTCTCCAGGCAAGAACACTGGAGAGGGTTGCCATTGCCTTCTCTGGAATTAAAGTATATGGTAATCCAAACCTCTATTTACCAGAATACATAATTGAAGTACTTCTCTGTAGCCTCAAACAAAAGAATGAAATAATTCCACAGTACTGGCAGCCTCTCTGTAACACCTGCAGTTCTATTCATTTGGAGGTAAATAATTAACACTTACACCTCATTTTTCCCTAATACAAATACAGTAAGTATGTGGTTTTATCGAGATTTTGAAACTACTCTGTAAAACTTCTGCTAATGACCAGGTAGGTGCTTAACAACTTTCCAACAAAGTGTGATGTGCCCTGATGTCATGACAAAAGTGTTGGCAGGTCCTATGACTCTAGAAAGAAACAAAGGGATTTACCAGCACTTGTTCCCTGGTGACAACGTTCGGAGGGTTTGGAGAATGAGAAGGGAAGAAATGCTGGGTCAGTGAGCCACAGAAGCCATATAAGAAGGCCAGTGAAAGTATGAAGTGCTTAATATTTATTTCAGAAGATTAGTTTTAGTTATATTTATGGAAAGAAAATTGTATCCCTTTGTGTTTACTATGCAACCTGGGTTAAGAACCCCAGACAGGTTTCCAGGGGACTAAAAATTCCATGAAATTAAGCTGTTTATGCATTTTTCTGCAAAGTACTGCAGTTATCATTAGCTTTCCAAAAAGATAGGACCCTCAAAAAAGGTTTAAAAGTACCTTTCAACGTATTGTATATGCACACATGTTCCTTTTTTGTATACGCTTAAGCACAGTTGTTGTTTTCTTTTTTTTAGAGCTTTCTGTTTCAGGGTTTAGACCAGGGTATCTATAATGGACCAGAAAGGAAATATTTTAGAATCCATGGGTGAATATGGTCTGTTGCACATTCTTCTTCTTTTTATTTGAACAACTTTAAAATGTAAAGTTAAAAAATGTAAAAGCCATTCTTAATTTGTGAGCCTAGCACCAGTTTGTTTGCAAATTCCTGGTATATTTAGAGTAACCATTGATTTATCTCCATAGAAATAACACAGCATGGCTTTGGGAGTCCAGGACTTTTTGAAAGGACTCTGAGAAAGTCACTAACCCCCTGGAAGTCTCAAGATTCCAAGGTCACTGTAAAAATGAGATACCGACTTCTCCTACACAGTTCCTGTAACTATGAAAAAGACAGCAAGTATATGGAAGTACACATGCAATGCTTTGCATATAGTTAGCAAACTGATTTGATTACCTGTGCCTCTATCTCATACAATAGACTAGTCACATTTATAAGTCAATATTAAGTGTCTGATCAGGCATGCTCCTTCAATGCAATCTACTTTATAGTGATCTGCTTTAGATATTTCCAGTAACACAGTAAGGCTTTCTCAGAAGCCAACAGATCTCTACACTAGTGATCAGACTCCAACAATTTTCTCATTATTACTTCTCTCTTTTCAATATGCAAGTCAAATTTTTAGAGCAAAGATTTAATTTTCAATATACTATTTTCCATCTAAAGTGTTTTAAATACCTAAACCTATCAAAATAGCTGAAGAAAACCCAACCTGCAAGAAGTTAACACCAGCACTAAACTGGAGCGTACTCACGTATTCCAAGGTCACAAAATACTATACTATAAGGACAAAGTAATCAAGTGTTTGCCTAGAAGACACTGATCGCTCCTTTTCATTTCTCACAAAACTGGAGGTCTTAAATATATACACATGCCAGTATAATGAGCTTTAACTGTTTTTTTGTTTTCCCCAGGAAGACTAACCAGCTTGAAAGCATGAACTATGCTATAACCATTTTTATCATCATACTCTTGCCCCAACACTAGGTATGGTGTGTGTGTGTGTGTGTGTGTGTTAGTCACTCAGTATTGTCCAACTCTCTGGGACTCCACGGACTGTAGCCCACCAGGCTCCTCTGTCCATGTGATTGTCTAGGCAAGAATACTGGAGTGGGCTGCCATACCGTCTCTGTTATGTATGGTAGTCTTCAGGAAATAGTTACTAAAAATAAGTGACTATTTTAAAAGTGACAATTATTTATCTAAGACAATGTTATCTTACAATTCTATTTATATAGAGATACTTACCTGAGCAGAACTACAAGAACTAACATATAAAAAATTAGCTATTACATTACTCTAGAACAGCTAGAGTGATATCCCAATGTCCTTGTCTTCACTATTCCAAAGTACCAAAGGTGAGTTTTCTTTCCTACTAATATAAGTAAAATTATGATTAGTAGCTATTTTAAAGTATTTTCCAGCCTAAGCAAAGATATCTTTTAAAAGCTATCTATATACAGGAAGAAAAGTATGAAAGTGTAAGTGAATAAACAGTACCATACTTAACTTTACAAATGATTTTGTCAGCTTTCAGAGAATTCACTTTGAAAATTTTTAAGACACTGATTACTAGAAACTATCTTTACCCTCAATATTCAATAAAATTTTAAAAAGCTATAATTGACATTAAGAATAAATGTTTTTCTTTCTCATCTCAGACTAAGGAAGAAATAACACAATCACAAGCTACTTTACAGAGTATGAGACTTTCCAGACCAAGCCTAATTTAGTGCTCTGAAATTAATCATATATTAGAGAAAATACAGATAATTATGCTAAAAGACCCTATTGAATTAAATACATACCTATCCTCAATCTCCAGTCACTAAGAATATATGAAAATTTTCTACAAATATATATCAGAACATTTTTAAGAGTAAAAGAATGAAACAGTTTCGACAAAACAGTCACGCTCAGAAGACAATCCATGAACTTGAAAAGTGAAGTTTTCCAATATTTTCCCATATTCATTTATTAAATTTAAATAGTATCAATAAGTAGATGCCCCCTTATTTGTAACTCAGAGAAGTAAACACTTATACAGAGTTAATTGATGACCCACACTTTGCACTAAAGCAAAAGTCCAGCAAACTCAAGGGAAAAGCAGCCACTGTCTACTTCCTATCACTACACTGCAGAGAAACGAGAAACATTTCAAGGATTTTTAAAAGATTTCCAATAGAACCATGCTTTAACATTCAACATTATAATGATAGTATCTTTTATAAAATAAAGTTGTTCAGTGAAAGGCTTTTCAAAGATATAATGTTTGAAAAAGGATAAAAATGATCACTCGCTACTACCCAGCTACTAACTCACTCTTCCCATTTGCAGTGAAGAGCAAGAGTAAAGTTCTTCATTTAGTAAGCAATTTCAAACGTATACAATGCCAGGCCAGGGAGGTGTCATCAGTAAATGTAGCAAGTGGGTGGGGACTCACTCTCTCTAAGAGCTTCCTGCAGCTGTGACTAGACTCCATCTCTCCTATCTTATTACTGCTAGGAGGAATACAGGCCTAGTGCTTTAAGGTCTTCCAGATTTTCCTAAGAGAAGCCAGAAACCCAAATCATGCAATATTTTCCATTTTTAAATGTTGGCAATGAAGAAACAAAAAAACTACGGTGCAGGCCAAATTAAAAGTACCTACGAACCAGATCTGGCCTTTCAGTATGCAACCACTGCTAACTACTCAGCAATGATACCCTAGGAAGAGGGACATCAGTGAGAAGCTCAAATACCTGACTTGCAAACCCTAAACTCCTCAGGACTATTACTCAGATTGCATGCCAAATATGGGTTCTCCATGTAGTCAAGAGCACTGGTAACCCACAATTCCCTGCTAATAGGAAATTAAATAAAAACAAAATTTTTGAGAACAAAAAAAAAAAGAGAAGAAAAAAGCACTGATGGTAATCTTTTTCTCTTGAAGACTAATTTTTGATTAATAGTAATTTTCAAAATGATGGCTTTAATTTACTATTTTAAAGTATACATTTTAAGAAAAAAATCAAAAAAATTAACACCGAGACAGTGACATTGGAATATTAATAAAATTAGAATAATATGTAAAAGAATATATACTCATTAAAAAAATACTACAACCCTTAGCAACTATGTTAGCTGGGTAAAATGAAGTGTCTATCAGCTAGGTCCACCACTTGAGCTGAGAACTGGTAGCCCTGATAGGCCACTTTACATTTTTCCTTTAGCAACATGAAAATGAAAAAACAAATGAAGAGGGGGAAGAAGTGACAACAAGGTCAACTGTTAAGATATTTCTGTTTTATAATAATTTCAAGTGCCAAAAGATCCTAAGACTCAACACAGTTTTCTCTACTGCTTTAGCTCTACTAAGTAGATTAGACCGCTAAAAAGGATAAACTAGCAAGACCTTCTATTTGGAAACAAATCAGCTGGATTAAAAATGAAATGCTAACTAGGGCAGTACCCAAAGACTTAACCTTATGATTTAAATTTAAAAGGAATCTTTCTCAAAATTTCTGATTTAAGGGGGAAAAAAAGCTGTACAGTCATATGCCTCTTTAGAGTTCTCAGTTAATTTGGAAGGATACCCCCCCACATACATTATTTTGATGGCATACTTTAAAATCCCTTAAGGACAACACAGGATAGTTTAAGAAAAAAGGATAGTCTGGCTTTATTTGAGCTGGATTTCACCATCTGACAGCTGTGTGACTTTAAGCAAGTTACTTGAACACTCTGAGCACTCTTCCCTCACCTATAAAAAAGGAGAAACCACAGCTATTTTAATTCTCATTATGAGAATTGTGACACATCTTAAATATATTTTAATTCATTCTCTTTGCTGAAACTTGAATTTGCTCCACAACATCAGTAGTTTAAAATATTCCTGGCAGAACAGCTACACACGGATAAGAGAACTCAATCCTTTCTGAAGCAGCACTCTGCATCCTCATACTTCTATCATTTTCTTTTACTAAACTAAAATCAGCTTTCTAGTTACTTCAATGTTACCCCATCAATGAAATTCTAGCTAAATCTTACTAAGTACAGCTAATTCAATCCTCACTAAACTCCAACCTCCCTTAGGGCTGAGACTGTATTGAAACCCTGTACCCTGAGTAATGCTAAGCACACAGCCAATGCATAGTAAATATTTACAGACTGAGTGATAGATTCTGTGCAGTACTTACTATTGAAATGCTTTAGAATATAGAGCACAAGTGTGTAGACTTCTGGAGGTGACCATTTAATGTTTAAGGTTTAAAAGTTGAAATATCATAACACTCAAACACACCCAAGATTTTTAGGTTTTCTAAAAATCCTTTCGTATACAGTAAATAAAAGCAATTTGACTATATTTTAAATGATGATGCTATTCAATTAAACAGATGCTAAAGTTCCTTCAAAGGAAATAATGATTCTTTATTAAGAGTTCCAGAACTCTTAATCACAATATCCTTCAGATTTAACTGAATTTCAAGTCTACATTGAAAACAAACAACCAAGCAACCAACCAACTCAAAATGACATGTAATCCCATTACCACTGGCTATCCTGCAAATAACCCCCAAACGTTAGTAATAGCTTAGCCAAGATTTTGGCATCTTAAAGCCACTTAGAAAATATTAAAACCGAAGTTGTGAAAATATATAAAAATCTGTAACAACTTTCTCTCATGACTTTCTCAGCCACACACTGCCATAAACACCTCACTGCTTAAACACTGCAACTCATTGAGAATTTAGTCACATATTCCAGAGCTGAAAGAGTAGGTTTCATAAAGTATGTTCTACTTCACAGAACAGGAAATCAGACAGTCAAAGATCAGTTCACCATTCTCTGCAAATCTATGGAAATTTTTCCATTATAAATTTCTGCCACCTGACGGTTTTAAGCTGTCACTGTGCTATTAGCCTAAACAAACACAACTACTAAGGCAAACCTGCCACATAACACAAGTCAATACTCCGTCCCAAACATAAAACATTCCTGAATTATCTGGGTCATTGATGTTTTAAACTGTGGTAGCAAGTTAGTGATCTAGAAATTTGTAACTTCCACTAAAGGGAACTAGGTAAGGCAAATACCAGACTGACATAATTTTATGATAAAGAACAAAATCCAAAAGGGCTAAACACTTTAAGTAAAATTAAAAACGTATCTGTTGTAGAAGAAATAGATGACCCTTCAACACCGAGACTCTAGCCCCATAAAACTTCTTTTCCCTTTCCACTTCTACGATATTAAAAATAAATAAAAACCCAAACCCTCGTACATTAATCAAAACAGTATACTACATAAAAATCAAGCCGCCAGATATAGGTAGGCTTTACAAAGTTAAAATCACTACCCGTCTTAAAATACTACCTGCTGGGCAATTTCAGGTACTGTGGGAGGAGCCTACAGCCAAGTAGAGTTGAAAGGTCAGGGGCAGCCTGGGGTTGTGCTACAGAATTTACCCCAGATGACATTAACACAAAAGGTACAGACAATTACAAGATGTATAGGCTCCCAACTCGTTTGCAATTTGCAGTGGAAAAGTATTCCTGTCCAACAGATGCTGCTTCTGCCTTGAAAGCTGCCAAAGCATCACAGCAAAACTGGCCTACGGTTACAAAATACAACAGCTCTGGGCTTTCAGCACACTCCTCATGCCTGTACTTGGTGTCCACCAACAATTTCTCAATGTGGCCAAGGCGATGCTGCAAAGCTGCCCTCAATGCAGCAACTACCTAGATAGACAGCAGTTTCTCAACAGTCCCAGAGCCGTCCGGGGAGGGAGGGACTTCCCTTCTATTTTCAATATGCTGCTTCGACCCGCGCTGACAGCACCGTGGATGCCCAAGAGCACACGGAAAGGCTTCCAGCTCCTATTAATGCCCTTCGGAAGCAAAGAATGGGGGCACTTAATCGAGGGCCCTGTCCAGGGTGGGGAAGAGCCCTGGAAAGCAGGGGCTGTTTAAGTCTTTGTCCTTCCCACCCAACGACGGAGGCAGTGCCCTGCCAGGCTCGGGGTCCCAGCAGCCAGGGTGCCCTCGCGCCTGGGCGACCTTCCCCCGCAACCTTCCTCTCACCTGATCTTGTAACTCGGAAGGGTGTGCTTGCGCTTGATGATCTTCTTGAGCTGGTTGACGATGAAGGAGGTGAGCTGGGGCAGGGGCCGCCCTTCGAACTGGGAGCGCACCTCGAAGTCGATCAGCGGGTCCTCCACGAAGGAGAAGAACCAGTGGGTGAAGGGCACGCGGGTGAGGACGAAGCGCAGCCTCCCCACCACCCGCGACAGCTTGACGAACAGGTAGGCGGACTTGCCGAAGACCAAATCCACGTCGATGGCCAGGTGGAAGCCCCCGCTGTACTCCACCTCCGCCTCGAAGGCCAGCTCCTCGGGGGTGGTGGCGGGGGGCAGCGCCTCCCCCTCGGGGCCGTCGGGCTCCCCGGCGGCCGAGGGCGCCACGGGCCGGAGGAGCCGGATGGTCTTGATGAAGGGCACGGTCTCGCCCAGGAACACGTCCCGCAGGCTCAGCCCCTCCAGCAGGCGCCCGGCCGTCTTGGTCTGCAGCAGCTCCTCGAACTCCACCTTGATCTTCTTGGTGACCCAGCGGCGGGCCAGCGCGGTGTCCCGCAGCTCCCGGAACAAGAACAGGATGATGGCGTTGAGGAAGTAGCAGGTCTCCCGCGTCGGCGGGGCGGGGGTCTCGGGAGCCGGGGTCGCGCCGCCCTCGGGGGGCCCGCCAGAGGGCTCCTCAGCCCCGCCGCCGCCGCCGCCGCCGCCATAAAGGTACTCTCTCAGGGCCAGGCCCGGCACCGGCTTGAGGTAGCGGAAGCCGTCGGCCGCGCGGGCGGCCTCGTCCGGCGGCGGCTCGGGCTGTTTGCGGTAGAGCAGCAGGAACTGGGTGAGCAGCGTGAGGAAGGAGCCCAGCACGGCCGACGCCAGGATCATGAGCAGCAGCCCCATCCCGCCGCCGCCGCCTCCGCCCGGGGCGCCCGGGCCCTGGCCCCAGCGCCCACAGCGCCGCTTTCTTCACGCCGCCCTCCCAGACGCCTCCATCTTGAGGACATCGGGCGGCGGGGGTCGGAGCAAGCGGCACGCTGGGCCTCGTCCGGCGGCTCCGGACTGCGCGCTGCGGCGCCCGAGCCCGCCGCGGCCCCGCGCCCCCTCAGACACTCCCGGAGGCGGCTGCCTAGGTGGCCGCGGCGGCGGCGGGGGCGGGAGGGGGCGGCACGGCGCCTCCCTCCGGCCGCCGCTCATTGGACGCGCGGCGAGTGACGTCACGAGCGTACTCGCTCCCGGCGGCGTCGCCTGGCAGCCGGCTCCCGAGCATGCGTACGCGGGTCCTTCTTCACCTCTCGGGCGCCCTTCCAGCCCCGCCCCCCACGCCAACATCCTAGTCCCCTGCAGTCCACGTGGCTGTCACTTCGGAAGCCGCTGTCCGGATCTAGGAGGATAACCGGGGCCACCGGCTGGAGGATGAGAGGCAGGGCGGAGAGGGCGTGGCGGCGTGTTCTTGATCCCGGTCATCCCGTTATCTTCTAAGGCGCCCATCCCCCTTCATTGGCCTCGGTCCCTGTCTGTTACCTCTGCGGCAGTGTGATTCCTTCCACTCGCGCCCCTGAGAATGGGCTGGCGGCTTTCCCCGCAGGGCAGCGCCGCAGAGGATCTGAGCGAGCGGCTCGGAGACTTTCCAAGCCGAGGACAAGATTGCATTGCCTCGGAGACTGCCGTAACCGACCATCAGACGTCTGCCCAACAGACGCTCTGCGTCCGCAGAGGGTGGGCCCTGGGAAGGAGGGACAGACCCAAAAAACGGCGTCAGATGCGAACTAACTTTACTGCCTAGATAGATATTTGAGACTTAAATCAGAAGGACAGAAAAGAACCTCTACAAGGAATGAGTGAGGAGTGAGACGAACTTGCCAGATGATTGGAAGATGAATAGTCACCGTCAAGCTCTTGCAGTGCGTTAAGCCCCTGAGTGTATTCCCACATTTAGTCCATTTAAGAGACAGTTTTAGTTAGCCACCAGTTTCAGTTAGCCACCATCCGTTTTACAAATGCAAACGCTGGCGCAGAGGCAAAGGAAATTGCTGGAGGTTGCACAATGGAGCCTGGTTTGTGTAAAATTAAACCCTAAGTCCTCGGTCACTACTCTGTACTAGGATAACAAGATTGCTAGAGTTAGAAGGGGGCTGCTTGGTTCCCTGGGGCACAGGAAGGGGGAGTTGGGGAATGGGGAGGGGGAGGGGAGGAAAGACTTCAGGAAATTTTGCACAGGGTAGCACCTTGACGAAAGCCATAGAGTTAATGAAGCCAGGTTGCCCAGCAACAATGTTACTCCACCTGCTGTCTGGTTACATCATAAACGCTTTTGTGCTCTTGTGCTCCGACCCTAAGGACAACGCAAAGATCTGCCCCTACTCCCCACACCGGTCAGATCAGTTGAGTTCAGTTCAGTCGTGTCAGACTGTTTGGGACCCTATGGACTGCAGCACGCCAGGCCTACCTGGCCATCACCAACTCCCAGAGTTTACTCAAACTCATGTCCATTGAGTCTGTGATGCCATCCAACCATCTCATCCTCTGTCGTCCCCTTCTCCTCCTGCCTTCAATCTTTCCCAGCATCAGGGTCTTTTCTAATGAGTCAGTTCTTCACATCAGGTGACCCAAGTATTGGAGTTTCAGCTTCAGCATCAGGTCCTTCCAATGAATAGTCAGGACTAAGTTCCTTTAGGATGGACTGGTTGGATCTCCTTGCAGTCCAAGGGACTCTCAAGAGTCTTCTCCAGCACCACAGATCAAAAGCATCAATTCTTTGATGCTCAACTTTTTTAATAGTCCAACTCTCACATCCGTACCTGACTACTGGAAAAACCATAGCTTTGACTAGATGGACTTTGTTAGCAAAGTAATGTCTCTGCTTTTTAGTATGTTGTCTAGGTTGGTCACAGCTTTTCTTCCAAGGAGTAAGTGTCTTAATTTCATGGCTGCAGTAACCATCTGCAGTGATTTTGGAGCCCAAAAGTCTGTCACTGTTTCCACTGTTTCCCCATCTATTTGCCATGAAGTGATGGGACCAGGTGCCATGACCTTAGTTTTCTGAACTAAGGGTCAGAATACTCCATACCTAAAAGCCTGGTTGGTTCTGGATGGCCTTAAGGGGCCAGGGCAGGGCTCCTCTCTAGTCCTGGAAGATCCCGAAGCCTGTGACTGTCCTGAGTCTGGGTGAGTGTAGAACGAAAACAGAATTCTGACCCAGCTGGAGCAGGTATAGAACTTTGGAACCAAGCTGAGCTCATCTTACTTATTCATGCCCAAGTATGAGACCAGAATGCCTCCTTTACTATGAAAATGTAAGCCTGCTGGGAGAACCAGGCTCAAAACCATATTCCACATCCTGTGGAGGTCTAGAACTCTGCAGGGACATCTGGGAGCTCCAAGCAGCCTCTTTTCCTGTGATCACCTCTGGATCCTGCCTCTGCTTCTGGGCTGCAGTCTCAGTTTTAGACTGTATCAACCCAAATGGGAAATGTAGACCCCTAATTTCCAGCGAAAACCTTTGTAATTCTCTTGCACCATTGTAGTAAGGCTTCCCTGATGACTCAGAGGGTAAGGAATCTGCCTGCAATTCAGAGGACCTGGGTTCGATCTCTGGGTAGGAAAATCCCCTGGAAAAATCCCCTCCAGTATTCTTGCCTGGGAAGTTTCATGGACAGAAGAGCCTGGTGAGCTACAGTCCAAGGAGTCGCAAAGAGTCAGACAGAACTGAGCCAATAACACGTTCACTTTGTACTAAACACAGAAGCTGGAGGTGAGGTGGAAGATTATCTGAGTAATCTTCACATTACTGAGATACAAAACCTTCAAATTGAGCGTTAATGCATTATGCATCTTAAAATATTCTTCGCCCACTTCCCTCCCTGACACAGAAGCTGATGATTTTCCTGGGAGTCTCAGTCTCAGACTCCATCTTGCAGGCTCTTCCCTGTTCTGCCCTCCTACCTCATCCTTACTCTTCAGATTACCTCTGAGAGCCTCAAATCTTCTCAGTCCATTATATAGGGTTGATCGGGTGCCCAGCAGAATTTGTCCCCTAAAGTTCATTTGTGCTCATGCTCAGTCGTGTTCAAATCTTTGCCACCCCATGCATGGACTGTAGCCTGCCAGGCTTCTCTGTTTATGGGACTTGCTAGACAAGAATGATGGAATGGGTTGTCATTTCCTTCTCCAGGGAATCTTCCCAACCCAGGGATTGAACCTGCATTGCAGGCAGTTTCTTTACTGCTGAGCCATCAGGAAAGCCCATGTGTCAGGCTTAGTGTTACAGATTTTATGTGCCTTATCCCACTTAGAAATCAAGATGTCCATAAGTGTTGGCCCTGTCCCCCGACCCTGCCCAGGCCTGGGAGAGCCAGTCCACCCCCTGTCTAGCTGACCTCATCATAGCCCATCTGGCCAACCCACTCCCATATTTCAACAGTGTCTGCCAATGCAAATGTCTGCCAGGTTGGGGGCTTTTCTTCTTTTGCCTTTCATTAAGGGCAGCTAACCCAGGGTTTCTGAATTTTGGCACTATTGTCATTTTGGAGCTGGAAAATTCTTTGTTATGAGGGATGTCCTGTGTATTATGGGAGGTAATACTGTGTTCCTAGAAGCTTATTATTTTTAATGGCATTCTCTGAAAGAATAGAAATTCAGCAACCTTTTAAAAATATTAATGCTAGTTCACAGAAACTCAAAAGTCTGAGAACTTTTGACCCCCAGCTCTTAACATTAATGATTCTGTTTTTGAAGGAAGAAGTACATAACCAGCCCGCTGACCTTTTAATGAGTTTCAAATGATGTCATTGAAATGTATCTTCCACACCAGCCTTCCTGGGAAGTATCCATTTCCAGGGGAAAGGCAGCTGAATACTGGAAGATGGTGTGCAAATAAGACCAGCATCCTCATCAGCCAGACAGAGGCGTGAACCACTTCTGTTAAACTCTGAATTCCTCTTGGTGAGGGAACAAACAGGATGAGAAAGCAAAGGCATGTGAATATGGAGACTTTGTGAGTAACCCACTAACCGTTTATAAAAATGATACAAAATAATGCAAATATCACAAGATATGGAGAAAACCATAGAGAAGTTTAGAATGCACTGAAGATAGTTAAACAGAAAGAAGAATCTTAGGACACTGATGTTACTGAAGCTATATATAACCTTGCAATCCCACCTCTGGACCTCTTTTGCATTAGAGAAATATATCCCTTAAGCTATCAAACTATTTCTTAGGTCTCTGTTGATTGTTGTTTAGTTGCTAAGTCATGTCCAACTCTTTTGCGAACCCATGGGATTCAATCCTGATATAGGTTCATCACATCTCTTTGTCATCACTTGTACTATGTGCCTTATAAACCACAGTGTTTCCTAGTCCTCATCGTAGAGCTTGGAACATAGTAAGTGCTCAACTGATAGTTATTAAATGAATGAATATATTCACATGTCATCCTCTCCACTTTTGGTGAGAAAGAGCTACCCTAATTTTCTGAAACTTTGAGACCACTTGCTTGAAGGAAGAGGCTAGGGAAGAGGCAGTGCTGATACCAGAATGCCCCATTAGATGAGAGAAGAGATACTGCCCTTGGCTGTACTCCCCTGCAAAGCAGAAGAAGGTAACTGTGGGGGAGAATGATAGGCTGCAGCTGCAAGAGGCTTGAAGTTTGTAAGCCCTTGAGATCTACTGGGGGATCCAGATCTACTGTTGGGAATCAGTGTAACTGATGGGGTCCAGGGCACATGCACCTCTTCTGTTTTTATATTCACCCCTTAGGTGATCTGATTCAACCACATGGCTTCAAATATTAATACTGTGCAAAAATAAGCTGATATTCACCACTACTGGTTTTTCAGGCAGCCCTCTATTAATAGTGCCTCTAAAGTACTAAAGCCAAAAGCTTCATGTTGTCCTTGACACCTTTCTTTTGTGTATTTCTACATCTGGTCTGTTGATCAATCCTGTTGGTTCTGTCTTCAAAATATATTTGGAATTTTACCAATTCAACATCCTGGTTCAACCACCATGATGGGCCTGGATTTTCAGAGCAGACTCTTCACTGGCCTCTCTCTTTCTTCCCTGGCCACCCTGATGTCTGTTCAAACACAGATGCCCCTGTGACTGCATTAAAGCATAAGTTTTATTGTTTCACTCAGGTGCTCAAAACCGCCAATGGTGCCCTGGTGGGCAGAATAGTGACCCCCTCAAAGCTGTATACATCCTAATCCCCAGGACCCTTCAGTATGTCCTGTTATACAACAAAAAGGAATTAATGTTGCAGATGGAACTAAGGTTGCTATTCAGCTCCCTTTAAGAGAAGGATATTATCCTGGATTATCCAGTTGTGTCCAGTATGATCATAAGAGTCCTTAAAAGTGGAAGAAGGCGGGAACTTTCCTGGTGGTCCGGTGGCTAAGACTCCGAACTCCTGATACAGGGTGCCCGAGTTCGATCTCTAGTCGGGGAACTAGATCCCACAGGCCACAACTAAGAGATTGTATGTAGCAACCTAAGATCCCACATGCTGTAACTAAGACCTGGCACAGTCAAATAGCCAAACAGAAGTTGTTTCTTTTTTTCTAAGTGGAAGAGGGAGGTGGGACAGAAGATCAGAATGACATGATGGGAGAAAGACTCAGTCCACTATTGCTGTCTTTGAAGATGGAAAAGGACCAAGTGCACGAATTGTGGCAGCCTCCAGAAAGCAACACTGTAATTTCCATCCAGTGAGATTGCTGGAGGTTGGGCTTTTGACCTCCAGAACTGTAAGAGAATACATTTGTGTTAAGCCACTGTGGTTAATTTGCTGTAAGAGCCACAAGAAACTTATACACTTCCCTATCTCAGGCAAGGTGGAAGCTGATGTTGAACAGTGTAGTCCCAGGTTCCAGATGACCTGGTCCCTGTTGCCTATCATCTTCCACTTTCCACCTCATTCACTCTTCAGCCACCCTTTTAATCCAGCCATTAATCTACAGCTTTGTAGAAGGAATGAATGATGTTGAAACTTTATTTTCCAAAAGAAAGAAGTGACTTGCCCTGGTGCCCCAGCAGGGACTTGAACTCAGGACTGCTGCCCAGCTGCCTGTGGGTTACTAACTCCATGGTGCTTAGCTTTTATTTCAGTTTCCTTCCCTAAAAAGTCTTGTGCCATTGTCCTAACCACCTACTGAAGTGTTTAAATTCTCTTTCAATAAGGGAGTCTTTCTTTTGACCATATTTCTTGCTAGAAATGTAGCCTGTTTCTTGCTGTCTAAAATTCAAAGACAGAGACTTCCCTGGTAGTCTAGGGGCTAAGCCTCTGAGCTCCCAATGCAGAGGGGTTGGGGTTCAACCCCTGGTCAGGGAGCTAAGTGCCACATGTTGCAACTAAATATCCTGTGTGCCCCCAAGTAAGACCCAGCACAATCAAATTAATAAATAAAATTCAAAGATGGAAACATTTTGTCTTGAAAAGGCAGAAGAAGATATTCCCAGGGCATCAGACTATAGTGATCAAGACATGCAAATTCCTTAGGAGGAAGAGTCAGGTGTGGTTTTCCTTCAGTCAAGGAGGTATTTACTGTGTGGATTCCTGTTTACACCCTGGGATGTAGGGTGAACTACGTATTTGGAAACCAAGACACTTTTCTAAGTAATGTTGGCCTTGTCAAAAAATGAAGGGAAGTCACTCAGTTGTATTTGACTCTTTGAGATCCCGTGGACTGTAGCCTACAGGGCTCCTCTGTCCATGGGATTTTCTGGGAAAGGGTACTGGCGTGGGTTGTCATTTCCTTCTCCAGAGGATCTGCCCAACCCAGGGATTGAACCCAGGTCTCCCACATTGCAGGTAGACCCTTTACCCTCTGAGCCACTAGGGCCTTGTCAATCTGACTGCAAATAGCCCTCTTTATTTTGCTGACTTGGCTCTTATATTTCCAAAAGAGAAGATCTGATTGGTTAGCTCCTCAAGCCCCCACTCCTCGAATTTGTGCTGAGTCATCTCAGTGTTTTTCAGCCTCTCTTGTGTTCAACTGATGTGTGTTGCAGGCTGCTCTGGAACTGATCTCTGATCTACTCTGCTTTGGCCACAGGAGCAGAGGTGGCTCCCTCTACAAAGCTTGTGGGTACTGGCCTGGCCAGTATAGATATAGTAGGCCTAGTTATGTCACTGAATATTTTTTTTGTCTGCCCAGCACTGGTTTTGTTTGGAAACCCCCCCCCCCCTGGGTCAGGCGTCTGCAAACGTTTTCTGTAAAGGAGCAGAAAGTAAGTATTTTAGATTTTGTGGGCCATCCATTCTCTATTGTGACTACTCAACTCTGCTGTTGTAGCCAAATATAGCCACAGGCGGTAGATAAACGAATGTGGCTGTATTCCAAGAAAGCTATATTTACAAAAATAGGCAGGGGGCCATAATTTGCCTACTTCCTGGTCTAGAAGATCTGAACTTTGCCCTCTATTCACAATCCAGCCTCACCAGCCTCCTCTCAGAATCTTCATGCTCCAACCCACAAGGCTCTTTCCTTAAAGAGCTCCCAGCCTGAAACATTCTCCTGAACCTTTGTGTGGTTAGCCCCTACCACCACCATCATTGCTGGAATGTCACTGCCTCAGGGAATTCTTTCCCTACTTCCCTGGTGGCTCAGCTGGTAAAGAATCCGCCTGCAATGCAGGAGACCTGGTTTCGATCCCTGGGTTGGAAAGATCTCCTAGAGAAGGGAAAGGCTTCCCACTCCAGTATTCTGGCCTGAGCAGACACAACTGAGCAACTTTCACTTCACCCTGAGACTAGGCCAGATTCCCCTAGTTCCCACTTTTCCTAGAGCACCTACCTCTCCTTCATGGCATTTTGGATAATCGTGGCAATTTTCAGTCTTTTTGCGTTAATTTGCTCTCTGTCTCTCCTCTAAACATAAGGGTGAGGTTTTGTCTGTTTTGTCCTGAACCTGGCATAGTTCTTAGGGCATAGTATTAACTTGATGTGTATTTCCTGAGCGAGACAGAGACAGAGGAGACGGAGGGATGGAGAGAAAGGAAGGAAAGAAGAAATCAGTCCACGGAATGAGCATCTAAGAGTAACACAGTTACATGGGACCTTCTTCTTCCCTGTGTATGTTAAAGTCAGGAGAACATAAAAAGCTGACACTTTTTATGTGGGCTCCTGCCCACTTGTTCAGATATCTGGTAGCCTTTGATGCTTGGGGATGCTCCTTGGAGTTGGCCTCAAATCTCTGGTCTGACTGCAAAGTCCGATGAAACATGTCCTCGCAGCCCTTTCTCCTATACCTTGACTCTCCCACATCGCCTTCCTCTGTCCAAGTTCCCCATAGCACTGTACATCAAGGTTGCCTCTCCTAACTACCCTTTCCCAAAGTTACTCTGGCTTCCTGGGGTCAGATCCCAGCTCCAGGACTTAGTGGTTATATGACCTTGAGCAAGTCACTTAAACTCTACAAACCCCAGAGTCCTCTCTGTAAAGCAAGGATAATAAAATTACCGGTGACACAAGACCAGCAAGAGGATTTAATAAGGTAATATGTAGAGAGTACTTAATAGGAAGTCTGACACATGCTTAGTGTCAATAAGTTATTACTAGCTAAATTTCAGGAAAAGAATAATCTGATTATCTGAGTGAAGCAATGGGGCCCAGTCTTAAAATCTGTGGACTCAGGGATAGAGTAGGAATACTGAAAATGTTTGAAAATTATAAATCAGGCTGTTCAACAGGCTTTGTCTTCTCCTGCATTATGAATATGGATTGACAGTGGCAAAACTTTTAGAAAATCTGCACATTCTAGTTTTTACATGGCTGAAATTTGGCAAAATATCAAAGACAACTGAACTTAATTATTATTGTTTATGGGCTATTGATGGCCAAGAAATATTTGCAAATTTTGTAACGATTTATTTGCAAAAATTGTTACAAAGACTCCTACTCAACCCCCAGAGAATTTCTGGGGTGAATGCATAATGTATATGTGCTCATTATATGTCCGATTCTTTGTGAACCCAGGGACTGTAGCCTGCCAGGCTCCTCTGCCCATAGGATTTTCCAAGCAAGAATACTAGAGTGGGTTGCCATTTCCTACTCCAAGGGATCCTCCAATCCAGGGATCGAACTCGTGTCTCTTGCATCTCCTGCATTGGCAGGCGAATTCTTTACGAGCGTCACCACCTGGGACCTTTAAAAGGAAGTTTGTATAGTGCTGCCTGCCCTTACTGTCCCTTACTGCCCGCCCCCCACTCCACATCAGAAGAATGAGCTTCTTCAGCTCAATGTCATCCTTCTGACTCCACACTCTATGTTTTAGCTAAGCAGCAGCAGAGCCACAACTGTTCAGTAACAAAATACACAGCAATCAAATGCTTTAATTCTTTATTTCCTGATTGGTAGCAGAGTTTCAAGGAAGAACTTGGGCAAGTAACTCAAAAATAAACACATCAAAATAAAGCAGAACTAATGAAACAAGAATAAGATACTGATCTGCAGAAAACGCCAACACTATTTTTTAGATCAGGACAAAATAACCAAGATATATTGCTCATAAACGCCGATTAAAAGCTTTTTAAAAACAAAGGTAGCTGCAATGGGCTAGGCCCTCAAATAAAAACTGGATCAGGATGCATGGGTGCTAAGTTGCTTCAGTCATGTCTGACTCTTTACGACCCTGTGGACTGTAGTCCACCAGGCTCCTCTGTTCATGGGATCAAGATAGAATTCCTATTTTACAGAGAGGAAATGGAAGCACAGAGGCTAAGCAACAAGCAGAAGGTCACACAGCCACTAAGTGGCAAAGGAAGAAAAAGAATCCAGGTTCATGTGTCTGGATTCCAACCTGGTGACCACCTTTGCATACTGGCTCTTTGCTCCCTACCATCTCACATCCAGAGAACCAAATAATCAACATTAGTGAAGAGAAATTCAGTGGGACCCCTGGCTAAGCATCTTTACTCTTCTTACTCCTCAGATTCTTCAGAAAGACAAATAAAGCTTATTAACACCATGCAAACAGTTAATAAGCATATGTTAAAAGTTAGTTTTAAGATGTTGTAAAACAATATTTTCTGACCTACCCTTTCCTATTGAGTAAAAACCTGACCTCTGAACTTTGAAGTACTTCTTCCCTCTAATTACAAAACTTTGACTTGCTTCATCTTCTGAAGACCAACCGGCTTTACAAGGTTATTACAAGTTGAAAAAGTGCCAAGAGGGTCTTGAGTAACAAGACTGGGAAATATACTGTGGTGCTAGGAAGGTATCGATGTATCTTTATGTTTTATATTTTGTTGATATCTTTATGATTAGTGAGGTTTTTAATAGGTTGAAATATTTTTCACATACCATAAGATTCATCCATTTAAACTGTGCAGTTGATTAGTTTTAATATATTCAGAGTTGTGATGCCATCACCATAATCTAAGTTTAGAACATTTTTATCACCTGAAGAAGGAACCTCATTCCCGTTAATAATCACTTCTCATTTCCTCTCACTCCAACCCCAGGCAACCACGAATCATTTTCTATCTGTGTGCTTAATCTGGATATGTCACATAAAAGAAATGACACAATATGTGATTTTTTTTGTCACTGGCTACACTTTGGCCACCTGATGTGAAGAACTGACTCATTGGAAAAGACCCTGATGCTGGGAAGGATTGAAGGCAAAAGGAGAAGAGGGCGGCAGAAGATGAGAAGATTAGATAACATCACTGACTCAATGGACATGAATTTGAACAAACTCTGGGAGATAGTGGAGGATGGGGGAGCCTGGTGCATTGCAGTCTGTGGGGTCACAAAGAGGTGGAAGTGAATCAGTCACTGAACAACAATAATTTGCACTTAGCATAATGCCTTTAAGATTCATGCTATAGCATTTATGAGTATTTTATTCTTTTTTATGACCAAATAATATTCCCTTGTATGAATATACAATTTGTTTATGCATTTAGTAGATGTTAAACATTTAGGTTTCTCTGATTTTTTTGGCTATGACAAATAATGTTGCTATGAGACAGTGTGTATAAGTTCTTGTGTGGACATATGTTTCCATTTCTCTTAAATATATACTTATGACTACAGTTGCTGGGTCTTATGGTAGCTCTATGTTTAACCTTTTGAGAAACTAGTAGGCTGTTTTTCAAAGCAGTTGCACCATTTAACATTCCACCAGCAGTGCGTATGGGTTCCAGTTTCTTCACTTGCTTACCATTGCCTGTTTTCTTGATTTCAGCCATCCTAATTGGTGTGAAGTAGGATCTCTTTATGGTTTTGATGTGCATTTCCCTCACATCTAAAGATGATCTTCTTTGGAGAAATGTCTGTTTAAATCCTTTGCCTATTTTTAAATTGGGCTACTTGTCTTTTATTATTAATTTATAAGAGTTCTTTGTATTTCTGGACATAAGTCCGTTCTCAGATATGTGATTTGCAAATATTTTCTCCCATTCTGTGAGTTGTCTTTTCATTTCCTTGATGATTTGGCTTCCCTCATAGCTCAGCTGGTAAGGAATCTGCCTGCAATGCAGGAGACCCTGGTTCAATTCCTGAGTCAGGAAGATCCCCTGGAGAAGGGACAGGCTACGCACTCCAGTATTCTTGGGTTTCCCTTGTGGCTCAGTTGGTAAAGAATCTGCCTGCAATGTGGGAGACCTGGGTTCGATCCTTGGGTTGGGAAGATCCCCTGGAGAAGGAAAAGGCTACCCACTCCAATATTCTGGCCCAGAGAATTCCATGGACTGTCCATGGGGTCACGAAGAGTTGGACACGACTGGGCAACTTTCACTTTCACTTTTCCTTGATAGTGTCCATTGAAGTATAAAAGTTTTCAATTTTATCTGTTTTCTTTGCTTGTGCATTTTGCAACATTACTTAAGAAATCATTGCCTAACCCAAGGTCATGAAAACTTACCCCTATATTTTATCCTAGGAATTACAGTTTTAGCTCTTACATGTAGGTAGTACATAATCCACCTTGAGTATACTTTTATGTATGGTGTGAGATAGGGGTCCAGCTTCATTCTTTTTCGTGTAGATATCCAATTGTCCCAAATCATCTGTTGGAAACACTTTGTCCTTTCCTCCATTGTATTGTCTTGTGCCCTTTTCAAAAATCAGTTGACCATAAATGTGAGTGTTTATTTCTCAGGAGTCAGGTGATCCTGGTTGTCTGCATATATTTAAGAGAGGTGAGCCAGGTCGCTGATAGGAACCTTGTATATGTTAGTCTTCTTCTAGATTTTGAACTGTCTATAGAATGATCTGAATCAGCCATCCTTTAGGTAATTGCTCATGCTGTATCATTAGATAATTCCTCTCAGGCAAGTTAGATTCCTTAGAGAATGCTCTTTGATTCTCCCAGTTTAAAGATACAGACCAGAATGTCTAAGAACTGTGTAAGGCAGAAATCAGGAGGAATTCAGAGATCAGTGTGCATCCATTTACAAATTTTAAGTTATTTTACTACAGCACTCATGCCATCAGCTGTGTTTTACTCCCTCCAAATATTATAATACCTGTCTTCTGCCAGGATAACAGAGGAGTAGTGATGTGGAGTGGGAGGAGGGAATTATTTCTCAAACAGTTTTCAATTAACCCTCCTAACTTAAAGTAATTTTAATCTCCCAACTTTACTCTCATCTCTAAAGGTATGTGGTGCCACCAATTCCTGAGTCTTTTGAATTTCTCCACATGCCCCATTGCCAGTTTAGAATTTGGCTTCCTTATGTTTGTCAAGTCAGTTAGCTCTCATCTGTCTGCCCTGCAGGCTTCCCAGGTGGCGCTAGTGGTAAAGAACCCACCTGCTAGTGCAGGAGACATAAGAGACGCTGGTTTGATCCCTGGGTCGAGAAGATCCCCTGGAGGAAGGTCTGACAACCCGCTCCAGCGTTCTTGCCTGGAGAATCCCATGGGCCGAGGAACCTGGTGGGCTACAGTCCATAGAGTCGCAGAGTCAGACACAACTGAAGTGACTTAGCACACGCACACATCTGCTTTCCAGAATTTTGATATTGTCTCTTAGCCAACTCTCTCTGTCCTTGTGCATTTAGGTTTTAGAAAAATTTTCTTTAACATGGTTCTAAGTGAGATTTTAAGAGGAGGAAAACCAGATGCTCGGCTTAATACACTGTCTTTGCCTGGGAATCTGATAACCGTCTATTTTAACAATGGAGTGGAGGTAGTACTTTCTTCTCCTCATCCTCTGTTTTTCCCTTGGATTCCATTATGCCATCCTCACCCAACTCCTGTTTTTAATCTCTGATTATTTGTTTTGGTTTCCTTTGTTGCCTCTTCTTCCTCGCTCTGTCCCCTAGATGATAAGAATTTCCACGTTTGAGTCCTTTGTCCTCATTTCTGGGGCTTCCCTCATAGCTCAGTTGGTAAAGAATCCACCTGCAATGCAGGGAACCCCAGTTCAATCCCTGGGTCAGGAAGATCTTCTGGAGAAGGGATAGGCTACCCACTCCAGTATTCTTGGACTTCCCTTGAGGCTCAGCTGGTAAAGAATCTACCTACAATGTGGGAGACCTGGTTTCAATCCCTGGGTTGGGAAGATCCCCTGGAGAAGGGAAAGGCTGGGGTCCTTAGGCCTCATTTCTGGCCTTTTCATCCTTTGCCTCTTTTAACAGCCTTCATCTCAGAATAGCCTTCCCAGACCATGTTTTCTAAGCTGCTTTCCAATCCCATTACTCTGTCTCGCCTCCTGATTATTGCTTTCACAGCCCTCATCACTATGTGAAATTAAGTTTATTAGCTTGTTTATCCTGTCTCAGCCCATCAGAACATAAACTCCATGAGCTTGGGAACTACATCTGTCTTGTTTCGTGCTGTATCAAGAAGTACCTGCCTGGTAAGTAATAGGTATTCAGTAATGCTATCTGAGGCTTCCCTGGTGGCTCAGACAGTAGAGTCTGCCTGCAATGCTCTCTGAAGCAGTGAGTGAAAAACCTGACCTCTCCTGGTGTGGACAAAAGGGAACCCTCCTACACTATTTGGACATAAGTTGGTGCAGCCACTATGGAAAACATTATGGTGGTTCCTCAGAAAATTAAAAATAGAATTACCATATGATCCAGCAATCCTGCTCCTGGGCATATATCCAGACAAAATTGTAATTCAAAGGATACATGCACCTTTATATTCATAGCAGCACTGTTCACAATACCAAAGACCTCTACCAAAGAGGTCAATAATCTGTTGAGATTATTAATAGATAATGAAGGTGTGCTACATATATACAATGGACTACTACTCAGCCCCAAAAACAAATGAAATGATGCCATTTGCAGCAACATGGATGCAACTAGGGATTCTCATACTGAGTGAAGTAAGTCAGAGAAACACAAAACCGTATAATATCACTTATATGTGAAATCTAAAATAGGACACAAGTGAATCTATCTATGAAACAGAATCAGGGACATTGAAAATAGACTAGAGATTGCCAAAGGGAAGTGGGGTGGGAGAGAGATGGGTTGAGAGTTTGGGATCAACAGATGCAACAGATATGTGTATATGTGTGTGTGTGTATATATATATATAGTAGATAAGCAACAAGGTCCTACTGTATAGCACATGGAGCTATATTGAAAATCTTATGATTTTGATGGAAAAGAATATGAAAAAAGAATGTATATATGTATAATAATCATTTTGCTGTACAGCAGAAATTAATATAACATTGTAAATCAACTATACATCAATAAAAATATTGATTAAAAAAAGATCAGACCTCTTCCTATATTTCTGCACCTTTATCATACATGCCTGTTTCGGTACTCATCACACTGAACCATCAGCAGTCCCCTGAGTACTAAGACTTTACACCTCAGGGCCTTTGCACAAGCAATTCTCATAATGGAGTGCCCTTGTCTTCCTGCCAGCTTCCCTCTTTTCTCTTGAAAGAAATTCCTTCTCTGAGCCTTCTGACACCCCTTCCTCCAGACCCCCCTGTTCTCGGTACCAACTTCTATCCTTGACTCAGTCACTCCATAGGGACTTTTAATTTGCTAACATACCTGTCACTCCAACACGATTGTGCTTCTTGAAGGCAGGGGTGACATTCTATCTGTGTTTATAAGTCCAGCCCAGGAATTCAAAGTGTGTTGAATGAATGATTTGGATGCGTTTGGTTTATGCGTACTCCTGCGGGTAGATGAGCACAGATATTGTGCATCTATTGACACTGTAAGTCGTATGTATGGGCATGTTTCTTATACAAACTGAACAATTACTAGACAGTTACTGGATTCATTGACAAGTAATTGATGGCTTATTATGAGCCTGATCAGGCTTTATACACACATATTTAAAAGAAATCCATTTGAGGACCAGAACGCATTGATCAAGTAAACCGAAGACTGTCAAAACTTCTCTTTTCTTGGAACGCTATAGAAATTGACCCAGATGCTCATTCAGCCCTAGGAAATTCTGCTCTCATTTGTGCTAAAGCTACTTTCCTCAAACCACGCTTGGGCTCATTACATCCTCTAATACCTTTGATCAATAGGTGGAAGCTGCTCATGGGTTTCAGATGATTTTCCCCTCAGCATCTCACTTCCTGGCTCAGACCAAAATATCTCTGGACTGAAGACGATTCAAAACCATCTACCCTGTCCAGTTTAGACCACATGGCTTTTTATGGTTATTCCCATCAGAGTGAGAGTAATTAAGACTCTGACTGACAAGTGTATGATTTTTTTCCATGAAATGGCTTAGCTGGGCAGACTTTCTTCTTCCACGTACTTTAGTTACCTCAAAGGTCTCTGGGGGCAGGGTTGGGTGGGGTCTCATTCTTAAAGAGGAGGAACCAAAAGGTCTTTGACCAAGGACAATTTCCTACTCCAGCACTTAATACTCCATGTTGTCTAATGAACAAATCTGACACATATTCCCACTGTATTATGAAGGTTAGGAAACTTCTGCTTTGAAACTACTCTCTACTTTGCAAAGGATCCTTCAAGGGACTTCATACTAATTTTAACCACAAAACCGCTGCAAATGACCTTGCATTACTCCCTTCCCTTACCCTTCGTGTTCAGAGGTCACACATAAGCAAACAAGTGAAAAGTGAAAGTGTTAGTCATTCAGTTGTGTCTGATTCTTTGTGATCCCATGGACTGTAGCCCTCCAGGCTCCTCTTGTCCATGGGATTTCCCAGGCAAGAATACTTGAGTAGGTTGCTATTCCCTTCTCCAGCGGATCTTCTCTACCCAAGGATTGACCTGCATCTCCTACATTGGCAGGCAGGTTCTTTAGCACTAGTAGGACTTGATGACTGACTGAGCACGAGAGACCTGAGGATGATGTATGTCCTGGTGCTGATTTGGGTGACTGTGTGGGTGGAGCTAGTGAGGAGGAACAAAGTGGGAGGTGAGTGATGATCTTGATGTGCACCGTGAGTCCTCACCTCTTAAGGGAGAGGGAGGGAAAAATTCCACTGGTAATAAGGAGGAAGGGGAAAACTATGAGAATAGGGTAAGGCTTTTGAAAATAAATCCTTTCCTAGGGTTGGGGTAGAAAACTACTATGAGAAAACATGTACCAAGAGAAGCCTTCCCTTCGGGGCATGACCTTGAAGGCTGCTTCACTTCAGTTCTCACTCAGGCCCACAACTTGAGAGGTGACATTAGCAGCTTCTCCAGCGAGAAGAGTATTCTAATTCAGGAAGTACTTTCTCACCTTCAGTTTACAACTGCCACTCTTGTGTCTACCTGTGTTGTGTTTCCTTAGGTTGGTAGAAATAGATCTGCAGGGGCTGATAACTCCTGGGCACTGATGAGCTGCAGCACATGGGACTCTGTCCTACTGACATCAGGTTATGTCCAGGGAAAGACCTGGTTAGCCTGATTGGCCTCCCGTGAATTTCTGCACCATCTCTCTCATGGAGGAACTGTAAAGATTAAAGGAGATAACAGCTATTTCGACCCAAAGGCAGTGCTTGACACATAGTAATGTGTGTGTGCTAGGTCACCTCAGTCGTAACCAACTCTTTGCGACCCTATGGACTCTAGCCTACCAGGCTCCTCTGTCCATGGGATTCTCCAGGCATGAATACTGGAGTGGGGTTGCCATCCCCTCCAGGTAATCTTCCTGATCCAAGGATCAAACCCTCATCTCTTGTGTCTCTTACATTGGTAGGCAGGTTCTTTAGCACTAGCACCACCTGACAAGCTGACACATAGTTGGGGCTGCCCATATTAGGTCCTTCTCTTTTCTCTAATATCTGCAGCTCTCAAAGGTGCCAAATCTCCAAAAAGTCTTACTGGTGATGAAAATGTTGACTTGCACCAGACCCTTTGAGTTTGACTCCTGGGGATAAGAAAACCACCCTCAGAAGATCATGGTATTGCCCCATAAAGAGCCAAATACAGTGCCTGATATCTAGCATGTGCTCAATTCATCACACTATATTACCATCAATACAAATCCAGAAGAGTCTAGAGAAGACAATGAGTTCAGATATGACAGACCAAGGCTTGACTCCATCCCAGAATATTCAAGAACAACTGGTCACAAAGCACTTCCCCTACCCAAAAAAAAAAAAAAAATACAAATTGCTTTTTACTTTATTCATTCTTCAGAATCTGTAAACAGCTTGTGTTGTGGGCTGTACATCAACTGGTCACTGACACTTTGCAAGCCTAATCAAGAATGTTTGGTCACCTCACCCCTGGGCTCAGTGGGTTGCAAGGTATAATGAGCTGAATGGTGACGCTCAAAAAGCTATGTCCAAGTCCTAACCCACAGTGACTATATACCTGATTTCATTTGGAAAGGGATCTTTGCAGATGCAATTAAGTTAAAGATCTTGAGATGAGATGATCATTAATTAACCAAGTGGGCTCTTAATCCAATGGCAAATGTCTTTAGAAGTGACAAATGGGAGAGAGGTAGAAGAGAAGAAGGGCATGTGAAAATGGAGGCAGAGGTTGGAGTGATGTGGCCACAAGCCAAGGAATGCCAGGAGTCACCAGAAACTGGAAGAAGCAGAGGATTCTTTCCCTAGACGCTTCTGAAGGAGTTTGGCCATCTTGACACCTTAACTTCAGACGTCTAGCTTCTAGAACTGTGAGAGAATAGTTTCTGTTGTTCTAAGTCACCCAATTCGTGGTAACTTGTTACAGCAGTCACAGGAAACTAATATATAAGGAACAGAAGCACACTCAAAGTAACTTTGGCAACAAGAAAGATGGGGAGCAGGCATTTCTCAGGAGACACAAAGGGTATCATGGATTCCAAGGATGGGAAATCCATGCTGGCCTCATAAGGGACAAAGATCAGGACCTAGGAAGGTGGGAATGGGGTGACTCTCTTGTTCATGGACACCTGACTTCTTGACACCCCTGTCGGCAGGCTGGCCTGCTTTGGTTCTTCATACACGCAGCCAACACTGTCACCTTCAACGTGACCTATCTGCACACTGCATTTCAAGTGCATAAACAATTCTACCCCACTTGACAGGTCAGGGAGAATCTGACCTCCTTTCCAAGTCTTCTATTTTGAATTAGACAATGTCCTTAGCTTTCTAACCTTCTGTGTCCTCAAATTCCTCGCTCTGGCATAACTGCATCATATCACAGAGGGGAGAAAGCAAAGAGCTGTCCATTAGATTCTTGTTTTAAACATGAAGTTAATCTAATGGAAGAGAAAACATTATTGATTTATGTCTATGATAGCCTTCTGAAACAACCGGTGTGTGTTACTCTTGGCAAAATATTTGGCTTGTTTGAACTCAGATCTTAATTTTAAAAAATTCCTATTTACTATTTTTGCATTCTGCCTTCAAAGGGCTCCTTTTGGCCAAGTGGCACAGGAGATATTTGGAGGTGGAAGGACTTTGCCTTTGCCTATAATGCCTTTGAACCACAAAACAAAGCCTCAAACCAAACAGAAATCCAAGCCAGGCATGGGTGTGGCAGAGCAGGAGAAACAAGTTCTGGGAGAGAATCTCATTACTTGAAATTCATTGAATAATCAAGGAGAATTTGCTGAGTGCAGGATATGCACAGAGTTAGAGCTAGGATTTTGCATGTATGCATGCTCAGTTGCTCAGTTGTGTCTGACTCTTTGCGACCCCATGGACTGTAGCCCACCAGGCTTCTTTGTCCACGAGATTTTCCAGGCAAGAATACTGGAGCGATTTGCATTTCCTTCTCCAGGGGATCTTCTTGACTTAGGGGTTGAACCTGCACCCAGGTAAGAGCCGGGATTACAGAGAGGAATCAGCTGGACTCTGTGCTTCCCACATGGAGCGTGTGACCATGGGAGAGGCAGGCAGAGATAAAGAAAATGACCCAGATGAATGCATAATTGCAAGCTACAGCTAAGGTCACGGAGGAAAGGGCTTGGCACAGAGAGTGTGAATAACTTGGGCAATTAGCCTGAGGAGTCAGGGAAGTCATCTCTGAAGAAGGCATATTTCCCTGAGATCTGAAGGTGTGTTGGTGTTTAACTAGATGAGGCTGATAGAGGTGGGGAGATTGGGGATATTCCAGGTAAAGGGAACATTGCACGTAGATACTCATTATACCATCCAGGTAGAAAGTCATAAGATGTAAATTGGAGACATTCATACACATGCAGACCCACTGACGTATGAAGGAATGAGACATTGGGCAGTTACGAGCTGCTTTTCTGCACATCCACAGTTACAAGAGGCTGCATGTGGCTTTCCACCAGGCTTCTGATTCAGGTAACTCTCACCAGAGCCTCTGGCATCCCTGGCATGACCCCTCAGGGCTCCCTCAGGGTCAACATCCTCTAAAGTATGTCAAGGAGCTCAGTCTAAAGGAGACTAGGCAAGCCTGGATGGGAGGGGAGTTTGAGGAAGAATGAATACATGTCCATGTATAGCTGAGTTCCTTCACTGTTCACCTGAAACTGTTACAGTATTGTTAATTGGCTATACCTCAAGGAAATGGCAACCCACTCCAGTATTCTTGCCTGGAGAATTCCAGGGACGGGGGGGCCTCGGGGGCTGCTGTCTATGGGGTTGCACAGGGTTGGACATGACTGAAGCTACTTAGCAGCAGCAGCTTAGCAGCAAGACAAAATAAAAAGGTTAAAAAAAGGTGCTTTAGGAAGACAGAAAACAGATTTTGTCAGAAGAAAATTTATTCTGAAATGAGGAACTGTTTTGTCTTATTTTGTCTCTAAAGGAAATCAACCCTGAATATTCATTGGAAGGACTGATGCTGAAGCTGAAGCTCCAGTACTTTGGCCACCTGATATGAAGAGCCAACTCATTGGAAAAGACCCTGATGCTGGGAAAGATTGAGGGCAAGAGGAGAAGGGGACAACAGAGAATGAGATGGTTGGATGGCATCACTGACTCAGTGGACATGAATTTGAGCAAACTCCAGGAGATGGTGAGGGAAAGGCGTGCTGCATTTCTTGGTGTCGCAAAGAGTTGGATACGACTTGGTAACTGAACAACAACAAAGGGAGAAGGTGGGATTCCTAGGGCATGGGGAGATGTCCACCTGAGATATTTCTATCTGATGATGTGCTTGTCTGAGAAGCCTACCTGGAGGAGTCAGTTTATCACCCTAGAAGGAATCAATACTGGCGATGTTAATAGGGGCGTCTACCTTCTCCCCTGGCATTGACCTTCACTGGCCATTCCTGATGGCCCTCTCCTTCCCACCTATCCTGGGAGCCTGGGCTACACCTCTCTTGTGGTCCACTTTATAGTGCTTTCCTATCTGTCATCTTCCCCGGCTAGCTACCGGGCTCTTTGAGGGACTGTGTCTTTTTCAGTTTTTGTTCTGTGCCGGGCACCTGGCAGTCACATGATAAGCATTCAATAAATAGTCATTAAAGGAATGAATACACAGACCTTTTTAATTTATACTCTGTTTAGTACCAAACATTTGAAGCCGAATCATGTTGCTTATTAATAGATGAGTGGAGACTGGATGAAGGGTACGGTTCACACTGTGTTGTACAGTCATTGCTCAATTGTGACATACTGAGTGGGTGGTTACTAACATCTCCAAGTTAATGGTCTGGTACAGGTGGCGTAGTGATAAAGAACCCTGCCAATGCAAAAGACGCAAGAGATGTGGGTTCGATCCCTGGGTCGGGAAGACCCCTTGGAGGAGGGCATGGCAACCCACTCCAGCATTCTTGCCTGGAGAATCCCACGGACAGAGGAGCCTGGTGGGCTACAGTCCATGGGATCTCAAAGAGTTGGATATGACGGAGCGCGCGCACACACACACACACACACACACACACACACACACACACACTCACACACACATACTCACACACACACACACGCAGCACAATTCAGTTCTTAATGGCATTGATTTTGTAACAAAGCAGCACTTTTGGGCAGGATTCACACATTCCTAAGCTAGTTATTTCAGTGAGGCAGACTCTTCCAATTACCATTCTTTTGTTACATAAGAGAATATATTTCTGCCCTTCCATTAAAGATGGGATATAGGCTTCATTTGTTGTTTTTTTGTGTGTCTTATTCTTGACCTTTGTAGATCAGGACAACTAGTTCCCCTAATCTGTGAGCGTGCATGTGTATGTTCAGAAAACAAAGGCTCAAAGTCCTTCAGCAAAGGCAGCTGAGGCTCCTGTGTCTCCTTCTTGCATAATGAGTCCTGCCAGTTAGGGCTATGCAAGGGTGGGAGGGGTGGCGACTTGCCAGCATGGTCTGTGGCATTTGGATAAACAGACATCAATATTTATCAGAGCTGTTCCAATGTGCTTCCACAGTTGCTGCCAGAACAAGGAGCTCTCCCTGTGCTTGTATATAGTTTTCTCAGTATGAGATAAAAGTTTGGGGCCATTAAGGGAAAAAAATGTTTGTACTCTGATCCCCAGTTACCTAGGCTAATTTACTTCACTAGCAGGCTTGGTAGTTCATTAATTATACACAAATACAAGCCAAGGGAAGAAATTGACTTGTTAATTGACTTTTGTGATGCTAATCTAGGACCTTGCCTTTAAACACTACTCAACAACTGGGCTTGCACCAAACACTTTAAAGAAAGCAGAAAGTCACCCAATACAAATGCTTGAAATCATTGCCTCTGGGTTATATAAACAGACCTTCTCTTTAGGAGTCTAGAGGTGGAAGACTCAAGGAAAAGACGCAAAGAGATGGAAACAGACTCAGCCATCCTAGAATGCAGCCCAGACTTGCTATAAGGGCAGGCCAGGCTTTGCCAGACTGCCGGGCTATGTAGAAGGTTGCCAGGCTCTCTACTCCAGACCAGATGGCTGCAAAGCTTGATTAGACGCAGTATTATCAGGCTGAGCTGACTGGTCCAATTAGGAGCAAAGTTCATCAGTGTCTTAAAAAACCATATCTCTCGCACTGACATCCCTAAACTAGGCTTCTGTCTCTTGCCCTCTCTGATCATCGCCTATGGAGAAGATATGGAGCTTTTGTCAGTTCACTGATGAGGAACTGGGAAGTAGTAGAGGTGAGTGACAAGGTTTCCCAGGCTAGCCTTGATAGTCAAATAGATCTGGATTTGAATCCTACCCATTCTCCCACCAATTACCCATTCCTACAAGTCTGGAGAATGGGAGTTTCAAGCTCATGACTGTGACTTTAGGGATTAACAACTTGCTCAGCCTCTTTGAGACTGCTGGGGTCACCTGAATGACAAATCTGGTTCCTCCTTGTAGAAACCACTCACCCATGGTGTGAGGAGCCATGCAGATTTTACTGCAGATTTCATAGAGTCGACAAAGGGAGCCTTTACATTGCATGCCCCACAGCATATAGCTTAATCTTTCTGCTTGATTTTTCTATTTCTCTGAGGTCCTCCTTTTCAAAAAATTTTCAAACTTTTATTTATTCTTAATTAGAGACTAAATTGCTTTACAGTATTGTGTTGGTTTCTGCCATATATCCTGAATCGGCCATAGGCATACCTGTGTTCCCTCTCTTCCTGAGATCCTTCTTGATTACTTAAACTCTGGGACTTCTTCCTCTTTGACTTTGCTCTTTGGAGTCTCCTAATTCCTCTCATTTTTTTTTTTTGAATAATAAAAGAAAAGAAAAATCAGATCTGGTGTGTGAAGCCTGAGATTCATTTTTCTTCTGTAAAAATGGGGATGACAATAATTCCTACCTCATAAGGTGACAGAGAGAATTAAATAAAAATTAACTGAATTCTAAAGCCATGTTTTTCTAACATGACCCTGAAATCAGTTTAATGGGTTGCTACCGTCATTAAAAAAAAGTGAAGTAAGATAAAAATAGAATAGAAAATATCAGAGGGCATCACTTGTAGTGAGGCGGTGGTCACTCTTATTTTGTGAATCTTTTCTTTCAGCTTTATATATTTCAGTGCAATTGTGTGTCACCACTGATGGAGCATAAATGGATTTTTTACTGTAGATTATGGTAAAAAAAAATGCTTGAAATATTTGTTATTAAAATTTGTCTTCAGCTTTGAGGTGATCATCTCTGAGAGCTAGGGAGACACCAAAGCCTAATGTTGATAAGATCAGAGACCCTACCACCAGCCCCCAGCCAGGAGGCTATGGCATCATATCAAGGCACAATCGAGCAGCAAGGGACTCAAATCTGTTCACACATATTTTTGGTAGGCTAGCACTGCACTGACAAAAAAATTTGAAATCATTACTATCATTTGAAAATTGGACGTAAAAATCTAGATTTTCAGCTTCTCTGGAAAATTCAGAAGATTTAACCGTACCAGGTATCTTTCCCACAATCTCTGTCCTGTTTGCATCCTCACTTGTGTCCTGTCTGGGTTTGGGAAAAATGCAAAGCCTTCTGGTAGATTCCATGGGTGGGTTGCTGCTCATTCCTTGACCTAGAGTCCTGGCTCGATGTTTTAATAAAGAATCACAAAGCTGGATTGTAATCAAAGAGTGCTTTGGTCCAAACCCTCATTTGTGGGTGGAGCAAAGAGGCCCAGGGAGGGGGAGGTGACTCATCCAAGGTCACACGGGTCATCTCTGATGGGGATGGGAAAGAACCCAGGTATCCACCCTCTTAGGTCAGTGCTCCCGTCCTCATAAAAACTGAGACTTCCTTAAGAGATGTGCTTGCTTCGCTTTAAAGGTCATCAGCCCTCACTTTTTCCCTTTGTCTCTACCAAGGCAAATGTTTACCTTGCAGAAGTGAAATTGGATCCTGAGTGGTTCCCGCTTGTTTTGCAAGGTGTTTACATGACTCCGCCTTCGTCCTCCCTGACTTCCTTGTGGCTAGGCTGTGGCTGCAGCTGAGTGAATGTGCCTTCTGCAGGAGGAGGACTCTCAGGCAAAGAGATTCACCCGGGTCGGGGTTAGGAAAGGACATGTATCCCCAACGTAGTCTGGCAATTTGTTTCACCTTCTTCAGCTGAAAAGCAGAGAAAGCCAGCTTCAGATGCATTATTTGTCCAGCATGGTCACAGGCAATGCCAGTAGCAGCAGATGGTGTACGTGTAATTCCTCATCACCCTGCAAGAATATATAGGGTGGTCATTCTCAGAGGTGGAAGCCTCCCTCTGCCAGGCACAGGGCCAGGAGTCTGACAGATATTTTGGCTGTTTTTAATTTATAAAAATAGTCAAACATATACCAGAGTAGAAAGGATTAGTACAACGAACCTCCATACACCTATCACTCAGCCTCAACATTTAAAGATCTGGCTGTGTATACTTCCCAATTCCCCTTAAAAAAATTTTTTTGACATGTAATTCATATTTAGTGAGATTCATATATATTAAGTGTACAGGTATGTGGTTTTTTTAAATTTGAACTTTTATTATTTTGAAATGATTTCATACTTATAGAAAGTTACAAAAATAACACAAAGAATTCCCATATATTCTTTAATGTGACGCCCTGCATGTTAAAATTTTACCACATTTGCTTTATCATACTTTACACACATATTGTCACCGTCATCGTCATCATCTTTCTGAACCATTTGCAGGTTGGTGAGTTTTGCCATCTATGCAATTATCAGTGAAAACAGATTATAGAACATTTCCAGCACTCCAGAAGGCTGTCTGGTGCTCTTTTCCATTTCTCATTTTCCATCCATTGCTTTTCTTTCATTTTCATTTCAATTCTCATTCTCATTTTTATCATCATAGATTCATTCTGCCCATTCTTGAACTTGATGTATGTGGAATCATCCCCCACTATATTTCTGCTCAATTTTTTAAAACCCATGATCTCATGCTGTTTCCTTTCTGTGTTTTTTGTGAGTCTCTTGAAAAGTTATGGGCATTTTCTTAAATAATCGTAATGCCAATGGAATTGTGTAAAAAGTCTTCACAACAAGCTATTGGGATGATCTCTATTTTACAGTTGAGAGCACAGACTCAGGGAGGTGGCAAAACTTGCCCAAGGTCACCCCTGAAGTAGCTAGTGGGGTGGCAGTTATCCGCCAGAGCCTGTACTTAGGGCTCCCTAGTCTCTGATGTGAACCCAGTGAAGGGTCCTTGTGGAGGTATTTGCCTTCTCTGGGGCATATGCAAGGCTGGCGCCTCTGCAGACCCTTTCTTGTGATTGCTCTCAGCTGAGTCCCCTTGGCACATAGCACATGAGAGACTAGAAACACACTCAGAGCGGCGCTTTGAGCACCCGCCCACATACACACTCACTCACACCAGCACTACTGAGAATGCCGCCTGCGGTCTCTGGCTGCCTCTCTTTAAAGACAGAAGAAAGAAAACACTCAGCCCCTCAGTGGCTGAACAGACTGAGAAGACAGATGTGTTTGAAGGCTGCTCCGAGCTTCCCATTCACCAGGATCTAGACCTCAAAAAGGTGCCAAGACGAGTTAAACAGTCCAAATGCAGAAAAATACATTTCTTGCCTTTAATATTGATATTTTAGATCATATTTGCAAATGAGTTTCAATGATACACAAACTCAGCTTTCATTTAAAAAAAGAAACTATCAGTAATACCCACAGCAATCTGTTTTCCAGGAGACAATTAGGTATTAGTAAAAGGAAATCTAAAAGGGTATTTTCCCCACTCTGGAAGCCCAGCACAGAACTTACTGGAAACAACTTGTTGTAAGCCTGGATGAACTGCTAGTAATCATGATTTTATTCAATCATAAATTGTAGGGCTCATGAAGCAAGTAGATAATTCAGACTTAAATGTATTCACATATAAAACCTTACCCTTTTCCCAGGAGACATAACTGTTTGGGTAGTACATCTTTATTGCCTGTTTCTGAAACAGAGCTGGATGGACCTGCTTGATTGGAAATGGATTTTCAGCAAAAACATATTTCTCAATTACTTAGAAATAGACTCCTCCCTCCTATCCCACCTTCATCAAGTCGCTGTTCTCCATGTAATGGGCCTGTTGAATCCAGGCCCAGCTCTGTTTGTTTTCCACAAAATTAAAAAGAGGGGCCTCAAAGATTAGGGGATGGAGGGTGGGGATGGTTGGAGCCTCCTTGTCTTTCTCTCCTTCCCTTCCTGCTTCCTTTCCTTCCTTTTAATTAGCTGTCTGGCTCCTTTGTAACATGTTTTATGTACTAAGCTTGTGTACAAGGCTCAGACAGTAAAGAATTTGCCTTTAAGGCAGGAGACCTGGGTTCAATCCCTGGGTCAAGAGGGAAATGGCAACCCACTCCAATAGTCTTGCCTGGGAAATCCATGGACAGAGGAGTCTGGTGGGCTATAGTCCATGGGGTTGCGGAGTCGGACACGACTGAGCAACTAACACAACACTTGTGTATAAGATGGCCTTTGGAGAACAACTGGCCTCACTGACCTTTTCTTTCCCTAGCTTGTGAGATGCCAAGTAAGTCAACATGGTGGTGGTTTAGTTGCTAAGTCATGTCCAACTCTTGGGACCCCATGGACTGTAGCCTGCCCGGTTCCTTTGTCCATGGGATTCTCCAGGCAAGAATACTGGGGTGGGTTGCCATTTTTTTCTCCAGGAGAGATTCCCGACCCAGGGATTGAACCCAGGTCTCCTGCATTGCAGGCAGAGTCTTTATCGACTAAGGTAATTCCCTAGGCTGTCAGCACCCGGCAGGCCTGGGAAGTGGCCCTGGGCACTGTCAATTCTGTCCTGAGGCCCATGGGCTGGTTGCCTTGGTGCCTCCACCTCCCCAATGACTTCTGGGTATCCAGAGAGGGAAAGTGTGATTTTAAATAGAAACTAGCAATACACAAAGGCTTGAGAGGCCTTTCAAAGTTTCTCACCTCCTCCTCTTCCTTTCTCTCCTCATCTTTTTTATCTTTATCAAGTTATATGCTGGGGTCTTCCCTGGTGGTCCAGTGGATAAGGTTCTGCACTTTCATTGCAAGGGGAGCAGGGCTGATCCCTAGTTGGGGAACTAAGATCCCACATGCCGTGTAGTACAACCAAAAAAAATTAAAAAAAAAAATACATGCTCATGGAAAAATTAGTAAAACACAGAAAAGTAAGAAGGGAACTTCCCTGGTGGTCCAGTGATTAAGACTTCACTTTCCAATGTAGTGGGTTAAAATTCAATTTCTGGTTGGGGAACTAAGATCCCACATACTTCCTGGCCCCAAAACCAAAACATAAAACAGAAGCAATATTGTAACGAACTCAAAAATGACTTAAAAAAAACAGTAAAGTAAGAAGAAGACAAAAAATAAAAAAGCCTCATCATCCACTGGCTAGACATAAGAAGATGTTTTCATCTTTAAAAAATTTTTAAATGCATTTCAACATAGTTTGGATCTTACCAGAGTACAACTTTGTACTCTGCTTTTTTTCACAATCCTTTTCCAACATGAAGTTTTTACTGATCATGTAAAATCCCCTTGCAGTACTGGACCAAGATTTCCCTACAAGTGGGGGTTTATGGGAGGGTTTTCTTTTCTATGAAAACTGCTTAACATATGTCCTAATCTTGCACTGAGGGTTTCCCTGATAACTCAGTAAAGAATCCGCCTGCAATGCGGGAGACTCTGGTTCAATTCCTGGGTCGGGAAGATCCACTGGAGAAAGGATAGGCTACCCACTCCAGTGTTCTTGGACTTCCATGAGGCTCAGCTGGTAACGAATCTGAGATAGGAAGATCCCTTGGAGAAGGGAAAGGCTATCCACTCCAGTACTCTGGCCTGGAGAATACTATGGATTATAAAGTCCATGGGATCTCAAAGAGTTGGACATGACTGAGCCACTTTCACTTTCACTTTCAACCTTTCGCTGAGTGGGGAGGTCCCTCCCCTCTGTCTTTCTCCAGCATGAAGCAAGAGGGTTGCATTTTGCACAGAGCCTGTGCTCACAGTGATGGAGCAGGCAGCCCCAAAGACCAGCTAGGAATAATTTCTTTTAAATTCTGACACAAACACTATTCACGTGGAGCATGGAGAGTGCATGGCCGAAGTCTGTAACCCAGAAAAGTGCTCCCCAATTAGTGGAGCACTGCTGCTTCTGGGCAATAAAGCACTTCCTTGGAGCTTTCAGGAGAGCTCACTGCCTTCTTGTCTCATTAATCATACGTATATTTCAGGTTCTTAAAGCCTTTCCCACACCTTTACTATTCCCTCCAAAGGACCCAGCAAAAGGTCCCCTCCCCTCCCTGTACCACCAGAAAGCACACTCTAACATGCAGTCCCATAAAATGTAATGCCCCAAAAGGAATGATGGAAATAGTCACTGAATGTGTCTGCACCAGCCACTGTGACAAGGCATTACGTGTATGAGATTTCATTTAACCTTTATGAGGCAGGACTTGTGCCTTCCACTTTGCAAGTGAAGAAATTGATGCTCAGAGCTTGAATTATATGCTTAAGGTTCCCAGGGCTTCCCAAGTAAAGAATCTTCCTGCCAATGCAGGAGATATAAGAGACATGGGTTTGATCCCTGGGTTGGGAAGATCCCCTTGAGAAGGAAATGGCAACCCACTCCAGTATTCTTGTCTGGAAAATTCCAAGGACAGAGGAGCCTGGCAGGCTACAGTCCATAGGGCTGCAAAGAGTTGGACATGACTGAAATGACTTAGCATGTAAGGCTCCCAGGTAGGAAGGGAAGAACTGGGACCAGGACCCGTCTCCCTGCCTTACCTGCCCTGTCCGGCACCAGAGCCTTGGGGTGTAAGGTGCAGGACCCCTTCACTGTGGCCAGTCAGGACTCTCTTCCTCACCGCGATTCTCTTCCTGGTTGGAGGAGCCAGCCACCCTTCCTCCCAGGCCTTCTTAGTACCAAAGGTAAAGGTGTACCCTTGGCTGCATTGAAAGACCTCATAGGATCTCCCTGGAGCCTGACAATGTTCAGAGAAATGAGGCAGGCAGAGCTCCCTAGAGACGGGGCCTATTTATTTTATTTCATTTCACAAACACAATGAAAAGAAAAATTCTGCTAATAGGATTGCCGACTCAGCATGCCTAGGCAAGCAACTCCAGGCAAGCAATTCCAAGTAAATATAAAACATCCCAGCACACCTTGAGATTGATGACAAGTCAGAAACAAGGACAGGCAACAGAAACCAATCAGGAGAGATGTCTTCTACTAAAGGGAGGGGGAGGGAGAGAGAGCAGACAGGAGGGCGCAGCTGTTATAACCAACTCCTGTTGATTTTGTGCCTGCTTCTTTTGGGGCCCCTGTGGCTCCTAGGAGCCGAGGAAGCAGCCAGGTGTCTCTCTGGGCTGCCTGAGTGCTTACATGCATACACGTGAAGTTGCTCCAGTCGCGTCCGACTCTTTGCAACTCTATGGACTGCAGCCTGCCAGGCTCCTCTGTTCATGGGATTCTCCAGGCATGAATACTGGAGTGGGTTACCATTCCCTTCTCCAGGGGATCTTCCCAACCCAGGGATCGAACCTGCGTCTCGCGGGTCTCTTGCATTGGCAGGTGGCAAATCTGACCAAACCATCACTCTTCCTCCATGCGGAATCTCTCTGCCTGTGAAGGAAGGGCTTCCTCCAGTCCAGGTGTGATAAACCTTCTGGGTCCTGAGCCCTGCCCTTCAAGCCTCACTCGCAAAGCACACTGTCTCCTGGGCCAGCATCGCCCTCCTTCTAAGACTGTCCTGGCACCAGCAAATCTAACCTGGGGCTGATGGATCATGGCCAGCCTGCAAACTGCTGTCAGTCACCTCCTGGGTTGGGCTGGTCTTGAGTGGACCATCTGCATGTTGCCCTTCCCTGTTCTTGTCTTCCTCCTTCTCCAGGGAGCTGACTGTGGTAAGGAAGCTGGTAAGTGAGTGGGCCACTGTCTGCTGGGGGTGGCAGAGAAACCCAAACTGTGCTCTGCTCTGGGCATGTATGGTTCACAAGTCCCTTCCTCTTTCTGGTCATGGTTAGCTCACCTGAAAGGTGGTCTGTGCTTGCTCAGTTCTTAGAAGGTACAGCTTCAATGTGTCCAAGGACATTCATGATCACGAACTTACCCTTGACCTCACACCGTATATAACCCTGGTCAAGAATTTTCCAGAATGTCCCATACTCCTATACCTCCATGCTCTCTCTCCATGCCTCTACTTGGCTACTTAAGTCCTAGCTCCAGCATCACCTCCTTCCTGGTCCTCAGGAGGCCTTATTCCTCCTGTGTGTATCCCCACATCTTGTCTGCCCTCTAAATGGCAGGTAACTGTCACCCAGTTAACTGTTGTCCACTTCTTAAACCCAGTTCAGTGCTACATCCCAAAGAAATACACCCAATAGAGGTATCTCAGGCACGACTTTGTAAAATGCAGGCAGGTGAGAGGGGTGGGAAGCACTGGATCCATTTCCAAACCCCAAAATCCTGCTATAGAGGCACCAGACTCAGACCCCCAGTTTTCTTCTAAGATTCAGAAGGTCTTCCTGAGCCTGAGAGCCGCCATCAGAGACATTAGGTTGCTTGCACTTCTTTTCACTTTAAGATTCAGCAGTAACTTCTAGGAGCTTTAATCCTTGTGGATGGGAAGTGCTGCTGGCTTCCTTGGTTTTCACTGTCTCTTTATCACAGGGCAGAGGGCAGAGCACCACTGTGGGGCTGGAGCCTTTTATGTGTGTGACTCCCATACCCATGCAGACCTGTGTCTTCAGGAGCCCCTGGGCTCCACCAGCAGGGGGCCACCCATATCTCTGCAGGGAGAGATGGGCAGGGCACACCCAAGTGTCCACTTGTAGGACACTGAGGCTTCAGAGGTTTCAGGCTCTCAGGGATGGCAGCCTGGTGGCGGGGAGCTAGAAGACCTGGTTTCTGCCCAATTCTGCCCTTGTAAGCCGGGAGTTTCTTCCTGTGGGTCACAGTGCAACAGAGTTTCATCCTCTTCAGCAAGGCTTATTCTCCAGCCCCATTGGGTTCTCTGGGTACTTGGTTTTCTGGTCCTAGGAGACAGAGCAGAGGGATGTTCACATTTGGGGAGAATGTTGGGACGATAGAGCAACTGCCATCCAGAAACCACAGGTGGGTAGGAGTTGGCGGGGACTTGAGAGTCGATCAACCGATTTGTGTCTTACCACTAAGAATGCAGGAAGTTGGAGGATTTGGTTTTGTTTTAATTCATGAAAGGCATGAACCACATAGTGCTATGAAGTAAGTGAAGAGGCAGCGTGGTGGTCCAAACTGTCAGGCACCAAACTGTGGTGGACACCCATGACGGGGATATGTGGATCACAAGGGTCCTGTCCCTGAAGGACACTCACAGAAACAGGACCAAGTCTGGGCTCTGTAGTCTCGTGCCTGTGTGACACCATGCAACTGATCAGCTTAGCGCTGGCACCTGACTTCTTACCTGGGAATTCAAAACCTTGGAACCATTTAGAACTTACTTACAAAACAGAAATAGACTCACAAACTTAACAGAACCAACTTATGGTTGCCAGGGGTTGGGGGGGAGAGGATGGGGGAAGGGATAGTTAGGGAGCCTGGGATGGACAGGCACACACTATCGTATTTAAAATGGATAACCAACAAGGACCTACTATATAGCGCAGGGAACCCTGCTCAATGTTATGTAGCAGCCCAGATGGGAGGGGAGTTTGGGGGAGAATGAATGCGTGCATATGTATGGCTGAGTCTCTTCTGAAACTGTCACAACATTGTTAATCAGCTATACCCCAATTTAGAATAAAAGTTTTTTAAAAAGTGGAAAAAAAAGATTAAAAGAATTGGAACTATTTGGAGGTGGGAGCATTGAGATGTGAGATAGATGTGAGTGAGCATGTTCTCAGCTCATGGAGAAAACTGGCTGCATGGAGAAAGAACTCAATGGGCAGAGGAAAGGTGGTGCTGGAGTTCCTGGTTTCAGTCATTCCTGCAGCCCTGCTTCAGCTCTCTCTGTGGTTGGATGAGAGACCTTCTTTTTGTCTGAGCTACTTTGGTTGCATTTCTGGCACTTGCAACCCAAAGTGTCTGACTCACAGAAACAAAACTGTATCAAGCCATGTCACAGGCTTGGAGCTGGTTGCCCTTAAAACCTCTATCTGGATCTTAAGAAAGATCATAGCATCTGTAGGAGATGATGTCGGAGAGAGTTCCGTAAATTGGAAGTATCTATATCAAAATTACATTAGGCTTCCAGAGAGGGCTTTCAGAACCACACAAATAAACAAAGCACAACTTCTGGTGTTCCCTAACTGCTTCTGACCTCAGAGCCTCCTCATCGATGCTCTGATCTGCTATGCTGTATCTAACCACTCCATGGGTCTCTAGGGTAGAAGGAGCAATGGACTGAGAGCCCTGATGCTGCTCCTTTCTGTCATTTGATGTCAAACAAACCACTCAACCTCTGTGGATGTTTCCTCATCTATAAAATGGGAGTGAAGTTCCAAATTCAAGTGCTGTGACTATGTCTTGGGAAACGAAAAACAAACCACATGGTCTGACAACTCTTCAGTCATTTGATTCAGTTCAGTACCTTTCAATAAATATTACTGAGTGACCCCCTGGGCCAGTTGTGTTTTGAGAGCTGGTGATGTTGTAATGAGCAGGGGAGATGAGGGCTATTCTTATGCAGCTAATGTCCTACTGGGGGCAGCAGAAAAATAAACAAGTCAGCCAAGAAATGAACACATAGGAACACTTTGAAGAAAGAGAAGTGCTATGAAGAAAGCAAAATGGGATGCAGAGTGCGTGAGTGAGCACCTGAAGAGAGCAGGGCAGGCTATTTGAAATGGGGCCAGTCCTAGAAGACCTGGGGCATGAGGCACGGTGATAATAAACCTGTCTTGTTAGGCTGTACACCCAGCGTGCAGTGCTGGGCCTATGGCCAATGAAGGATGTGGATAAACAGTTGAGGAAATCCCCATGCACACTGCCTACCCAGTTTTGGTCTCTGCAGCCCAAAGAACGGATATCAGACTCAACTTTATTAACTGAACAATGGCTTGAGTAAGGGAAAAAAATGCCCATCTGAACTCATATTTCCTTTGGCATTTCTTTGCTATGGATGATAACTTAAAACTTTTCCAGGTTAAGGCTGATTCGGCATCAGCTCCCCCCTCTCCTTGGACAACTGGGTCCCACTCAGTTTGCCCAGCTGCTGACACCTTTAGGAAAGACTTTCACCATTGGGCCTCTAAATCCTTCTTCCATAATTATTCTTACTGTTGGTAGGAAGGTACTAAAGCCTTAGACACTGTGCTAGGCACACACCACCACTCAATTCTTATAGGACTGAACTTAGTGAGATTTTGTGACTCATCCTTGGTCACAAGTTACAGACCAATCATGCCTGCCTCTCAGTCCTGGGTTGATCACTCAGCCACTTGGCTTCTGAGCTTTACCAGTGGCTCTGTCTACAAATGACAGGACGCATCCATCCCACAGGAGGCTTTAAACAATGCCATGTTGTGGGAGCTCGGTACCCATTATCAGTTGGTCTGCACCACGGCTCTGTGAGGTGTCATGGACATTTTTATCAAGACTTGCCAGCATCCCTTAATCTCTTTCTCAGCTTTGTTCCCCCTTTTCAAGGAACTGCACCTGCCTCATTCCAATGAATTGGATCTAGAGTCATGACAATAGATCTTGCCAGGCACCAAAAAAGGGAGGGAAGCTTCCAGTCCTCCCAGTTGAGTAGGTGGTTTCCTGGTATCAGAAGAGGCACCTGCTTCCTGTGGCCTGATTCTGCTGTATGACTGGAAATTATACCTTCCCCCGCCCCAAGCCCTTCCTATAATTCTATAAACTGTAAAAAACAAAACAGAACAAAACAACCCTTCTAGGGATATAATGCACTTCCTCGATGGTTCAGTGGTAAAGAATCCACCTGCAAAGCAGGAGGAGACAGGGTTTGATCTCTGAGTCAGGAAGATCCCCTGGAGAAGGGCATGGCAACCCACTCCAGTATCCTTGCCTGGAGAATTCCATGGACAGAGGAGCCTGGTGGGCTACAGTCCATAGGGTTGCAACTGAAGCAACTTAGCATGCAGCACACACAGGGCAAGAAGATAAATTTTTTCCTTGACAGATAAGCCTTACACAGCAACATAATTATTCCTTTGGATTCAACACCCTCTGATACCTCAAGAAAGCAGGGGATAATTGGTTTATAGTTCTTTCAAATTAAGCTCAAGTAGAAAGACTAGACTAAGCTTTAAAAAATTCCACCCTGGTAATTTATGAAATCTGGTGGCACTGAAAGAGTCAGAACAATGGTCTCTGAGTCTCCAAAATCACCTCCCCACATTTTCTCTCCTATGCACACCCCATTTCACTATCTCTGGTCATCTCATAACTTCATTTAGAGCCACTTTGCAAGACTAGTCTTCCTTGCCAAAACCCTAGTCCAAATACAAATGGAAAAACAAGAGAAAAAATAAAAAGGAAATGTACAAGGGTGTAGTCTACTAGCGCAGTTAGCATTAACAATAGCTCCCTTTGACATTAGAAGAAATGGTGCTTTGTGTTTTTCATTTGGGTTATGATTCTATTTTTAAAAACCTGTTTGATATATGATTTTTGAAGTTAGATGGGCTCTGAAGTTACTCACCAATGTTTATCTCAGAGACTTGAGTGCACGGGAAAATGCAGAATGCCTTTTTCCGATGAGGTCACCCTGGCAATCCAAGGCTGAGTCTCCAAAGCCTCAGTGAAATTGGAAATTGGAAGTGTTCGTTGTCATTTGGCCAAACCTCCAGAGTCACTTCTCAGCATTTTATTTACCGGCTCCTGTTTCCCCTACTCTGTCCATCACCATTTCATCCTAGAAGCCCTAGCTGCACAACATTTCGCAGCTTACAAAATGCTTTGCAAATGTTCTCATTTGACACCTACCACAGCACTGTGAAGCTGGCTGAGAAGGTAGCACCAGCCTCACTTTGAAGGTGAAGAAGCTGAAGCATAGAGAGTTTAAGGGGCTTGCTCAAGGTGACACAGAGCGCAGGTCTTAAACCAAGGTTTCTTTTCTTTGGCTGTGCTGGGTCTTACCTGCGGCATGTGGGACCTTCAATCTTCCCTGTGCCCAGAAGGATCTTTAGCTGCAGCATTTGAATTCTTAGCTGTGGCATGTGGGATCTAATTCTCTGACCAGGGATTGAACCCAGGTGCTTTGCATGGAGAGTGCGGAGTCTTAGCCACTGGACCACCAGGGAAGTCCCTTGAACCAAGCTTTCTAACTTAAAATCCAGTGTGTTTTTCAAGGCCCTGTGGCTCTTTAACATTTTAACTTTGTATGGTCGTACTGCATTGCCAGTGATGACCCATTTTCTCCCTATGACGCTAGGGTCATCATTCAGATAACCTCTGGGCATCTTGTAAACTGGCAAGGTTTTGGCCTGAGTTGCTTGGCCTCTGGCTACAGATCAGCACCTATTGGTAGCTGTCAGCTTCCATAGCTCCTCCTTTCCTTGGGTGAACACCCACTGGATTCGGGGAAGACAGAGATGGAGGGCTTCAGGCAGAGAATTCTCTGCGACCACTGGATGTCAGTACTGATCTACGCCAGATAGCAGAACCTCTTCCCAAGGTGGGCAGAGCCACCACCACTGGGCTTTCAAATGGAACAGGAGAGGCACGTTGATCAAAAGCCAAGTGTACCGTGACTTCATATTTTAATTAAACAGTTGGGTTTCTGTGGCCCTATCTCTGAAGGCTGCTGTTCTTGGATTCTGCCTCTAAGTTGTTTGGTTTAGCTGTTCTGGACCTGATCTAGCAGGAGAGAGAGCAGCTGGGATTCCAAGCAAAGCTGAGGACATCTCTGTTGGCTGGTTAATTTCCTTTCCCAGGATGATACAACTTCAGATGTAGCAAAAGTATCACCAAGCAAAGAGTTTAAGTGGCTGCCTTTGAGATGGGGAAATTGGAAGCCTTGGAGACCTCTGAGATTCTTCAAATTAAAATTATGGCAATGTGTAGTCTGAATAAAATGGAAGCAAAAAAAAAATGTTACAAAGCAGTCACAAAATGTAGAAGGAGGGGAAGGAAGGGGAAGCGCCACCTTCATCTCACTACTCCCAGACCTTCCAAAATGAACTTCCTCTCTGGAGGGACTTCTGACCTTCCTTATTTGACCACAGCCTCCTGCCTCCTTTGTTTTTTACTATTTCTCATCACAGCTGCCCTCCCCCCATACACCCCCACACATTCATGTAAGTCTCCACATATTTGCCTCTGGTTTTGGCCATCTGCGATTCTCCCACCCTCCTCCACATTCTCCTCTTAAAAAGTTTTATTGAGATACAATTCACATACCACACAACCCACCTAAAGTGTAAGATGAAATCGTTTTTAGTATATTCACAGGTATGTGCAATGTTTCACAGTTAATTTTAGAACGTTTTCATCACCTTAAAAAGAACCCGATAAGTTTTAGCCATCACTTCCCAGTCCCCTCAGCCCCAGGCTACCAGTCCTAGACAACCCATAATCTACTTCCCTTCTGAACAGATTTCCCTGTTCCAGACATTTTCTATAAATGGAATCGTACATGTGGACTTTTGTGACTGGCTTCTTTCTCAGCATAATGTTCCCAAGGTTTCTTGGTATCGCAGCCGTGTGTCCGAGCTTCATTCCTTTCTATGGCCAGATAGAAATAGTCTCATTCTCCCTATCTTTCAAAGTTCAGCTGAATCTTTGCCTCCTCCAGGAAGGCTCTGTAGTTCCTTGGGCCCTCTGACCTCTCCCTGGGATACTTTCAGTGTAGCATGGAATCGTCCCTGTGTCCTTTCTTCCCCTGTCAGATGGGGTCCCAGGCCAGTTCCCTGGGAAGCAGGCTTTTGCACACAAGAAGTTTACTGGAGATGCTCTCGTGCCGGGGCTCAGGAGGGCGTGACAGGTGCAGGAGTGGGCAGAGGGAGAAGGTGAACCGCAGCCCTGCAACCTTGGTCTCCGCCAACCTCCAGGAGCGCTAACATGCGAGCGCTTTCAGAGCTGGGCAAAAACTGGGCCTTTCTGCCCCCTTGTCAAGAGTCATTGGAGGCAGCTGCTCCTGAAGAAGGTGTGACCTTGGGCGACTTGTCTCTCTTCAGCCCAGGGCAAGTCCTGGAGAGGGACTCAGCTGAGAGCTGTGGCTAGCAGAGCCTCCAGTGACTCAGGGAAATGAGGACATGATGGCGTCCACTATGGACCGGAAGTCCCTTGAAATTAGGGGCTACACCATTCTTCTTACTTGCCTCTCTCCTCCCCTAGCGCCTGAGTTTTGTTCAAAATCGGGCTCTGGAGTCAGCCAGTAATGGTTTCAAATCTCAGCTCTGTAGCATATTATTTGAGGAACCATAGACATGCTCCAAATTCCTTTAAGCCTGAACTTCCTCACAGTCCCTACCTTATAAAGTTGCTGGGAATACTGAGTTGACATTTGAAAAGCGTCTAACAGAATTGGTACGTGTGTGTGTGTGTGTGTGTGTGTGTGTGTGTGTGTGTGTGTGTGTGT